>OZ012738.1:64778018-65093018 GCA_963859935.3 Lathyrus sativus | reverse complement strand
ATGCTCGATTTAAGTGTGGGAGAGGAAGCTTTACTGCTTTTATATTTACTATTTGCCCCTTTTGTTTACTGTTTTCTAGGTAGATTTTAAAATTTTAAATTTTTTGCTTAAACTTTTTCTTTTAGTGCTAATAAAATAAATTCATGTGTTGTCGAGTCACTTTAGATAGTTTCCGCCATTTGTCGGATTGTCTCAAACTCTTGAGCCATAACAGAAAATTTTTAATTGTTGGTTTAAAGTATGACACTGACCCAGAAAGTATATTGTTTGATTTAGACTGAGTTCGAGAGATTTTGGAAAACATTAATAATATCGATACCGTCTTGACACCCTGAACCCCCTTTAATTTGCTGATGAGTTTGAGTACTTATTATGCCAAAGCCTAAAATTTTAGAGTAACCTCTTGATTAGTTTATATTAGCAGTCAGTACCATCCTGAAGCACAACCTAAGTAATAAACTGATGCAAATACGTGTTTGATCTCAAAAATAAAAGAATCGAATAGAATTATTAAAGTGAATGAAGGATATGCTCTTACTAATTTAGGTGGTCCTTACCCGACCATTTAGCCCAACAGCTCGGACTCTTGAAATTAAAAAAAAAAAATACACAAGAAAAGGAATGTGAAAGAGTTTTGAAAAAAGAGATCAATGAACACTAACAGGTTTACTTACCATGGGCGTGCGGGGATAACGGGCTTAATGTGATTGTGCAAGAATGAAAAGAGGTGAAAATGAATAGGTTGAGTTATAAGAACATGATTCGGACTTGTCTGCACAGAGAGGGAGTTTTTGATTACACTTAGTAATATCGTGTCATTACGGTATCCTTAGTATTTTTAACCAGTACCTATCTTTCGTGCGAAAGTCTCGCAACGATGTATGATTTGAGTTATGTCGTGTTAAATTCCACGCATATGTTTTATTTGCTTGAGGGCTGTTGCATCGCTGCGAAGAGGGGCCGGCAAGGACAGAAGAGTCGCCACCGTTCATTATTTATCCCAAAGAGAGGGAAAGGAAACGATTAGAGAAAACCTACGGAAAAGGGAAAAGACAGGTCATTGCAACCAAATCTTGGGTTTGGGAGTCGATTACGCAAGGGGAAGGTATGAGCACCCCTCACGTATGTCGTACTTGACAGGATCCACGCTTGTTATCTATCTGAAGGGTGTTAATCAATCTAAGCTACATGCTCACAGGACAGAAGAAAAGAAAAGAGACTCGATAGAGCATCGCCGCTCTATGCCTATGTATTCCCTCGAGTAGGGTTAAAACTTAGCTATAGCAGTTAGGTGTATTTTTGCTCGACCATTTGAGACTTAGGTGTTACCTGTTTGTCGTAGAACCAAGAGTTAACAACACTCTCTTTGAAAATGATTTTCAATTAATCCCGAAGGATAAAAAGATTTGATGTTTGTTTTTGAGTCTTTTATGAAAGAAATGAATTGAGTTAAGTTTGTAATCCATATTGCACTAAAGACTATGACTTAGGAGTGAATGCGTCGCATATCATCCAAAGGACATACGCTAAACACTCTAGACGGTATGAGAAGAGGCCCCCCAATCATCATTTCCCAAGAACTTAAGGCTCGTAGCGTACAACACTCATTATCCTTTATTACATGTTTTGAAGAAGTTTTGAGATGAGAAGAGAGGAGACACAACTAAGGGGAAACTAACTCAACCCTAGTGTTATCATGCAATATGCTCCTAAGATTTAGATTACAAAGGAAAAAATCTAACCTAATGTTATCATGCTTGGATTGAACACTTAATGTCTCTCCTACTCCCAAGGGACTAGGAATCCTAAGGGATCATGGAAAAGAAAACCAAGTAAACACAAGATAAACCAATCATAAATGAAAAGGAAGAAAGGGATGCAAACATGAAATGCAACACAAAGAAAAGAGGGAGGAAAAAAGTGTGAGGCAGCAACCACCACAAGCACATCTCAACCTCTTAAATGCCAAGTAAGGGATGCAAAACAAAAAGAAATGCAAGCAAAAAGAACACAAACAAGTCCAAGCAAAAGTGAGATGAAATGGGAGAAGTGAGCTCTTACGACCATCGACCATCAATCACCGAAGAAAAGTGGGAGGAAAAAGTGTGAGACAGCAGCCACCACAAGCACATCTCAACCAAATAATTCTTCAAACTCAAGCAAAACAAAAGAGCACTCATCACTTTGAACAACATCCATAAAAGTATGCATTCAAGTAGAAATCGAACACGTGTGTCGAAGAAATCATGATTAAACAATCAAGAACAGCAACACAATATCCAAAACATCTCCCTCAAATGCATCATATTGATCCATGAAGATTCAAAGTGAAATGATACTCAAAACAAGCTCAAAACAACAAATATGACATTATGGTTCAGTGTTAATCAGTTAACACATATGGTTAACCGATTAACTAGTTAAAAATGTTTGAAAATTTGAAAATTCGCACTGGTTAATTAATTTAGCAGTTTGCACTACAACTAGTTAACCGATTAACACTGTACCCGAGGCAGAAAACAGCAGCTCAAAAGCACTTTTCAGCAATTAATCACTTCTCCAATAATCCAGATGATTGTATAATCATTTAAGCACAAATTTAAACCAGAAAACAGTGATCCAATCAACATGTAAACACATTAAAACAGCAAGATCACCAATCACATGGATCAAATCAACCAAAAATCAATAAAAAATGAAGATCCACATCGAATATGCAAAATAAGCTCAAAATATCATCGGATCTAGAATTCCAACCTACAAAGCGGAGAATTGCTTTGGTAATTGTTGATTCAACTTCAATTGAGCAGATCCAAGCTAGAAATCCGGAAATCCTTCCAGATCCAAGTGAGTTCTTGTAGTAGAAATGAAGATCCACCAAAATTAAGCTAAATCAAACCAAATAAGCTCTTCTAGATCAACTTCAAAATTCAGATCCATACTAGCATGAAAATTGAATAGAGAAATGGAGACAATAAGGATGAAGGATGAAGGTTTTAGCTCTTGAATTCCATGATTCCAATGGAGAGTCAAAGAATTCAAGATGAGAAGAACTTTAGTGGAGTTTGGGAGATGGAAAAGTTGAGAGCAAAGTTCAAGAGTAAATGAATTCTGAAAATGAAATGGAATTATGAGGATTGTGTGTGTGAGGTTTGGAGAAAATCATTTAAATATGCTCTTGGTTAGGATCCAAATGTGGTTTGGAGTGTGGTTTGTGAAAATTTGAATGGGATTAGGAGTGGGAATTTGGAGGGAATGTGAATTAATTTGAAAACTAATGAAAATTCAAAATGGTTCTATATCCTTCCTTTGGTGTGAAATCAATTTCTCAAGTGATCAAAATGGACCCCAAAGTGACTTCTCTTGGAAATTCACGTGCAGAGCAGAAAATTGCCTTGGTTAATCGGTTAACCATATGGGTTAATCGATTAACACCTTCAAAAAATTCAAATTTGACCTTATTTTGCATTGGTTAATCGGTTAACACCTTAAAAATGTGAATTTTGGCGCCTTTTGGAGGGAAATCTGCACATTTTTCCGTTTTCATCCGTTCTAAGCCCTGTTCAGCCTCTGAAACTTGCTCTTGAATACTACAACCATGAGAATGCTTGAGATAGCCTGAATGCTGCCTCTTGATCTGAAAATATACTGCAAAATAAAATAAAATTAACCGCTCGATCGCTGGGCAAAATAAATGTCGGAGCTCCTGATGCTCGCTGTCTAGTCTCTTGCACTAAAAGGAACTCTGAGCCACAGGAAACCTTGATCCCCTGCCTCAAGAACAAATGCTCTAACATGCAAAAATGCGAAAGTGCAAAGAAACATAAGCCAAATACAAGAAACGGTTGGTCAAATTTTGGGGTACAACAGCTGCCTCTATTCAAGCGACTTGGACCTTAAGGGATGTAAAGCGGACGACTTTCAAACATTCCAGGTAGAAGACAATTGAATACCAAAGAACCCGGAAATTTGCCAACCACAGAAATAGAATTGCAAACCTGTTATTGGGACAAAATCTCCGGAAATAACTGTATCTAATAGTTGTAATGGCAATAAGTTAATTGATTACCAACCAGAAAACCTCGACACGCAGTCGGAAAAACATTTGCTAATGCGCAGGCAACGACACTAAGTCGGAAAGATCATCTGATATCACCATCATGCGTTTGTTAAACAAACCAGGCATCGAACCCGAAGACCGGCTCAACACGAAGTTGAAAAGCACGTCTGACATCGCCACCAGGCATCTGTTAAATAAAAACAGGCATCGAACCTGAAGGTCGGATCAACACAAAATGGATAACATCTGCTAACCCAAGCAGACATTCGCTAAATAAAAGTGAGCATCGAACCTGTAGGCCGGATCAACCCGAAGTTGAAAATCTCTACTAACCAATAGGCATTCGCTAAATAAAAGCGAGCATCAAACCCGAAGGCCAGATCAACCCGAAGTTGAAAATCTCTACTAACTAGTAGGCATTCGCTAAATAAAAGCGAGCATCGAACCCGAAGGCCGGATCAACCCGAAGTTGAAAATCTCTACTAACCAGTAGACATTCTTTAAATAAAAGCGAGCATCGAACCCGACGGCCGGATCAACCCGAAGTTGAAAATCTCTACTAACCAGTAGGCATTCGCTAAATAAAAGCGAGCATTGAACCCGAAGACCGGCTTAATACGAAGTTGAAAATCTCTACTAACCAGTAAGCATTCACTAAATAAAAGCGAGCGTCGAACCCGAAGGCCAGATCAACCCGAAGTTGAAAATCTCTACTAACTAGTAGGCATTCGCTAAATAAAAGCGAGCATCAAACCCGAAGGCCGGCTCAACCGGAAGTTGAAAATCTCTACTAACCAGTAGGCATTCGCTAAATAAAAGCGAGCATCGAATCCAAAGGCCGAATCAACCCGAAGTTGAAAATCTCTACTAACCAGTAGGTATTCGCTAAATAAAAGCAAGCATCGAACCCGAAGGCCGGTTCAACACGAAGTTGAGATCAGTGAATCTAACGATAATTCACAAGAGAACTCCGCTGGGGACAAAGAAACTTAACCAAGCAACTCTGTTGGGAAGCACATGATAAGATGACCACATCTATCAGAAGGTTCTGCCGAGGTCTGAATACCTGTACGGGCTCTAAAATATAACGACACAAACCGCCATGGTTTGGATACCATACAAGCAACATAAATTAACCATCTATTGGAAATACACCTGAAAACAAAAAGGTAACAATCTGGCTTATGTTTCACATGCATATGTTTGAATATGGCATAATGCTCCATACGAAATGGAAATGCTACGCATTTATGAGGATGCTATGCACGAATGCAGAGTGCAACAGAAACGAATCAGCAAAATAAATGTTGAAGAGACAACAAACTCCGCTGGGGAGAGGCAGGATATGCCAATTACGATTGGACTTAAACTGGGAAAACAAGCCTTGGATGACCTTCTTGAAAAGAACTTTCCGGCGTATCGTCGTTCTGACAAGAACGAGAAGCCACTCTGTTAGGGATCAAATCAAAAACTGCTGAGGATGACGCCCTGAACGGCCTTCCAGAATACAACTCTTCTGGGGAACAGATGATCCGACTGGGGAAAGACAACCAAATCCTGGAATTGAATCCAACCTATCGCAGAAATCAACGACTCTGCAGTGGATCACAATCAACCATTGAGATTAACTTTGCTTCGTCGGGGAAATCGGCCCTGAATGGCTTCCTATAACATTGAAGTCCTTCTAGGGTACACAAATACTTACACGGGAGTAACTCCGCTCTGTTGAAGATCAAAAATTCGATCCGCTGGGAATTACTCAGCTAGGCAATCAACTTCGGCTGTAGATTACATCCGAGTGCTAGGAATCACTCAGTGGGGACAACCGAATAAGATTTACTGGGAAACTATCCAAAACTCTCTCTGCTGAGGATAGAGAATAGCAGTCTCTGAATCAACCCTAACTTGCAGGGAAGAATAACTGCTCTGCTGACTTTTCTGGGGAATTAAGCAAAAGGGAGAACAAACTCGACCTCTGCTTGGGGAATGAATCACCATTTTAAGCTCTAAGGGGATACAAAGTCACACGTTTGGACTCTGTGGGGAAACCAAGCCCTGAACTTACTCCGCTGCTGGGAAAAAGCGCCACACCCGCCTGGTGGAGAGAAATCCAACCTTGACTTACTGAGGAGTAAATGTGTACCTACAATCTGCTGGGGATACGGGTACATATCTGACCTGCACGGGGTATATCAATCTCGACTCTCTGGGGATGACTTACTCTGCCGAATAAACCAATCTTGAACCACTAAGGGATGAGTGCATACAAATTATTGGGTATACACACTCGACCTGCACCTCTTTTCCTGTAGAAACAGACTCTTGCTGGGGAAAATGAGTCTCAACTATGCGTCTTCTTTCTGTGGGGATGGTGATCCTACCGGGAATACACCTCTGGAAATTTGCCCCAAGGGTAACGACCCTGCAAATGAACAAACAAACAAGATATCCTACACAAAGGGAGCTATCTCGGTCATCATCCGTGACATTATTCAAATAAATCAAAGTTTTAATGATTATGGACAAAGCCTGCAAGTTTATGTATGTAACATTTTATCAAAACATCAGGCGTTTTTCCGCAAACAAAACAGTAGAGGCTAAAGCGAAAACAAAATTCATTGAATAGTATATGCTTCATTGACGAATGGCCTGTAAATAGGCAAATATTACAACAGATGCAACCCCTGAAAAGAGGAAGCTGCGCAAAAAAAAATTACAAATATGCACAAAAATATACAAAATATCGGCAATGTGGCATAGAAAAACACCATGAGCTGATCCATATATGACTCGCATGACTTCGATGCTTCTCTAATGCCTCGTCTTTTGAAGAGATTGATTCGGATGAACAGTCCTCAGGTCCTCCCTCCATCCACTATGCTCTGAAGATCAAATACGCAGACCGCAGTCATTTGCTTTTCAAAATCCCTAACTTTTGCCTGAATCTCCCTTTCGGATTTTCAACTCACTGGGATACCCATTTTTGCCAAAGTCGTCTTTTCAGGTTTTCAACTTTGCGGGTTTACATCTTTTCCTTTTATCCCTAACGTTTGCCCAAACCCATTCTTTTTATGGTTCGCCGGGATGCCCCATTTTTGCCTGGATATTCTTTTCTCATTCCAACGGGTCTCTTTAAGCAAATTATTTTTTAACTGCGTTTACGTTCATAGGGGATGTGAAATCTTCCCCATCCATGGTTGAAAACAATAAGGCTCCTCTAGAGAAAACCTTTCGCACGACATATGGACCTTCATAGTTGGGAGTCCATTTGCCCCTGTGATCTGTTTGTGGAGGGAGAATCTTCTTCAACACTAACTCACCTGTTTGAAAGCTTCTAGGGCGCACCTTCTTATCAAAAGCTTTCTTCATCCTGCTCTGATATAAACGACCATACGCAATGGACGCTAACCTCTTCTCATCCATCAGGCTGAGCTGATTCAATCTATTTCTTACCCATTATGCCTCATCTAGTTTGACGTTAACCAGAACTCTCAAAGAAGGAATCTCGACTTCCAATGGTATGACAGCTTCCATACCATATACCAACGAGAAAGGAGTTGCCCCGGTTGAAGTACGTACTGAAGTACGATATCCGTGTAATGCAAAAGGCAACATCTCGTGCCAATCTTTATAAGTTACAACCATCTTCTACATTATCTTCTTTATGTTCTTATTGGCTGTTTCAACAGCTTCGTTCATCTTCGGACGATAGGGAGAAGAGTTGTGATGCTCAATTTTGAAACTCTGGCACAATTCCTTCATCATCTTGTTATTCAAGTTCGAACCATTATCAGTAATGATTCTCTCAGGCACTCTGTAACGACAGATGATGTCCTTCTTGATAAATCGGGCTACCACTTGTTTGGTGACATTCTCATAGGAAGCTGCTTCAACCCACTTGGTAAAATAGTCAATTGCTACCAAGATGAAGCAATGTCCAATGGATGCGGTTGGCTCAATCCTGCCAATCATATCAATGCCCCACATGGAAAAGAGCCAAGGTGGCGCCATGACGTTCAGAGGACTCGGCGGCATATGAATCTTATCAGCTTAAATCTGGCATTTATGGCACTTCTTTGCAAACTTGGAGCAATCAGACTCCATAGTCAACCAATAATACCCTGCTCGCAACAGCTTTTGAGACATGGCGTGCCCGCCTACATGCGTAACAAAGGCGCCTTCATGGACCTCTTCCATAAGCAAACCTGCTTATTTTCGTCCACGCACCTTAGCAGCACTAAGTAAAAATTCCTCTGTAGAGAACACCATCTTGGTTTAGATAGAAATTTTGAGCCAACCTCCTCAAGGTCTTCTTATCCCGAGCCGAGACCCCAGGCGGATACTCCTGATTCTTAAGAAAATTCTGGATGTCATAATACCATGGCTTGCCATCAGAAGCTTCTTCTATCGCAAACACAAATGTTGGCCTATCAAGGCGCGAGATGACTATTCTCAGAGCATCATTCCAAAAGTTCACCTTGTATATTGAGGATAGTGTAGCCAGAGCATCTGCCATCTGATTCTCCGCTCGTGGCACGTGATGAAACTCTACCTGGTCAAACAAAGGCAACAACCTCCTTGCATAGTTCATGTAAGCACTAGTAGAAAAAATACTTTATAGTAGAGGTTGTTAAGTCAGTTCACCTGCCACATGACTTAAGAAGTGATACGATGACAATTTCGTAAATATTTGTAACATTGTTAGGTCAATTGCATTTAGAACTGACTTAAAAAATATTAAAGAAAAAAATATAATTCATATTAAATTTCTTAAGTCGCTTGTGTTCACTAACTGACTTAAAAAACATATTTATTAAGTCAGGTATTACCCACTTGACCTAAGAAGTTTTATTCAAACCCTTCTCTCACTACAAACCCTTATTCTTCACAACAAACCTTTTATTCAACAAATGAACTCCTTTGTTAAACTCTTCTCACGAACCCATAAACCCTTTCATCAAACTCGAATCCTTCACATAAAATCCAGAAATCATACACTTCACTGTCGAGTTGCTTCGCCGTTTGCCGTGGACGGCGGTTTCCGCTGCTGCACCAATTCCACTGCATTCTTCCATTAAAGTTTTCACTTCCATTCCAAAGCAACTCGCCTTCTCCCCTTTATCCTTCTGCTCCACCTCCGACCTCCATCTCACTCACCATCCAGACAAACATGTAATTTCATTTTCACGCCATTTCCAGGGTTAACTCATTCAATTGTTTTTTTGTTCACATCATTCACTGAGTTTGAATCTTCATTTGCAGGAACATGAACCGGATAATCGTCACCCGCAGCATCTATCACTGTTTGGCATAATTGCAATTTACATTTTCTAATACTCGTTTCTAGATCTTCAGATGAGTTATCACAAATTCAATGAATCACAAAGGGAACAGCTTGTGCTCAGGAGGTTGAACCCAGAAGCAAAGCTCGAAACTTTCTTGCAGTGGCTTCAGGTTTGTTAACATGATTTGTAATTTACTGCAGAAGTGAATAAACATATCAACCTTTTATTGCTATGGTGAATTTTCAAAATGGTTTCTTTTCCCTAGTTTTGAATTTTGATTTGGTCTTGAGTTCAGGCAAATAGGGTGGAACTACGAGGTTGCAATATCAAGTACTGTGATTCCAGAAAAGGGTTCGGCATTTTTTCTGATAAAGATGTTTCTGATGGTAATAATAATATACTGAAATCAATATGAATAGAATATTGTTATTGTTGTTTTGAATTGGAGATAATGGAAACACTCATCTTTCATAGAAAGTGATTTTGTTTTCTTTGAATAAAGGGATTCTGTTGGTTGTTCCACTTGAGTTAGCAATTACTCTGATGAGGGTGTTGCAAGATCCTTTTCTAGGACCAGAATGTAGAGCATTGTTTGAAGAAGGAGATGTAGATGACAGGTTCTTAATGATGTTGTTTTTTACTGTGGAGCGTTTGCGTAAGGGTTCTCTATGGAAGCCGTATGTATGGTTTGTTTTTGTTTTACTTTATGTTTTTCAGAACTTTATGTTAGGGAATTTTAATGAGTTATCGAGAAGCTGACATTTAATCAGGTACCTTGATATGCTTCCAACCACTTTCGAAAATACACTTTGGTTTAGCGAAGAAGAACTTCGAGAGCTGAGAGGGACTAACTTGTATCGTGCAACTGAGTTACAGGTAATTGATGTATGACGGAACCAAATGTAGTTTGTTTAATGGGTTGGTGATAGAACCAAATGTCATTTAGCAGTAGTTGATTTGATTACTGTTCTATCTTGCAGAAGAAAAGCCTGTTGAATTTGTATGAAACTAAAGTGAAGGATTTAGTGATGAAACTTTTGAATCTTGACGGAGATTCTGAGATGTATGTGTGTTTATTAGTTAATGATTTTAAACAGTTTATTCGTAATTGACTCCTATTAAATGTTAATCATGTTAATTTAGTTTTGAAATTAAGAACTATAGTTTTGAAAATATAACTTAATAGTATTAGTTCACTGCTTCACTTTTTATGACAACTACTATTGCAATAAGATTTAAATTTGAATGTGGTTTATGATATTATATATAATATACCTTCTCAATTTTCTTCAGGATGATGAATTGAAATGCGCTTTCTAGATTTTGTTTTTAAACAGCAATTTTTGAATTTTAAACGTAAATTTACGGTGGTTTTCTTGTGTGTGTGTCTGTTTTTCCAGTGAGGTGTGCTTTGAAGATTTCCTGTGGTATGTACTTCTAGTGAACTTGTATATGCGCATGAGTTCAACTAATTATTTGGAAGTTTATATCCGACTTGCGTTAATGCTAGGGCAAATTCAGTTTTCTGGAGCCGTGCTTTGAACATTCCAATGCCTCGTTCTTATGTATTTCCTGAGATGCAAGATGTTCATCATAGTTGCACTCCAGAAGCTGATGAAAAGGGTAATTCCATCTCTACCTAGTTCCCTTTAAAAAGTCCTCTCCTGTGATGCATCCAACGGAGCCGTCACAATAGTGTTTTTTTTTAATTTGTGAGTTAAAAGTGATACTTAAATTAGGAATGTTTTATTAAAGGAAGCGAGGCTACAAAAATAGACGATCTAACCAAGGAAACGACACATAGCACAGTGCATGGAGAGACCGTTTGGGTTGAGGGTCTTGTCCCTGGTATTGACTTTTGCAACCATGGTAAGATGTTGCTTGAAGCTCTGACATTTCACTTCACTATGTGCTTTTAAACTACTTTCCTTGTTAATTTTTTTCATTAATTGGAATCTGATTTCTTACATGACAACCAGATTTGAAGCCAATAGCAACATGGGAAGTTGATGGGATTGGCTTAACAACAGGAGTTCCTGTCTCCATGTATCTTCTTTCCGGTAACATATGTGCCTTTGATATTCAACTTTTTAATATTAAATTGCTAACTTAGTTTTCTTTTGGTTTCTCTCTTTCGGCTTTGGTATTTCCGTAAAATAATATTTATTGAAAGTTTGAAACTATTCCCCTTTAATTCATTATTTTCTTGTAAAGTTGCTCAAAGTCCCTTGCAGATTGATCGAGAAATTTCCATTAGTTATGGCAACAAGGGAAATGAGGTAGATTCTTTATATTGTACCATGATCGAAAGAAAAAAACCTTTTCCTATAAAATATGTTTTATATTCTCTAGTTTATTTTTCTCTTATCTTCTTTTGATTAAGCACATTTTCCACTTGATGCAGGAACTTCTATATCTGTATGGCTTTGTCATTGATGGTAACACAGATGACTATCTCATGGTAATGTTACACTTGTATCTTGTGTTCACCAAGCGTAAAATTTCTACTTAACAATATTACCCCAATTCCTTAATTGTTTCGTCAAAGTGATCCGGTTTCTACTTTGTAGAATCTATTTGTCTTCTATCTTTATAGTTATAGCTGTTGCCCCTTTGTAGCGGTAAAAATCATGAGCGTAAGTTATTAATTAACTTAACTCAAAAAACAAGAGTCGCCACCGCACTTTTATTTTATCCAAATAAAGGAAAGGAAAAAGAGCAAACAAAACCAAAGAGTTCTAAAACAAGAACAAGAAACAGAGATCGGGGTAAGGGGGTTGGTTACGCAATGAGAAGGTGTTAGCACCCAAAACGTCTATAGTACTCTATAGGAGCCCTTTGAAATATTTACGTTTTTTGGTTTGAAAATAGTTTGTTTGAAAAGAGATTGGGGAGATGAGAAGAGAATTATTTTTTAGATTTTTGTGTTTGGAGAGACTTATCGTCTCATGCCTACGTACCCACAAAGTGCAATATAGGATAAAAACCCCGTAGTTCGTGATTCAAATGACAAAAATTTGTTGGTTTTTGATTGATTTTAAATATAAAGACAAGTCGTCATTTTAAGGAGAAAACTGCGACTAGTCGCCCACAAGTATTAAGACAACATTTGCGTCACATAAATATGGAGGATTTGCTTGGATTATCAACAAGACTATCACTCAACATCAACGTGAAAAATGTCAAAGTCTTAATACCATGGGGAATAGGAGGATTACATCTCAACTATAGAAATGAATCATGTCTAAACTTTATGAAAAGTTTTAAAGTGAAAAAGTGCATAAAGGCACAAAAAGAGTTGATGAGTTTTTGTATTTTTTATGTCTTTTGAAATTGGTCAAAGCATGATTAACATTGATTGACTTTTATTAAGAACAAAGTTTGAAAATCACTTGACGAAAGTCAAGGTTTTATTGCGAAAGCGGTTTTGAAGTTTGAAACCAAGAAGGTTTTGAAAGAGGGAGAAAGTTTTGAAAATTTAAGAAGGGGAGGAGATGAAGTGACTATCCTAGAAAACAAAATAAAAGTTAGAGGTAAGAAAGATCTAACCCACTTGAAGTACACTCCAGAGCAAGCAAAAAGAATTCCATCCGATTTAAAGCATAAGCTAATGAGCGAGCCAAATAAAGGCTAATTCTCCAATACTCCAAAAACTCCAATACTCCAAGCATAGGAATGAGAGTCCTAATTCTAAGTCCAAAGGTCCATGAAGTCCAAGGTCTAAAAGTAGTCTAAGATCATAACCACAAAGTTAATAACACCAAGTTTTTTTTAGAGATTTTTATCCTTTATTAGTGTTTTGAACAAGGTATGGTACAAGTGGACAAAAGAGAAATGACATAAACATAAACAAAGATATGATATGAAATGATAATATGGAAGCATAAAAGTAAAGAAATAAGGAGTAAGAAGAGAATATAAACCAAAATTAAACAAGGATATTGTTAGTGAATTAGTAATTAGTGGTTAGAACATATGATCAATGATGATTAATTTTTGCACTTAGACCAAGGTTAATGAAAACTCATTAGAGGATTGATAGAATCAAAGCCTCCTAACAATGATTTTCATAGGTAATGGACTTAAGACAATCAACTAATCATACTTGGACTTTCAAACATAAGTTTGAGCCACGAATGATCATTTTCCGATTAAGGGACACTTTAGCGCTATGTTAAGCAATCGTAATCGGGTTTATGTAGAAACCACGACTATCTGAGGCCGGTCAATAAAATGTTAGTGTTAACACATGTTAGAGAAGCGATATGTAAATCACTCTCCTAAAACATGCCACACAAAAAGAAAAGAGGTGGTGATCTCATCATAATCAAGATTTTTCATCAATTAATCAAAGGTAATCTATCACTATTCTAAAGTACGGAGAATTATCTCAATGATTATTCGTCCATAGATTTGAAATAATGAAGATTAAACAACTTTGATAATCAACAATCTATGATCCATAGATTTCATCGATCAAAAGAAAAAAAAAAGAAGAATAAGAACTAAAATGAAAAGAAATCACAATTTGAATCTTAAATCGATTAAATCATCATCAATATCAATCACCTCTTTTAATGGATAAAATCGACACTCAAAGTCCATTGATATTGATGAGATCTTATCAAAATTCAAGATCCAAAACAAAACAACAATTAATCCAAATTAATATATTTTTCAAATAATTTTTCAAGAGTTTTCTTCAAGAGTACTATTTAAAATATAAACTAGTAAAAAAAAAGAAAAAAAAATGCGGAAAGGAAGCCCACACGGCCCAAGTTTTTAAGAAAAAAAAAATAATAATAATAAAATTGAAATAAAGTGAAAAGGAAAAAATAGAAAGAGAAATTTCAGAAAACATCATCTTCTTCATTTTCACACGCGACACTGTTCACATCATGCTAGCAAATTAAAGCTTGCTCAAATCAAAGCGGCGGGACGCAAAACCAACACGGTTGTGATCGGAATCAAGCGTACATCTCAAATGTGTTATCAATTTTGTGTAATGGTGCTTGGATCAACCGAATCGAAACCGCAAAGTCTCGATATAAAACTCCAAATTACCTTTAATTCAAGGTGAGCAACGCTTCGATTCTTCTTCTTTTTCTTCTTTCCAAAGAACGGTTGTTGATTTGCGTTGAAACTTGTTGTTGTTGGTGAATTTGAATTTTGGAGTTGAAACTTGAAGATGAATTTTGGAGTGAATATTTAGAGAAAATTTTGCAGAACTTTCTTGGCTTAGAAAAGCTTCCCTTGAATGAATGAATGTGTGTTGTATTTATAGAAGAAGAGGAATGGAATTGGAAATGAAAATGAGTTGCCGTTTTGAACTTTCCGTTGCGTTTAGTATCAATATTTTTGCGTGACTTCTTTGCTAAATTTTTGATGTCATTTTGGTATTTTATTGCAGCTTGTTTGTTGAAGCACTTATGGCTTGTTTGGCTAGCTTGGATACACATCACAGCTGGGTGTAATATTGATATTTTCTTGCGTAGCATGAGCTTGTAGTCTTACTACATTGCCTTTGAAATTGCCATGGCTTGATGGAGATTCAATTGGCTTGGGCTTGTAGAAGAGGTAGTAGTTAGCACTCTTGGCCATGTGGGCTTGGAAATAGAATGAGATATTTGAAGTATGGGCTGTAGCTTTTTGTGAATTTTTCCTTTATAATTTGGTACAAGTCTTTCATGTGGTAAAACTTTTGGCAAGTGTTTGAATATATCATGGCATGTATTGATTTTGAGAATTTGGAAATGTGTGTTCATGGAGCTTGCTTGAATTTTGTATTCATGAGGCATGGTTTCTTCTTATTATAATTATTTATTTATTTTTGTAGTTTTTCTGTAAGATGTAAATAGAGATGGATTTTGGAAATTAAACTAGATATTTAAATGGATATGAATTGGATATTAAAAATGGATGATGAATAATGATGGATTTTGAAATTGGATATTAAATGGATGATGAATAATGATGGATTTTGAAATTGGATATTAAATGGATAAAAAAGGGTAATTGATTTAATGGATACTGAAAATATATATTTAATGGATAAAAAAAATGATTTGGATTAAGAATGAAATTTAGTCATGGATAATGGGTTTGAATGAATATGGATCTTAAAATGTGGATGATAGAAATGGATAGTGAAGTGAATAAAAAAAAGGTTGGGATATTGGAAAAAAAATGGACATTTAGAATTGCATTTGAATTAAGTTTGGATATTAGTATGGGTAATTGGAATAAAATGGATGAGAAAATTTGGATGAAATGGGAATTGAAAAATTGGTTTTAAAAATGGATAGTTGGTTAAAAAAAATTGAAAATTGGTTATGGATATGAAAAATGGATTTGATATATATATATGGATTGGATGGATAGGTTTAGAAAAGAAATGATTAGAAAGAAGAAGAAAATGGATAAAGGTGAGCTTAGGAAAGAAAAGGATCTTGAATCTTTGAAAATATGCCTTAAATTCCAAGCAAGCCATAAACCATGAATATTCCAACTTGAACCAAACCTTGAATGAAACAAGCTCTTGAGAATTTGATGCCATGATGAATCCAAATATCAATACTTGCATCTCAATCAATCAAAAGGCCATGATTTAACAAAATTCTCCTCACATTGATGATCTAACCATGAAAGTGAATCCTTGAGGAATCTTCATTGAAGATATTGACTTGTGAAACAGAGAATTAGGAAAAACCTCGAGATGATGATGAACTTGCAATAGAGAATAATGCTCAATGTAGCCTCGAAGAAGAAAACCACGACATCAAGAACTTCAACTGAGGAACCATTATCAAACACTAGCATAATGAACTGAAACCTTGGTTCTCTTGTTCTTGAGAAATCTTTAATGAAGACATCATTGTAACTTGATAAATCTGACTTTGGACCAAACTTCTCATGCATCACTGCTCGATAACCACAAGATAACTTGACCTTGGACTCACACATTTCCTGAGAAAATAGCCCACTACCATGGGTAACTTATAATTGAAGTAAACTCTTGATAATTTGACCAAGATGAGGTCAAATTTTCATCTGATTTAGACTTGAATGAATGTCCTTACCATCAATCTCCCTGCAAAACCCTAAACACACAGAGAAGAAGAAGAAACAAGAAAATTGCAAAATATTTTTGGTATTTTTGTTAGAGGTTAGTAAACATAAACAACAAAAAGCAAATAAGAAACACACAAGGGTGCTAGGAGAATCAAAAAGTACGAACTTGTTTGTGGAATGATGTGCAAATGAAATGTGGGATCTTAGGGGTAAAAATTAGGGTATTACAGCTGCCCCTATTTAAGATTCTTCTATCCGGAGATATGAAGATTGACATCTTTGTCTCGACCAGATAGAAGAAACTTAAATATAACAATAAACCCAATTTTTGGCCCTAAGAGGCCACCAAATGATATGATTATGCTAATGATATGGTATGCAAACACAAGACCACCGTGGGGAGAAAATGCCACAGGAAAAAAAAATAAACACCAGAGAAAAAAGAAGAAAAGAGACTCCACAGGGGAAAAAAAACAAGATCCTATTCCGATAAAGGAAAGGAAATGACTCAACAGGGAAAGAGATACCAACTGCCAGTTACTGGGCGAAGATATTCGAACCGAAGAGAATAGGTAAAATACTTTCTACTGGTTACTGAGTAGAAAATAAGTGCAAGAAACACAAGAGAATTGTTATCTACCAGTTACTGGATAGAAAACAAAGAGATATATTACTTATTACCATTTACTAGGTAAAAAGTAATCCACTCATTGAGATATAATCAACTACCTGTTACTGGGTAGGAAAAGAAGCAACGCCAACTACTGGTTACTGAGTAGTTTAGTGAGAATAATAAACTTGAACGAAAGGGGTTACCAACTATCGGTTACTGGATAGGGTAAACAACATGTCAATTACCTGTCATTGGGTAGGACAAACATACTCGACTACCTGCTACTGGGTAGGAAAAGAAGATAAAGGTCAACTACCTGACACTGGGTAGGACAAACATACTCGACTACCTGTCACTAGTAAGAGAAAGAGATATATCATCAGCTACTTGTTACTAAGCAGCTCCAACAAACTTCTCAAATAAAGAGACAACCATTTGTTGGAAAAAAGATATTAACAACTCTGTCGGGGATCTTTAAAAGAGATACGAGCATATTAGACCATGCAATAGACTTCTCATCATCCATCTGATAGAAAAGCTGGTCGGATAAGGATCCATCATTTCACAATAAACTTCTCTGTTGAGGATGAGCCAGAGAAATGTTATTTATTGAGAAGGTAAATTTCTAGAGATTACACAAGCTGCTCAAATAAAGAGGCTTCCACATGAAGTTGCATAAGTAATTACCAAGAGAGTGTTATCAAAACACTACCCGGGAAATCAAATCTTCATCTTCTGATGGGGATCAATAACAGATTCCTGCTGAGAAAAAATAAATCCTCAAAACTACCTTCTCATCATCCAGGTTTCACAGCCCAGGGAAAACCAAAGTAACTGTTGCAGGAGACCAAAAGTTCGATCCAGGAATAAACTGGAGAGAAACGGTCAAACAAGGCTCGACCCAATGAGGAAATAACTCAAATGGGGAATAATTCCATCCAGATAAAAGTTAGGGAAGAAAGCTAAACAAACATCTTCCACGAGGCATAAACTCAGTGGGGAATTAAAAAGGATAGGTATTTTCTGCTTAGGGGTCGACACTCTAATGAAGAGAGGACATACGCACTCCGCGGGATAACAACACCGGGGAAAGGGAAACACCAAAAAAACAGGATGCACAATGCAACAAAAACACGCTATGCTCAAACAAAATGAATGCGCATGCAATGCATATGAATATGAATATGCTGACAAAACAGACAAAAAGGCAAACATAGGGTGAACAAAATATCACAACACCACTGAAATACTCGGCTAATCTCCGCAAGTTAGAGATATATTTGGAGATCGTGTTGGGGATCAGCAACAGAAAACCTACAAGAGATACACAAGAGCCATCAAAGGAAAATAAATCCTACTACAAGGCTTAAATCTCACTGAAGAGACAAAGATACCGCTTGGGAAAAGACCCCAAAGATCAATCTTCAACCATCAATAATTCAACAAGAGGGAACAACAATATTAACTCTGCTTTGAGGAAAAAAAATTATTGGAGAAAACATAACAACACAAATCTTCCAACCCTGTCAGGGGAATAAGAAGTTAACATCATAGCAAAAAAGTCAAACTATGGGGAATTTTAAATCAATACCCAATCACAAGGTGAGAGAAAACCCGACAGGTGACTGCTATGTCAACACTTCTTAGAAGTAAGCAACATTGTTCTCTTCTTGTGGAATAATCCAAAGTAAATATGCATAACCTCTGTTAGGAATCATCAAGGACAAATCTCCGCATGGGCAAAAACATCAAGGAGAAGTGGTCTTCAAATTTCTCAATTGTCCGATCATAACCTGGTTGAATGAATAAAACATATCCATCGTCTGGTTTATCCAAAGAAACAAAACTTTGCTAAAGGAATATCAGCAAACTCTACTGAAGAGACCTCAATATAGCTCAAATGGGTAACATCAACACAACTCTACTGGGGAGCTGCCAATAAATTCTACCAGCGAAGTAAGAAAGAACCCTGCTGAGGAAAACACTTAAGCTTTTCGCTTCAAGATTCTACCATTCTTGGGATTACTGTTGACATCCTTTCTTTTATTTTCACAAATCAAAGAAAAATGTTTTTATAATTTTCGAAATTTAAATCAATTATTCACATTTGTTTCAAAAATCATCATAAAAAATAAAATGAAATTCTATAAACAGAAACAAAATAAGAATTGCAAACAAAGGGACAAAGGCCCAAATTCTATTGATAGAATGGTAGTCCGCAAATGGCGTAACTCCATGGATCATTACAAAATTTGAAAAATGGTAAGTACAATGGAAAGTTCTACATTGAAATACAATGACCATTATTCTCCCTAACAACTTTGAATTCCAACTGTGCTTGAGACTTCAACGGGGAATAATTGAAGTAAAACCTTTGATAGGAAATGTTGCTTCAAACGATCAAGACTGGCCAGATGCAGTTACTTGCCATGATCCCTAACTTTTGCCTAGATTGCCCTCTCGGGTTTTCAATCTACCGGGATGATTATTTCTGTTTTGTCTCTAATTTTTGCCTGGACTGCCCTTTCAGGTTTTCAATCCACCGAGACGCTCATTTTTGCCTAAGTCGCCCTTTCAGGTTTTCAACTTAGCGAGCTGTTCTTTTATTTTTTTAGGCAAAGTATTTCTTGACTGCATCGGCATTCACAGGACGAGTGAACTCTTCTCCATCCATAGTTGTAAGAATTAATGCACCGCCAGAGAAGGCTCTCTTAACAACATATGGGCCTTCATAATTAGGAGTCCACTTGCCCCTAGAATCAGTAGTAAAAGTCGAGATCTTTTTGAGCATGAGGTCACCTTCTCTGAACACACGGGGTCGAACCTTCTTATCAAATGCTTTCTTCATTCTTTGTTGATATAATTGGCCATGACACAAGGCCGTCATTCTTTTCTCTTCAATCAGATTCAACTGGTCGTATCTACTTTGACACCATTCAGCCTTAGACAATTCAGTTTCCATCAAAACTCTCATAGAAGGGATTTCAACCTCTATCGGGAGCACTGCTTCCATGCCATAAACAAGAGAAAAAGGCGTTTCCCCTGTTGAAGTGCAAACGGATGTACGATACCCATGCAGAGTAAAAGGAAGCATATCGTGCCAATCCTTGTATGTAACAACCATCTTTTGAATAATCTTCTTAATGTTCTTATTAGCAGCTTCAACAGCCCCATTCATCTTGGGTCTATAAGGAGAAGAATTATGATGCTCAATCTTAAACTCATCACATAATTCCTTCATCATCTTGTTATTTAAATTCAACCTATTATCAGTGATGATCTTGCTTGGAACACCATACCGACAAATGATTTGATTCTTGATAAATCGGACCACTACTTGCTTAGTCACATTCGCATATGATGCCGCTTCAACCCATTTGGTAAAATAGTCGATAGCCACCAATATGAAACGGTGTTCGTTCGATGCTTTAGGCTCAGTCATTCCAATCATATCAATGCCCCACATTGAAAAAGGCCATGGAGAAGAGATAATATTGAGAGGAGTTGGAGGCACATGAATCTTGTCAGCATAAATCTGGCATTTATGGCATTTTTTCACATATTTACAACAGTCAGATTCCATTGTCAGCCAATAGTAACCTGCCCTTAACATCTTCTTAGCCATCGCGTGTCCATTGGCATGGGTGCCGAAGGATCCTTCATGGATTTCTTTCATCAACATGTCTGCTTCGTGTCTATCCACACATCTGAGCAAGATCATGTCATGATTTCTCTTATATATCACATCATCATTCAAGAAGAAACTACCAGCTAATCTTCTCAAAGTTTTCTTATCTTTCTTGGATGCCCCAAGTGGGTACTCTTGATTCTGAAGAAAGCATTTAATATCATAATACCATGGTTTATCATCAACAACCTCTTCAACTACAAACACATGAGCTGGTCTATCAATACGCATCACACTAATCTTTGGCACATCATTCCAACGATTTACCACAATCATGGAGGATAAAGTCGCTAAAGCATCTGCCATTCGATTATCTGCTCTTGGTATATGGTGAAACTCAACTTTATTGAAGAAAGTTGACAACCTTCTTGCATAATCACGATAAGGAATCAAATCAGGTTGACGTGTCTCCCACTTCCCTTTAATCTGATTAATCACTAAAGCTGAATCTCCATACACATCCAGAATCTTGATTCTTAAATCGATAGCTTCTTCCAAGCCCATAATACACGATTTATACTCAGCCGCATTATTTGTGCAAGTGAAAACCAACCTTGCAATGAAAGGAATATGAGAACCATGAGGAGTAACAATAATTGCACCAATACCTCTGCCATATTCATTAACAGCTCCATCAAAAATCAAACCCCAACGGGATCCAGGCTCAGGTCCTTCTTCAGGTAATGGTTCCTCACAATCTTTAACCTTTAGATACATCACATCCTCATCAGGAAATTCAAACTGAATAGGTTGATAATCATCAATTGGCTGGTGTGCCAAATGATAAGCCAAAACACTTCCTTTTATCGCCTTTTGAGTTCGGTACTCGATATCATATTCTGATAACAACATTTGCCAACGAGCAATCCTCCCAGTTAAAGCAGGATTTTCAAAAATATACTTGATTGGATCCATTTTAGATATCAACCAAGTTGTACAATTCAACATATACTGGCGGAGGCGCTTGGCAGCCCAAGCTAGAGCACAACATGTCTTTTCAAGCATCGTGTACCGAGACTCACAATCAGTGAATTTCTTACTCAAATAATAAATGGCAAATTCTTTTCTCCCGGATTCATCTTGTTGACCCAAAACACAGCCCATAGACTCTTCTAGCACGGTCAGATACATGATCAAAGGTCTTCCTTCTACGGGAGGGGACAAAATAGGAGCTTCAAGCAGATACTCTTTAATTCTTTCAAAAGCTTTCTGACAGTCTTCTGTCCAGACACAACCCTGATCTTTGCGGAGAAGTTTGAAAATCGGTGCACATGTGGCAGTCATATTGGATATAAATCGGGAGATATAGTTCAAACGTCCCAAGAATCCTCTTACTTGTTTTTCTGTTTTGGGTGCAGGCATCTCCTGGATAGCTTTAACTTTACCAGGATCAACTTCAATTCCTTTCTGACTGGCAATAAAGCCTAACAATTTTCCAGAAAGAACACCAAACGTGCATTTATTAGGATTCAGACGGAGCTTAAACTTTCTCAAACGTTGAAACAACTTCAATAAATTTTTAATATGATCTTCTTCAGTCTTCGACTTACAAATCATATCATCCACATAGACCTCAATTTCTTTATGCATCATATCATGGAACAGAGTGGTCATAGCTCTCTGGTACGTTGCACCATCATTTTTTAAACCGAAGGGCATCACTCTGTAACAGAATGTTCCCAGGGTGTAATGAATGTTGTTTTTTCCATATCCTCAGGTGCCATCTTTATTTGATTATATCCGGAAAATCCATCCATAAATGAAAAGATATTGAACTTAGCAGTATTATCTACCAACAAATCAATGTGTGGTAGTGGAAAATCATCTTTTGGACTTGCTTTATTCAAATCTCTATAGTCAACGCACATTCGGACTTTTCCGTCTTTCTTTGGAACAGGCACAATATTGGCCACCCATTGAGGATATTCGACGGTCACAAGAAAACCAACATCAATCTGCTTTTGAACCTCTTTTTTAATCTTCACGGCCAAGTCAAGATGAGTTCTTCTCAATTTCTGCTTCACAGGTGAACATTCAGGCTTTAATGGCAAATGGTGCTCCACAATACCAGTATCAAGACCAGGCATGTCTTGATAGGACCAAGCAAACACGTCAACATATTCTCTAAGAAGCTCTATCATCCTCTTCTTAACATCTGACTGAAGTAGTGCCCCAATCTTGACTTCTTTCTTATCATCATCGGAACCCAGATTAACTAATTCCACCAGCTCTTCATGAGGCTGAATGGCCCTTTCCTCGTGCTCAAGCAATCGAGAAATCTCATCAGGAATTTCTTCAATATCCTCCTCTTCCGCTTCAAACATAGGGAACTCAAAGTTGGGAGAGGGCATATGGTCATTGTTTCCAATGGGTTTAACAATCAATCTGCACAATGATTTATGTTTGATTTTAGAATATGAAAAAAATGAAAATATTATGCAGATAAGAGTGATTATGACATTATTATACTTTTTCGGTTTTTTATGTTACCATTTTTCAGAAATAAAGCAAAAAAGGAAAACAACATATGGATAAACAGAAAAACATTTTATTGATGATGATAAAAGTTGAAACAAAGCCCTCACAAATTCACTTTCACCTTGGGCAGAGTGAAAGGATTTTTGAAAGAAACAAAAACAAATTACTTTGAAACATGAACAACAGTAGGAACGTCAACAACGATCCAATTCTGGCATATCAATCCACGTGTCACAAAGTTGGGCATTTCTTCCTCTTGGTCATCTTCAAGAATTGCAGCTGTAGAATGATCTTTGCAATGGATGAACCCAGCACTTCGAAAAACTTCATGAATACTCTTCAGCTCTTTTCGGGTTGAACCAGATGTAAAACCCAAACCAGCTCTATCTTTTTTCTCAGCAACTTCAATGATTCGGCCCCATCCATTAGCTTGGCCATTATCCACTACATGTTGTGCATCTTTTAGAGAAGACATGGACACCCCATCTTTCTTAATAGCTTTATCAACCATAGAAAGAGCCTGAAATGGAGTTACAATATCCTCTTCCGCATTGATATAAGAAAAAGACGACAAACTGCTTACTAACATAGCCTGCTCTCCACCAACAACAACAAGTTTACCATTATGCATGAATTTTAACTTTTGGTGCAGTGTCGAAGTAACAGCTCCAGCTTCATGGATCCATGGGCGTCCTAGAAGACAACTGTAAGCAGGACGAATATCCATGACTTGAAAAGTGATTTGGAAAAAACACGGACCAATCTTGATAGGGAGATCAACCTCTCCAATCACAGTTTTCCTCGATCCATCAAAGGCTTTCACAATGACCCCACTGAACCTCATAGGAGTACCTTGATAAGACAATCTGGACAAAGTAGATTTTGGCATCACATTCAACGATGACCCAGTATCAACCAACACATTGGATAGAGCGTCTTCCTGGAAATTCATGGAAATATGGAGAGCCAAATTATGATTTCTTCCATGCTCGGTCAACTCTTCATCACAAAAACTCAGATTATTACACGCAGTGATATTGGCAACAATGCTATCAAACTGGTTAACAGTCACATCATGATCTACATAAGCTTGTTCCAATATTTTCTGCAACGATTCACGATGAGCCTCAGAGCTCATTAACAGAGATAAAACAGATATTTTTGACGGTGTATGTAATAGTTGATCCACCACATTATATTCACTCTTCTTGATCAATTTCAATACCTCATCATTATCTGACTTCTGACTTACATCACTTGATTGACCAGACTCCACAGAAGTCTTCAACTGAATTTGCTTACCCACAGTATCTTCGCTTGTCTTTGAGGGCACATTAGCAAATACTCGACCACTTCTGGTTACACGTCCAACATCAGCAATAGTCACAACTGAGGGAAGAGAAGGAATGGGTACCTCTTTTCCATCCTCCAACATAGTAGCATTGTATTTGTAGGGAACAGCTTTATCAGATTCATACGGTGTCGGGCCAGACAAACGGATAACCAAAGGCGTCACAGCAGATTTCTGACTATTGTAAGAAATTACAACTCGCTCAGGAATATTGAAACGTGGGACTATGACATTCACCTCGTTCTCAACTTCATTTCTGTTTGTAGTAACCTGAATCAAATTTTCGTCAATCATCTTTTGTAAGTCCCTTTTTACAATCACACACCCACGAGGGTTCACAGAACAAATACAACAGGCGGCATATTCATGCTCAATATCATGGAACTCACTCAAAGTAGCATGCATTTCAACAAGCGACCTCCGAATCCAGCGAATATCAAAAATACGGTATGTGCCAGGACAACCATATACCATATTGACAGTTGCATTACCATGATTAGGGAACGGATTTGATTGCACATTAGGGTTGGTATCTTCAAAAGACAGAATACCACTTTTTACGAGCTTTGCAACTTCATGTTTCAGAGGATAGCAATTTTCGATATCATGTCCAGGGGCACCTTGATGAAATGCGCAATGAGTATCTGGCTTATACCACCATGGAATTTCAGTTGGAACAGCCGGCGGATCACGAGGTTGAACCAAATTCTTCTTTATTAAAGCCGGAAATAGCTCAGTATACGTCATTGGAATGGGATCAAATTGTGTTTTCCTTTGTGTACGACCTTGTTGAGTTGTCTTCTCTTGGAAACGTGGTTGATAACTTGAAGTAGCTTGAGCGGCAGGGGTGTTACTGATAACAGGCGTAACAGATGCTACTTGTTGCTGACGACGACTACCATTGTTGTTCACAAATCTGCGTCTTCTAGACCTTTCCTGAGATATAACATTAGTTTCTTCCTCTTTTTTCTTAGGGAACCCAACACCAGGCTTTTTCGTACTTCCAAAATTTCCTTCTTTTATCAGACGTCCCTCACGGACAGCTTCCTCTAATCTCATCCCCATATTAGCCATTTCCGTGAAATCACTAGGAGCGCTCGCAACCATCCTTTCATAGTAAAATGGACCCAGAGTCTTCAGAAAAATCTTGGTCATTTCTTTCTCTTCAAGCGGAGGGCTTATCTGAGCTGCAATTTCACGCCATCTCTGTGCATATTCTTTAAAAGTTTCTTTCTCTTTTTGAGACATTGCGCGGAGCTGATCACGGTCCGGCGCCATATCAAGATTATACTTATACTGACGAACAAAAGCTTCACAGAGATCATTGCATGTCTTGATTTGCGTACTATCGAGTCCCATGTACCACTTCAGCGCAGCACCAGTAAGACTATCTTGAAAATAGTGGATCAACAACTGATGGTTGTCAGTATAGGTAGACATTTTTCTAGCATACATGATCAAATGACTTTGCGGACAAGTGTTCCCTTTGTATTTCTCAAAATCCGGAACTTTGAACTTGGCAGGAATCTTCACATTTGGAACAAGGAAAAGCTCATGAGCATTCTTTCCAAATAACTCCTTTCCTCTTAAAGCCCTTATTTCTCTCTGCATTTCAGCAAACTGATCTTGAAAGTCATCTATTCGATCCATAACATCCAAACTCTCGCTCGGAGTAGTGTGGAAAATTTGTTCTTCAGTATAAGGCATAGCGTGAGTTACAGGCGGTGGCACATGTATGACGGTAGGAACAACCGGAATTTCAGCATTAGGAACAACATTAACCATAGGAGGTGGTACAGCCATGACAGCAGACACTCTTGGACCTTCAGAAACAAGAGGTTGATATCCCTCTGGCACATAATTGAAAGGCATGCCCCAAGGAAAACCAGTAGGCATATGATATTGAGAAGCATTAATCGGGTCCACAGAAATGGGCGTTGATCCGATCTCAGAAATCACAGTTCTTTGGACAGGAGAAGGAGGAGGTATTGGTGGCTGATTCTGAGCAGCCACCAGAGCTTCCATTGCGGCAGTCAGTATTTCCAAACTATCCTTAAGGGTTGTCACCTCTTCACGGAGTTCGCGATTCTCTTGCTGTAAATTATCCATCTTTTTCTTGGAGTTAGCCCGAGTGTTGTAGTGATGCGACAGCTTGACTGAATGAAGACCAAAAGAAACACATCAGACACCTGGAAAAGGAACAACAAAATGCGCATCATGCAAATGCAAGATGCAAATGTTTCAATTTGTTTTCAAGGATCTTTAAGATATAAAGCAATTACAAACATCATAAAGAAATAACACTTTTTGAAATACTGATAAACATCTCATTTCATTGAATGTTGGAAAGAGTTACACTTGGAAGTACAAGATACAATAATATCAAAATAAGAAAAAGCTAGGTCCTAAGGAACATCTGATGACGATCCGAACTGATACTTCCTTCGGAGTCTCTTAATCTCTTTCTCATAGTTGTGCTTCATGGTGATCTTCTCTAGCACAAGCTGATCCACAATACCCTTCCAAGCACCAGAAGTAGGAGGATGTGATGATGGAGTAGTAGAGGAAAATAAATTCTCTGCATGCCTCTTCACAACGCGTCGCTCAAGTAACTCTATCAAGTCATCTTTCTCCTTTATCTGTTTTTGCAATTCCATTTTCTCTTTGTCAGAAGCTTGAAACTTACTTTCCCACATCTCTTTCTCTTCCTTCATCTTAGCCAAAGCATCTTGAAGAGTCTTCACATCATCAGAAGAAACAGGGAGTGGCGTAGAGATCACTGTAGTCAGGGGTTTCTCAATAGGATAAGGCATCTTAAGCTCCATACCCCTCTTCTTCACCCAAAGCGTGTAAGGTTCCAAGGCAATGCAAACTTGTCTTCCAAGCTCCCCTCTATCCAACCTGTGAATCTTAGTCCAAGCATAAGCCATTCTTCTTCTCAAACCAAGAGAATCATCCCCTCCTTGAAAGAATAAACCCTCTAATAAAATATTTTTAGGCCTATCCTTCAACATATAACCCAGCTGACGGCGAGCTAGACTCGGGTTGTAGTTAATTCCACCTTGTATTCTAAGAAGAGGAACATTGGCGAATTCTCCACAACTATCAATAATCTGGACATTATCATAAACCGAAGAAGACCAAGTGATATCAGAATTCGTAAGAGACATAATCCTTTGAGACCACCTTAAACAATCCTTGTTTTTCTTAAAAACAGATGTCTGGGGTAAATGTGAAACGAACCAATTATACAACAGAGGTAGACAGCAAACAATGGTACCTTTTCCCTTAGAAATAAGTGTCACCAAGCAAAGTTGGAACAGGGTTCCCAATCAAGAAAATTCTAATAGCATTAACATCCACAAAATTATCAATATTAGGAAACAAGACTAGTCCGTAGATGAGTAAAGCAAATATAGCCTCAAACGCCAATGTGCGACCAATGTCAGCAAATAAAGTGGCCTTCTCAATCAAGAACTTAGAAGTCAAACCCTTGAGGCCTCCCTTAGTCTTTAGATTTGCATCAATATCCGATTTCGTCAAATGGGTAGCTGCAGCAATATCTTGAGGCTTAAGAGCTTCCTCCAAACCAGTATACGGAACCTTATCAGAAACCGGTACACCCAACAAATAAGCATATTCTTCCAAGGTCGGCATGAGCTGATAATCGGGAAAGGTAAAGCATCGGTAAATAGGATCATAGAACTGCATAACAGTATTCAGAATTCCGTCTTCAATGTTGGTAGAAAGAACAAATAAAAGTCTCCCATAACGAGATAAGAATCCTGAACGATCATCTACCAAGGACACTAGCTTTCTCAACTCTGTAAGATCAGGAGCCCGAAAACTGTACTTCTGAGTGTTTCTCCTTCCAATGTCCATAATCAACAATATTTGCGATGTTTGCAAAAGAAAATCTCTGAGATCCTTAAAAACCAACTGAAACACAATGCTCATGAATGCATGAGTGCAAGATGCAACACCCACAAACAAGACATACAAAGCACACAGGTTCAAAGGTTCGGCACGAGCATGGAGCCAAAGGTAAGAACCAACCAACCCACAATGGTATGTACTATGGTTATATCATCACATGTAGAACAAGGTTCTAAAAAGTTCCCAGAGTCATAATTCCATCTTTTGGATATTATCGGCTTAAACGACTACTCGTCGGCCAACAATATTCTCAAGAGAAACTCATCTGAGTGTGATATCGCGTAACGACTAATTCAAGTCTACACCTGAATAGCCACCGCACCACGTCCTAATAAGGCCAAGATGGGTTAAAGGGTTCTAAGGTCCTCATCTTCTCAGGCTCCCAGTCGGAAAAAGTAATATCAATTACGACTACTCGTAAGACATCAGTAATTCCAAAGGGGCCTCCACTGAGCGGGGGATCTCAAGTCAGCTTAGTAAGGACTACTCCACGTAAGCTAACAAGACTATACCACCCTCCTATCATAAGTGCACTCAAGTCCGGGTATAGGACTTATCTCACCACACAGATTACCAGGCACCAAAACAGAACAATCAATAACAAACAA
This sequence comes from Lathyrus sativus, assembly GCA_963859935.3. Classification (NCBI taxonomy): domain Eukaryota; kingdom Viridiplantae; phylum Streptophyta; class Magnoliopsida; order Fabales; family Fabaceae; genus Lathyrus; species Lathyrus sativus. The sequence goes on along the minus strand of OZ012738.1, from coordinate 65,063,928 downwards.
GTCAAACAAAAAACAATAAATAAATCAAAGTAGGCGAAACCCACTAGGAACCTAAATCTCCCCAGCAGAGTCGCCACTTTTCTGTAGCGGTAAAAATCATGAGCGTAAGTTATTAATTAACTTAACTCAAAAAACAAGAGTCGCCACCGCACTTTTATTTTATCCAAATAAAGGAAAGGAAAAAGAGCGAACAAAACCAAAGAGTTCTAAAACAAGAACAAGAAACAGAGATCGGGGTAAGGGGGTTGGTTACGCAATGGGAAGGTGTTAGCACCTAAAACGTTTATAGTACTCTATAGGAGCCCTTTGAAATATTTACGTTTTTTTGGTTTGAAAATGGTTTGTTTAAAAAGACATTGGGGAGATGAGAAGAGAATTATTTTTTAGATTTTTGTGTTTGGAGAGACTTATCGTCTCATGCCTACGTACCCACAAAGTGCAATATAGGATCAAAACCCCGTAGTTCGTGATTCAAATGACAAAAATTTGTTGGTTTTTGATTGATTTTAAATGTAAAGACAAGTCGTCATTTTAAGGAGAAAACTGCGACTAGTCGCCCACAAGTATTAAGACAACATTTGCGTCACATAAAGATGGAGGATTTGCTTGGATTATCAACAAGACTATCACTCAACATCAACGTGGAAAATGTCAAAGTCTTAATACCATGAGGAATAGGAGGATTACATCTCAACTATAGAAATGAATCATGTCTAAACTTTATGAAAAGTTTTAAAGTGAAAAAGTGCATAAAGGCACAAAAAGAGTTGATGAGTTTTTGTATTTTTTATGTCTTTTGAAATTGGTCAAAGCATGATTAACATTGATTGACTTTTATTAAGAACAAAGTTTGAAAATCACTTGACGAAAGTCAAGGTTTTATTGCGAAAGCGGTTTTGAAGTTTGAAACCAAGAAGGTTTTGAAAGAGGGAGAAAGTTTTGAAAATTTAAGAAGGGGAGGAGATGAAGTGACTATCCTAGAAAACAAAATAAAAACTAGAGGTAAGAAAGATCTAACCCACTTGAAGTACACTCCAGAGCAAGCAAAAAGAATTCCATCTGATTTAAAGCATAAGCTAATGAGCGAGCCAAATAAAGGCTAATTCTCCAATACTCCAAAAACTCCAATACTCCAAGCATAGGAATGAGAGTCCTAATTCTAAGTACAAAGGTCCATGAAGTCCAAGGTCTAAAAGTAGTCCAAGATCATAACCACAAAGTTAATAGCACCAAGTTTTTTTAGAGATTTTTATCCTTTATTAGTGTTTTGAACAAGGTATGGTCCAAGTGGACAAAAGAGAAATGACATAAACATAAACAAAGATATGATATGAAATGATAATATGGAAGCATAAAAGTAAAGAAATAAGGAGTAAGAAGAGAATATAAACCAAAATTAAACAAGGATATTGTTAGTGAATTAGTAATTAGTGGTTAGAACATATGATCAATGATGATTAATTTTTGTACTTAGACCAAGGTTAATGAAAACTCATTAGAGGATTGATAGAATCAAAGCCTCCTAACAATGATTTTCATAGGTAATGGACTTAAGACAAGCAACTAATCATACTTGGACTTTCAAACATAAGTTTGAGCCACGAATGATCATTTTTCGATTAAGGGACACTTTAGCGCTATGTTAAGCAATCGTAATCGGGTTTATGTAGAAACCACGACTATCTGAGGCCGGTCAATAAAATGTTAGTGTTAACACATGTTAGAGAAGCGATATGTAAATCACTCTCCTAAAACATGCCACACAAAAAGAAAAGAGGTGGTGATCTCATCATAATCAAGATTTTTCATCAATTAATCAAAGGTAATCTATCACTATTCTAAAGTACGGAGAATTATCTCAATGATTATTCGTCCATAGATTTGAAATAATGAACATTAAACAACTTTGATAATCAACAATCTATGATCCATAGATTTCATCGATCAAAAGAAAAAAAAAAGAAGAATAAGAACTAAAATGAAAAGAAATCACAATTTGAATCTTAAATCGATTAAATCATCATCAATATCAATCACCTCTTTTAATGGATAAAATCGACACTCAAAGTCCATTGATATTGATGAGATCTTATCAAAATTCAAGATCCAAAACAAAACAACAATTAATCCAAATTAATATATTTTTCAAATAATTTTTCAAGAGTTTTCTTCAAGAGTACTATTTAAAATATAAACTAGTAAAAAAAAGAAAAAAAATGTGGAAAGGAAGCCCACACGGCCCAAGTTTTTAAGAAAAAAAAATAATAATAATAATAAAATTGAAATAAAGTGAAAAGGAAAAAAGAGAAAGAGAAATTTCAGAAAACATCATCTTCTTCATTTTCACACGCGACACTGTTCACATCATGCTAGCAAATCGAAGCTTGCTCAAATCAAAGCGGCGGGACGCAAAACCAACACGGTTGTGATCGGAATCAAGCGTACATCTCAAATGTGTTATCAATTTTGTGTAATGGTGCTTGGATCAACCGAATCGAAACCGCAAAGTCTTGATATAAAACTCCAAATTACCTTTAATTCAAGGTGAGCAACGCTTCGATTCTTCTTCTTTTTCTTCTTTCCAAAGAACGGTTGTTGATTTTTGTTGAAACTTGTTGTTGTTGGTGAATTTGAATTTTGGAGTTGAAACTTGAAGATGAATTTTGGAGTGAATATTTAGAGAAAATTTTGCAGAACTTTCTTGGCTTAGAAAAGCTTCCCTTGAATGAATGAATGTGTGTTGTATTTATAGAAGAAGAGGAATGGAATTGGAAATGAAAATGAGTTTCCGTTTTGAACTTTCCGTTGCGTTTAGTATCAATATTTTTGCGTGACTTCTTTGCTAAATTTTTGATGTCGTTTTGGTATTTTATTGCAGCTTGTTTGTTGAAGCACTTATGGCTTGTTTGGCTAGCTTGGATACACATCACAGCTGGGTGTAATATTGATATTTTCTTGCGTAGCATGAGCTTGTAGTCTTACTACATTGCCTTTGAAATTGCCATGGCTTGATGGAGATTCAATTGGCTTGGGCTTGTAGAAGAGGTAGTAGTTAGCACTCTTGGCCATGTGGGCTTGGAAATAGAATGAGATATTTGAAGTATGGGCTGTAGCTTTTTGTGAATTTTTCCTTTATAATTTGGTACAAGTCTTTCATGTGGTAAAACTTTTGGCAAGTGTTTGAATATATCATGGCATGTATTGATTTTGAGAATTTGGAAATGTGTGTTCATGGAGCTTGCTTGAATTTTGTATTCATGAGACATAGTTTCTTCTTATTATAATTATTTATTTATTTTTGTAGTTTTTTTGTAAGATGTAAATAGAGATGGATTTTGGAAATTAAACTAGATATTTAAATGGATATGAATTGGATATTAAAAATGGATGATGAATAATGATGGATTTTGAAATTGGATATTAAATGGATGATGAATAATGATGGATTTTGAAATTGGATATTAAATGGATAAAAAAGGGTAATTGATTTAATGGATACTGAAAATATATATTTAATGGATAAAAAAAAGATTTGGATTAAGAATGAAATTTAGTCATGGATAATGGGTTTGAATGAATATGGATCTTAAAATGTGGATGATAGAAATGGATAGTGAAGTGAATAAAAAAAAAGGTTGGGATATTGGAAAAAAATGGACATTTAGAATTGCATTTGAATTAAGTTTGGATATTAATATGGGTAATTGGAATAAAATGGATAAGAAAATTTGGATGAAATGGGAATTGAAAAATTGGTTTTAAAAATGGATAGTTGGTTAAAAAAAATAATTGAAAATTGGTTATGGATATGAAAAATGGATTTGATATATATATGGATTGGATGGATAGGTTTAGAAAAGAAATGATTAGAAAGAAGAAAAAAATGGATAAAGGTGAGCTTAGGAAAGAAAAGGATCTTGAATCTTTGAAAATATGCCTTAAATTCCAAGCAAGCTATAAACTATGAATATTCCAACTTGAACCAAACCTTGAATGAAACAAGCTCTTGAGAATTTGATGCCATGATGAATCCAAATATCAATACTTACATCTCAATCAATCAAAAGGCCATGATTTAACAAAATTCTCCTCACATTGATGATCTAACCATGAAAGTGAATCCTTGAGGAATCTTCATTGAAGATATTGACTTGTGAAACAGAGAATTAGGAAAAACCTCGAGATGATGATGAACTTGCAATAGAGAATAATGCTCAATGTAGCCTCGAAGAAGAAAACCACGACATCAAGAACTTCAACTGAGGAACCATTATCAAACACTAGCATAATGAACTGAAACCTTGGTTCTCTTGTTCTTGAGAAATTTTTGATGAAGACTGTCATACCCCAAATTTGTCCTACTTTAGTGTAACCTCCATTCTGTATATTTACCCATTTACTCTATTCCAAAATTTAAAGACGTTATTGGGATGTTTTGGGATTGAAGTTGAATTGAGGTTTATTGGAGTTTCGTCTGTATGATTGTGTGGGTTCAATAAGGTTGAAAATTAGTCAGGTTTGATCTAATCCCAATTAGATGAATTTTATTTCGTGATGGAGAGCTGGAGATGATTAATTCAAATGGGGACAACAGTTCACACCAAATCACTATCCTTTTATTTCAAAATATATGGCTAATTGAACATTTGGTTAATGATAAAAGAATCTGTGTCTCATTTGTGATCCAAGAGATAACATTTCAAGATGGCCTCATTTGGTTTCGTATTAAATTCAAGATGGATTTGGTTTGGTTCGTGAACATGACTCCTAATTGTGAGACATGACTCATGTGATTGATAAAGCTTTCATTATTATCAAACTGGTTTATTGGAGTTCAATTATGTGGTGGTTTTAAACTCAAGTGCAAGAAATCCATTCATGAATAATTGATAATTTATAAAATTTGGTTTTGTTAGAGGTTCAATTCAAAAATCAAGGTTGAGGTTTTACAAAATTACATTACAATGGTTTTCTCCACAAGGCCACTAAGAATCCAATGTATCTAAAACACATTCAAGTTAATGGTCTAATCCTAGGAGTTACAGAGTTTGACAACACATTTGGCTGGGATAACAAATATGTTGGAGCAAGGATACTTCTTTCAAATGTGTCCAAAACCGGCGAAACAACATAGTGCAGCGACCGACATATCCGCACCAAAGCAAAAACCTCACGCGTCCTGAGCCATTAAAAAGCAAGGATGGTCCCGCCTCATTTCATTGATACCTGCACAAAAACAGCAGAAAAGCAAATCACACAGCACCAAACCATTACACCAAGTTGTGAAGAATGAAGAAGGATAACAGCATGCCATCATCAAAATTTTACAAGCTACAAGCCGCCGCCAATGTACAAACCGTGACTTCAAATAACCTTCATGTGGCCCACCTATCCAAGCATTATAGACAAGATTCACACAAGCTCTGTGAGACACTCATAAATCCATCAGCTGCTACAAATTCACGAAAAATAAACCATAATTCAAACCAGCCATGTATTAGTGCAAAAAATAAACACTGAAAATAGCTGGAGTTTTATTTTCATAACAGTCTCATGAAGGGTTTTTAGAACGTAACGGGCTGCTGAAACTCCCAGCTTTAGTGGTCCAGCTTCCTCCAAAGGAAATGAGCTGCGAAACTGATAAACAGTTTGGATGAGCCTGAGTTGAGTCGCAACCGGACCTGCACAAGATGAAAAAGGGATGGGTGAGATGCAATAAAGGAACTTGTCATGTTACAAGCCTGTTTAATCTGCACCAAATGGAAACCATAAGACCTGCTGCATAACAATTTCACATGAACATTTTGCAAAACCTGTTAAATGGAACAAATGGTAGCAGAAGAAATAAAAGTATCATAACAGACGACACCTGCAAAAATACACACACAAAAGCTTTATCATGGATACAAACCGAAATTTGGTTGAAGAAAATAGCAAACTATTCTCTAGACCGAGCAGCCGGAATTCCATCTGTGAAGCCTGAGAGGATCCAGAAGAATGGAAGTAGCCAATGAAGTGGGAGTTTCTTGGTATCCTTAAAATAAAGAACCATGTTCAGAGGAAGGAAAATGGATAGACCAATTACCATGTGAGGGAAAGCTGTTTGTAGAAATGGCTGAATGAAGAGTGCTGAGAATGTTTGATACCATGTTCTTGTTAAGGTTAATTTTGGTGGAGTTTTGTTTTTCAGTAATGGTTCTTTTTCAGGCAATGGTGGTGGTGGTGATGCCATTGGACAGCAGGACAAGTCAACCTTAACATTGGATTGTTGTACGAGGCTTCTCCAAGCTTCTGGGAGTGGTTGTCTGTTACGGACATGCTGACAGATCTCGTAGATTAATGAACGGCCGTGATCAATTGAAGCACTTTGTGTGTTGGAAGTGGCTGAAATTACATCCAATTCATTGCTTTTAAGATATGGATTGAACTCGAGCTTCTGTGATTCTTCAATTGAGAGATTCTCATTGATGTTTATCTCTCCAACATCAATGAAAGGGAATTGATTTTCATCCCATGGTTTAGAACAATCCAATGCAATCTCACGGGCTTGTTCGTCGTCTGGAACTGGTCTTAGTTGAATTTGGAAAACATAAGAAACTCCATTGGAGGAGCTAACACGGTTTTGAAAATCGTTTGCAAGGAAAAGCAAAGGACGTGAATCATTTTCGTCTCTAGGAATTGCACCTGTCTCGGGTGGAAGAATCCCTGTTGGGATAACTTTGCCTCTGTCTTCATTGATGCTTGTGTCATATGGCCTTAACTTGAATTTCACATACATTTGTTGTCCGTCTTCAAACCGCATGAGCCTGCAATAGTTTGAGTAGTAATGCAATTCGGCATATGAATCGGCATGTCTAAGGGAACTCCACACGACTTCACGAACATGTGGAGCACCCTTTACCAGTTCTTCCCTTGCAGCAAGTCCACACACAAGCCAGCTGGAAAAATCTGAAAGTGTTCGAGCGTAAAATGCGTTTCCTGTTTTCAGTGTTAAGTCGATGAGAGTAGGAGGAGGAGAATCAGAGGGCCCTGTAGCAGGTTCATCATCAGAAAGTATCCTCAACGCAGCACCACGTGCATCGATTCTTGCATCATCATCAGCACTCAAGCTATTACTATGTCTTACTAAGATAGGGTAGCTTTTCCCAGGGTGAAAAATCTTGTGCATTGGAACACCTTCAAGTTTGTTGTATATTTTCAATTGCCCTTTTCCACCAACGCCGATGCGATGAAAATATCTTGCTTTAGCATTCATAGTTGTTGCAGCTAAATTTGCAGCCAAATTTGCTACTATTTTCTTGTAGTCCATGTCCATCTCCTCAATTCTTTCATCAAAATTAGCACTTCCTGAGTTCCTCGTAGTGACTCGGGTTTGAGATCCAATGTAAACACTACCTTCATGGAGTATAGAGTTCATTGGAGCAACTGAAAGTGCACCTAGAATGACATTCTTTTCAACAAGAGAACCAGGGAGAATTAAGCTTTGACTACCTACAACTGATTTATCTTGAACCTCTATTTTTCCACAAGCATATCCATCGGAATAATTGAAACCAGTGATTATGCGACAAAAGTCACCGAGGTGAACACCATCACCAATTGACATTAGCTCAGGGTTTGAAACTGGATTGATGGCTCTAATGGAACAATGCTTGCCAATTTTGGCACCTAGAAGGCGTAAGTATACGCAGAAGGCTTCTGTTCCTGAGAGAAGCTTTGCAAATCTTGATTTTTCATCACCAGGAAAGAAGTCAAAGAGTGAAGGGTTTGCTGGTCTTGATGATTGGGATTTAAGCAATGAAGAAAACGATAAGCTGGTTAGAAGGTCACCCTGCAAGAAATCAACTGTCAAGAGAACTTTGGGTTCTAGACCCAGAAAAGGTGCTACTGCTAAACTGAAGAGTTCAGTTTGCTTGAATAAAACTATGCAGCAAGATGAAGGCTTAAGTTCTTCCAGTGGAAGCAAAGAAATAGCAACTTCTGGTGCTAAGAAGCGTCAGCCATCACCCCCAGTCCTTGATGTTAACAAATTGATGGAGCAAAAAGCGGTTAGTGAATATGCAGAAGATGCTGGTGGCAGAACTGATATTTTGGATGATGAAACAGAGGCTCCAGATGACAAATGTGAATCTGAGTTGGGTATGGCTCCTGAGGAATTGGTTCATCCTTCAAAAAAAAAACTTGACACCTCAACAGAAGACAAGTTAGAAACAGTTGAACCTGATGAAAAATGTGAAGTAATGCCTCCTAAAAAATTCACAAATGAAACTGAAAAACAGAAATCACCTTCACTGTTAGACCCAACCTCAAAGTTGAAAGTAAAGCATCAAACGATAAAGCGTCCTGCTAGTAAAACCAAGAAGCCCACAACTGCAAAGAAAATAGCGAAAACTGTAGAGGCAGTATCGGGGGAGATGATTCCTACTGAGACAAGGGACGAGGTAGAGATAATCCTGCCTAACCCAGATATCAAAGCAGAAGCAGTTGAAGCCCCTCATTGAGAAGGCCAAGCAGAAAACAAGCAGTTCTCGGTGAACAATGGTGTCAATTTTAAGAAGAGGATCACCATAGATATCATGTTGCACTTATTTATATATTTAGCACTCTGTTGAGCAGTGATTCTCAATTTTTTTCCCATCAAAGGGACATACGATGAACCTCGATCTTTAATTGCATCACACCAACATCAAAATGATAAGCGCTCTAGAATTATACCATGTCCTCGCAGCTGTAGTACCTCTCTATGTAGCAATGATCCTTACCTACGGTTCGGTAAAATGGTGGAAAATCTTCACACCAGATCAATGTTCAGGAATAAACTGTTTTGAATGGCATACTTCTCAGCAAACTTTGCTACGACCTCCATGTTGATGATAGGATTGGTGTTTTGATTAGAGGATAATGATGTCATTCCTGGAGGGAAGCTTGAGACAATAACAGAAGCCCTGCAAATAAATTTTGATTATGCAGAATCAGAGCCATACAAATTCAATCAACTCAATCAAAAACCCAATTAAGTCATGTTTTACCATATTATTTACTTAAGTCAGAATTTTAAACAGAATAATGAGAAATGGGGGACCACATGTTTAGACCCACAAAAATGGCAAGTATAGAGCAGTGGCAAGCAATTGCAGTACCACAGTCCTAACACAAGAATAGGAATAAGACAAATCAGTAGCAGACCAAACCTAAACCCTAAGGTACAGGGGATTTTTCAGAGCTGCAAGATTTTGGTCTGCTAAACCTAATTGGTCTCAATATAAGGGCTTCATTTTGGGGAAAAAAAGGAGGAGAGGCTAACCTGAAAGAAATTTCAAACCCTAACGGCCCTCTCTCACAACCCCACCTTCATCATTCTGAGCAACTGGCCGCTTCAAAAAAAACTTCAAAAAAAACACTAACCCAAAATCAAAACCAGACACGAACAGATGGAGATGGAACTCACTCAGAACTAGAAGAAGAAGAGAGAGGTCCGAAACCGAAGCAGATTTGAGATTGGAGTTAACCTGAGCCGCGAATCTGAGCGAAATCAAACGTAAGGGAAGATTGATCGAGAGATTGAAGGCTGAAATCGGGACTGATTCGTACGAAGAGGAGGGGGAGTTGAAGGTGAGAAGCAGAGCGCTTTGATCCTCTTGGCGTTTCACTCCGATCCAAATCTTTCTTCCGAAGGTCGTTGCGAGAGAGGTTGGATCTATTTTGGATCTGTGATATACAGATGCCATTTTTCTTTAACCTTTTCTTTGTTTTATTTATTATTTTTTGTTATTATTTATCTTATTCATACTTGTTTAAATTTAATGGAAACTTATTGAGACAACTAGGCTTTGTTTGAAGGCCTGACTTGATTCAGCCACCGCCCCACATACTCAACGTACACTCGTTTTTTTCTTTTCTTTAAGGTTTTTCTATAAAGTTTTTTTTTGTGAGCATATTAATAATATTTTTGTTATCTTATAATGCATATTATTTTTGTTAAATCTTTATTTTAGGAGCAGTTTGTTAATATAATCTTCTTAGTTTTATATTTAAAAAAAATTATTAAAAAAATTCTATTTTAAAGCATTCTATTACACTTTTATTATTTTTGGTCGATGACGAGACCTCCGTAATCCGTTATGAAGTCAAGCTATTGATAAATGACGTTGGATCTGAGACCGTTTCGCTTTCAACGCTTATCCTCCTAAAACCTCGGTCTCGTACCGAGTGTAACTTCGAAAATATTTTCAAATCATATTTTTCTTTGTATTGGATTAAAAATAGAGGATTGGGTGTAGACCCCTTCTTCTTCGAGTGTTGGGACGCCCACTGTAGTGAGGGTGGTTTCGACACTCGTCTTTCAATATGAAGACGCTTTCAATCCCTTCTCTCCTTAAATATCGGTCTTGTACCGTGTCCATTTTCAAAACTATCTTTAAAAACAATTCTTTGTATTGAATTAAAAAGAAAGGATTGGGTGTAGACCTCTTCTTTTCCGAGCGTTGGGATGCCCACTGTAGTGAGGGTGGTTTCGACGCTCGTCTTTCAATACGAAGACGTTTTCAGTCCCTCCTATCCTAAAAAACTCGGTCCCGTACCGAGTCCCTTTTCAAATCTCATCTCCATAAATCAAATTCTTCATGTTGAATTAAAAAGAGAGGATTGGGTGTAGACTTTCTTCCTCTCCGAGTGTTGGGATGCCCAGTGTAGTGAGGGTGGTTTCAATATTCATCTTTCAATACGAAGACACGCCTCCATCCACCACCTCTCCCTCTTTAACTTCCTCCCGCAACCCTTGTCACCTAAAAACCTCGGTCTCGCACCGAGTGCATTTTCAATCTCATTTTCACAAAAACTTGAATGGTCGTGGAGTGGTTAGGCGTAGGCCTTCTCCTATCCCGAGTGCTGACGTTTACCGTAGGGTTCTCTGTCACAAAGCACTTACCATTCAAAACCAAAAACATCTTTAATAAGAGAACGAAGTTCTCTTTGCATTGAATTAAAGAGAGAGGATTGGGTGTAGACCTCTTCTTCTCCGAGCGTAGGGATGCCCACTGTAGTGAGGGTGTTTTCGACGCTCGTCTTTCAATATGAAGACGCCTCGTTCGCCACACTCTTTTATAACAAAAACTTTGAGATAACGAATTGGGTACTACCCGTAGGGGTTACTATCCGAGGACCTGTCTCGCCCCCTAAAAAACAATCCAATCAATCAAACGTGACTTCTTGCCTCGCGTGGCGAAAACTAATCAATCTTTCAAAAGGATATGTTACGTCCGTTCTACCGCAAACAGGTAATGCCTAAGTCTCCAACGAGCGAGCAGCAATACACCTAACTGCTAGAATGCGCACGATAGCATCATCCATAAAAAACATCAACACATCGTAGGCCGAACTACGGCTGCTCTGATTCTTTACTTCTTTTAAGTAAAGATACGTAGGCACAAGGGCCACAATCCTTGCCGAGCACAATTCCCCCCATATCTGTAGTTCCCCGAACTACGTCGACTCTGACTTTCTCACATCTATTGAGAATACGTAGGCATGGGACTGCGAAGTCCTACCGAGTCCGTCCTTTCTCTTCTTCCCCCCGTTACCTCTTTTTCCTTGTTTCTAAACCTTTCCTTTATCCTGTGGAACACTTCTTATAGCATGATGTTTAAGCAAATAAATTCACAAATCGACAAACAAAAGGTTCCCATCGAGTACGATGGATGCGAGGGGTGCTAATACCTTCCCTTCGCATAACCGGCTTCCGAACCCGTTCTTGGTCGCGAGACCATCTTATCCATTTCTTTCTTAAGGTTTTCTCGATATTTTCCTTTCCCCTCATGGGATAAATAAAGTTCGGTGGCGACTCTTCTGTCCTTTCTTTTCGCCTCACCCGTCGTCGCACGATGCATTTTTCGAGTAGCGACAGCTGGCAACTCTGCTGGGGACAGTATAGCGAGCCAGACCTAATTTGTTTGTCGTGTTTGTGTTTTATTTGCTTTTATTTTTTATTATGTTATGTTCACTAACTGTTGGGTTTATTTGGATGGTTTGTGAGATAAGGCTTTCTACCCGAGCTTTCAAGTACACACTAAGATAGGAGGTGGTTTCTTTCTGATTTGCGAGACTTAGGACTCGTTGAGTTGGATCGAATTCCACCGCTCAGATGAGACCCCGTTGGAATGATTATGTCTTACGTGTAGTCGTAATGACGTCTTTATTTCCGACGTGGGAGTCCGCGACTCTGAGGACCTTTGTAGAACCTTATTCCAAAGGTCGCTAAGACATGACTCTGTGTTCATCCTTTGAAGGGATTACCGTCTTACGAGTAGTCGTTATGATGGAAAACTTTCGAGGGCTAGTGCATGGGACTTTGTTTAAAAGCCTTTGGGATACCCTCTTACAAACCAATAGATAACCCACCCGATGGGAGAAATATTTTGTGTTGTTTTTGCAGGACCAGTGATCTTGATCTCGTTTTGTGTTCTTTATCATGTGCATTCATAAAACATTGCATTGCATATCATTTCTTGCATATCAAGGGACTTAAGAGACTGTGCTTATCTCAGGTATTGGTGAATACAATGACTGACCAAAGAAAGCGAAGCACAAATTCCATCAAGTTTAGAGAACCAAAGCTGGAACTAATTCAAGACATTCTGATTGACGTACCAAAGGCTATCAAGATCAACTTTCAGGGGAAGTATGGGAAATTGCTTGATCTCCTCCATTCTAGGGTCGATACTTGGGCTTTGTTCGCTATGGCTCAGTTCTATGATGCACCTCTCAGATGTTTCACTTTTCAAAACTATCAGTTGGCCCCTACTCTTGAGGAATATTCTCACATTTTGAACATCAAGATTAAGGATCAACCTATATACACAGGCTTGGAAGAAGAACCAAAACCTCCTGCCATTGCTCTTACTCTACGTATGACCAAAGAGGAAGTCAAAGAGGGTCTAACCAGTAAAGGGGGTGTTCAGGGTTTTCCATTGAAATTTCTGCTAGAAAAGGCTACTCAATACAAGGTGGATGAAGATTGGGAAAAGTTTGGAATAAGCGTTGCTCTAATGATTTATGGGATTGTCCTATTTCCAAATGTGGACAATTTCATAGACATCACTGCCATCGTTCTCTTCATGCAGAAGAATCCCATCCCTACACTCCTTGTCGATGTTTATCACTCTATTCATTGGAGGAGTGAAAAGAAGGCGTGAATGATCCAATGCTGCTCTCACTTACTATACAAGTGGTATGCTTCTCATTTGCCCAAGAAAGGGCCGTTCATGGAAAACAAGAAGAAATTAAAATGGTCTCAACGCATCATGTCTCTAGAAGCTAGTGATATTGCTTGGTACTCTCCTGAGTACTATGATGTTGAAATCATTTTTAGTTGTGGAGAATTCAGTAATGTACCTTTGATCGGTAGGGCCGGTTGTATTAATTATAACCCAGTCATGGCATTACGTCAGTTGGGCTATGCTATGGAGGGCGAGCCCGAAGCAGAGAAGGTTCAGAGTTTCTTTTTGCTAACCACATCAGAGGACCCTGCGTTTGTCAGGAAGATTGCTAAGGCTTGGGGCAAGATTCATACAAAGGGGAGGAAGGAGTTAAAAGTGAAGAATTGCGTGGCAAAGGAGCCATACAACCGATGGTTACTAGCTAGAGTAGCTGAAAGGTCGTTACCATTTCCCTTAGAGCCCTCTATGCGAGAAGCCCCTCTTGCTCCCACTCATGTGTCCATAGAAGAATATGAAAAACTGAAGCTAATAGTGGAGAGATTGACTAAGGAGAACCAGGACCTTCAGAATGAAGTCCACCAAGCAAAGGTGGAGAGTGGTCAGTACAAAAGAAAGGTGGAGTTTGAACAGGATCAGGCAGCTGAAAGTAGCAAGAAGCTAAAATTAGAAACGGATCTGAGAGTCAGGTACCAGCAGGGTTACGAAGGGGCTGATGCATCATTAACAACTCTCCGACAACGCTTAAAGGACACCAAAGCTTCTTGTGATAGGGCATGGCACTTCTTTGAGATAGCCTCTGCCGAAAAGAAGGAAATACGAGAGAATCTTGAGGCTGATATTGGGGATCTTGAAGAACGACTGAGAAATGCCTTGACCCTAGTGGAAAATGAACGAAGACTCAAAGAGGAGGCATTGAAAGATTCATATGTCACATCTGACATGTGGAATAACAAATGTCAAGAATTGGAAACTGCCCAAGAAACAGCCCTTCTGTGGAGGAATCGTTTCGAGGCTTTGCAAAGAGATAGTGCGCAGTGGCTCGAGAAGGAGGCTCAGCTCAATGAGTTGTTGGACACCCATGTGAATTCTATTTGTTATTACCAGTCGACTCTAGATATGTGTCGTGCTAGGTACAACAATTTGGTGGAGCATTGCAACCTCATGATCCGTGATATCCCATGGAGGTTGGAAAGCGCCATTCAAGACTTGGAAGGGAATGATATCCCCCCTTCTGTTCACCACTTTATCCAGCTCTGCGACCAAATGGTTAGGAGGTTCATGTTTGAGACGAAGAAGCTTGAAGAACGTCTCCAAAAGAGAGAATTTTAGTTATTCAGTTATCTTTTGTAGCACGACTTGTAGTTTCGGCTTATTCAGCTTTTGTCTGTATGAATTTTTTCCTAAAATTAATGAAAGATTGCTTTTGGTCCAAATTGTGCACTTCTTTATTATTCAGTCATGATTCTAAAATACCAATGATAATCACAAGCCTCGAAAGTCTCTCGAGCATTTTGCATACGTTTGCGCATTTTTTGCATTTCCTACAACCCGATCTTACACACCGCTTACCCCTTTCAGAAAGAGTAAAGCAAGCTGACTTCACGGCATCGGTATAATACAAGGAATAGCCAGAAGAGAATCATGGATCAGATAGAACAAGACCAGGCTACTATGAGGAGCGAGATGCTAGGCATGAAAACGCAGATGAATCAACTCATGGAGGTGATTCAGAATATGGCCAGGAGTCAAGAGGAGATGAGACAAGCAGCGGAGAGGAGCGCTAATCAGACTTTGGCTGGTGCGATTCCCAATGCAAGTGGTGCAATTCCAATTCCTTTTGATGCCACCCCAACCCCTGTTGGGGCAATTCCTACTTCTGTCGGCGCTGTACCTATCAACACCGTCCCTCCGCCAGTCGGTACTACTCAACCTCATGGCACTGCGATCCCAATACCAATCCAGTACGATGAACATGAGGGCTTCTATGAGAATTCAGCTGAAGCATGTGCACCCCAAACCGCTGAGTTGGAGAAAAAGTTCAAGGCCTTACAAGAGGTGGTAAGGGCATTGCAAGGCCCCGATGTTTTGGGACTGGATGCCGCTGAAATATGTCTTGTACCCGGAGTTAAGATACCTCCAAAGTTTGTAATTCCAACCTTCGAGAAGTACAAGGGTAACAGTTGTCCTAAGACCCACATAAGGTCTTACTGTAGGAAGATGGCCGCCTATTCTGATGACGAGAAGCTACTAATCCATTTCTTTCAAGATAGCTTAACAGAGGCATCCCTAGAATGGTATATGCACCTTGAACGATCCAACGTAAGAAGCTGGAAAGAGTTAGCAGACGCTTTCGTGAAGCATTATCAGTATAATACTGACATGGCTCCGAATCGTATGCAGCTTCAGAATTTGACTCAGAAGCCGAATGAGTGTTTTAAGGACTTCGCGCGGAGATGGAGGGGAGTAGCTGCAAGGGTACAACCTCCACTGATGGAGAAAGAACTGACAGACCTATTCATGGGCACGCTACAAGGACCGATCTTTGAGCGGTTAGCATCCTCAACCTCCACGGTGTTTTCTGAACTTGTTATGGCTGGAGAGAGATTAGAGAGTTTCATGAAGGCGGGAAAAATTCAGAATGCAGGCGGATCTGCAAGCGGGGTCAAGAAGCCTTATCAGGGTTTCGTTAAGAAAAGGGAAGGCGAAGCTAGTGCAGTGTTCACCAATGGAAGGAGAACTCACCAAGGTTATCACCACATTGCTGCCATCGCTCCACAGCAACCACTTTCTATTCCGGCAAATCAGCCTGCGCCTCAGCAAAACCGACAACAACAACCCTATCAACCAAGACAAAATCAGTATCAAGGACAGAGAAAGCCAGAAAGGAGGCTTGATCCAATTCCGTCCACTTACGCCAAATTGCTTCCGTTCTTGTTGAAAGCAGGTCTCGTTCAACTTAGGGAAATGAAAGATCCTCCGGCTGTTCTCCCCTACGGCTACGATGTAAATGCGAGATGTGAATTCCACTCTGGCGCCCCAGGCCATAGCATCGAGAATTGTAAGGCTTTAAAATACATTGTGCAAAATCTTATCGACTCAAAAGCGATAAACTTTACCCGAAATACTCCGAACATCAAATCTAATCCAATGCCACCTCACCACGCAACAAACATGATTGAAGGCTCTAAGGGGATCCGATTAATTTCGGATATTGAGAAATTGAGGACCTCACTTTCCTCTATTAAGGAGCAACTCTTGTTGAAAAACATTTACCCAGGATGTCCAACTGATTGCCATGTTTGCATGGACGGATTTCAAGGATGCGCTGAGCTGAAGAAGGGCATACAAGGCCTGATTGAGCAGGGTGTATTAGTAGCAGAACAACTATCAAAGATTGAGGAAGTTGCTACTCTTGAAATTCCGTTCGAAACATTGGAGATACCATATGATGATGGATATGAGCTTTGGATCCCAGTTGACAATTCGAACCGCACACCATTGACCATACCGTGCGATGAGGAAGAATGGGACAACATGTACGGACATACTTCTATCCCACTGCAAATCCCGTATGATCCAGTTAAGATACCTATGTCTCCACCATCAATGAACCAGCTTGTCATTTCGACCCCATCTCCGTTTCCGTACAAGAGCACCAAAGTTGTACCTTGGTTATACGATGAAACTGTTTTCCTCAACGGACAGAAGGTGGCAGAAGAAGATGTATTGGAAGAAAAGAAGACTGTAGGGAACATCGTGGGAACCGGAGGCGTCACTAGAAGTGGTCGAATCTTCGCTCCGACTGCACCTCCTGTCAACAGCAGTGACAATACAAGGAAAGGTACTGTCGTACCGAGCACCAATGAACAGGGGCAGTCATCTAAACAGAAAGGCATCCCAAATGATGAAGCGGAGGAGTTTCTAAGAATCATTCAGAAAAGCGATTACAAAGTGATTGATCAGCTCAATCAGACGCCCTCGAAGATATCCATGTTGTCATTGTTAATGTGTTCAAAGGCCCATCAAGAAGCACTGCTAAAATTCTTGAAGGCAGCTCATGTGCCAGAGGAGATATCAGTAGTACAGTTTGAAGAAGTGGTGGGAAATATTGCATCAGGTCATATTTTGAGCTTTAATGATAGTGAATTACCTCCCGAAGGTAAAAATCATAACAAGGCCTTGCACATTACCATCGAATGTGTGGATGTTGTATTCTCTAGGGTGCTCGTTGACACGGGATCATCGCTGAATGTATTACCCAAAAGCTCGTTGTGCAAGCTGTCAATTGAAGGACTTGTGATGAAGCCAAGTCAAACTATTGTAAAAGCTTTTGATGGAGCTAAGAGAACTGTGGTAGGCGAGGTTGACCTCCCGATCAAGATCGGACCTCATACTTTCATCATTACATTTTACGTAATGGATATATACCCCACTTACAGTTGCCTTCTTGGTCGTCCGTGGATTCATTCCGCAGGCGCTGTAACTTCAACCTTGCATCAAAAGATCAAATTTATGATTAACAATCAGATGGTCATCATTGAGGGTGAGGAAGATGTTCTTGTGAGCCATCTTGCTTCTTTCCGCTACGTGGAAGTAGGAAATGAGGTGCATGAGACACCGTTTCAAGCTTTTGAAGTGATCAATGTTGAAATGATTTACGAAAAGCCAGCGTCTTCAATAGTGACTTGGAAGGACGCGAGGACGGTGATAGAGGAAGGACATCCGCGAGGATGGGGCAGGGTGTTGGAATTGCCCGTCAACAAAAATGGAGCTGGTCTAGGCTACAAGCAGAAGAATGCAACCGATAAGGGCAAAGAGCTTGTAACTCCGTTGGTTTTTACTAGTGGAGGCCACCTTGTCGATGGTCAAGTCATGTTTTTGGAAACTGAAACCGAAGATCATGAAGAGCTGTGTATGGTGTATCCTAGGGCGCCTAATCAAACTTTGAACAATTGGAGAGTCGTTGAAATCCCCGAAGTTACTCTAGTAGACGAGTAATTCCCTTTTATTTTATCTAAAAAAAAATCATATGCTCTGCCCAAGGCATATGTATCATGTTGTAGGGCCTTTTGCTTTTAAAGCATAACTTATCATCAATAAATAAACTTTCGCATCCAATTACGCTCTCTTTCTTTCATTTTTACTTTTTGCACATAAAATTATCTTTGAAAGACAATGTTTTGTTTTATTTTCCTTTTTTCTGTCAACCTTTTCTAAAAATATAAAAAATAATAATAAAGTATGAAGTCATTCATCGTGCAGATCTTCCCTTGCTCCTGTCAATAACGACCCCGCTATGGTCCAATATGACTTTGATGACCCGATCTACCAAGCCGACGAAGACTGCGAGGAAGATTGTGATCTCCCAGAAGAGCTAGCTAGACTATTGAAGCAGGAGTCAAAGGTCATTCAGCCCTACCAAGAAGAGGTCGAAGTCATCAACATGGGAACTGAAGAGGATGCCAAAGAAATCAAGATAGGCGCAGCTTTGGAGTCAGAGATTAAGTCAAAACTGATAATATTGCTTCGAGAGTATGTTGACGTTTTTGCTTGGTCTTACAAAGATATGCCCGGTCTAGATGAAGAGATTGTGATGCACAAACTACCTCTCAAGGAAGGCTGCCCACCGGTGAAGCAAAAGTTGAGGAGAACAAAACCAGAGATGTCCTTCAAGATCAAAGAGGAAGTGCAAAAGCAATTGGACGCTGGTTTTCTGGCAGTGTCCAACTATCCACAATGGATAGCGAATATTGTCCCAGTACCTAAAAAAGATGGGAAGGTGCGAATGTGTGTAGATTATAGAGACCTTAATAGAGCGAGTCCGAAAGATGACTTCCCTTTGCCACACATTGATGTGCTAGTAGACAACACAGCCCAATTTTCTGTATTCTCATTTATGGATGGCTTTTCTGGATATAACCAGATTAAGATGGCGCCCGAAGATATGGAAAAGACGACTTTCATCACTCCATGGGGAACTTTCTGTTACAAGGTTATGCCATTTGGACTTAAGAACGCAGGCGCAACATATCAGCGAGCAATGGTCACTCTTTTCCATGACATGATACATAAAGAGATTGAGTGTTATGTAGACGATATGATTGCAAAATCCCAGACTGAGGAAGAGCACCTTATCCACTTGGGAAAGCTATTCGCCCGGTTAAGGAAATTCCAGCTGAGACTAAATCCCAACAAATGCACTTTTGGTGTAAGATCTGGTAAATTGCTAGGTTTTATTGTGAGCCAGAAAGGGATTGAAGTCGATCCAGATAAGGTCAAAGCTATCCAGGAGATGCCGGCTCCCAAAACTGAAAAAGAGGTCCGAGGATTCCTTGGGAGGTTGAACTATATCGCCAGGTTCATATCTCATCTAACGGCCACTTGTGAGCCCATCTTCAAATTACTTCGGAAGGATCAAGCCGTGGTATGGAACGATAATTGTTAGAAAGCCTTTGAGAAGATAAAGGAATACCTACAAGAACCGCCGATCTTGATGCCTCCGGTGCCCGGACGACCCCTGATCATGTACCTGACTGTGTTAGAGGGATCCATGGGATGCGTATTGGGACAACATGATGAAACCGGCAGGAAAGAGCATGCAATCTATTACCTCAGCAAGAAGTTTAATGACTGTGAAACGAGATATTCGATGCTCGAGAAGACATGTTGCGCATTGGCTTGGGCAGCAAAACGCTTGAGACAATATATGCTCACCCATACGACTTTGTTGATCTCCAAGATGGATCCTGTCAAATACATATTCGAGAAGCCCGCTCTCACCGGGCGGGTAGCTCGTTGGCAAATGGTGTTAACAGAGTATGACATCCAGTATGTTACGCAGAAAGCTATCAAAGGAAGTGTGCTCTCTGAATACCTTGCCCACCAGCCTATGGACAACTACCAATCCATGCGCTTCGATTTCCCTGATGAAGACGTCATGTTTGCCAGAGATTATGCCACGCCAGGCCCAAATGATGGACCCGAACCAGGATCGCGATGGACGCTCGTGTTCGATGGTGCCGCAAATGCCAAAGGTTGTGGAATCGGGGCAATCATCACTTCTCCAACTGGCTTTCACTTGCCATTCACCGCCAAATTATGCTTTAAGTGTACTAACAACATGGCCGAATATGAAGCCTGTATTTTCGGAATTGAAGCTGCCATTGATAATAGAATCAAGATTCTAGAAGTCTATGGAGATTTCGCGCTTGTCATATGCCAGATTAAAGGGGAGTATGAAACACTGGACCTCAAGTTAATTCCTTACAGAGATCATGTCTTGAAGTTAATCCCGTACTTTGATGAGATCACTTTCCATCACATTCCCAGAGGAGAAAATCAGTTGGCTGACGCTCTAGCAACACTAGCATCTATGTTTCAAGTCAAGTGGGAGAATGAGGCGCCATCCATCCGTTTAGAATATTTGGACGAACCCGCTTATTACCTAGCGGCCGAGGGGGAAGAAGCTAAAACTGATAATCATCCTTGGTTCTATGACATCAAGCGATATCTAGAGACACAAGAATATCCAGAAGGCATAACTATCACTGACAAGAAGTATCTCAGAAAGCTCTCCTCAAAGTTCTTCCTCAGTGGCGACATGTTATACAAGCGGAATTACGATTCGGTTCTACTCAGATGCGTGGATAAACACGAGGCAGAACGTATCATAAATGAAATGCATGAAGGATCTTTTGGGACACATGCTAGTGGTCATACTATGGTTAAAAAGATTTTGAGGGCAGGATACTATTGGATGACGATGGAAACGGATTGTTGTCTCCATGTCCAGTCATGCCACAAGTGCCAAATTTACGCAGACAAGGTCCATACTTCACCACTCCCTCTGAATGTTTTGACTTCGCCCTGGCCCTTCGCTATGTGGGGTATAGATGTAATCGGACGCATCGAGCCAACCGCTTCAAATGGGCACCGTTTTATCTTAGTGGCCATCGATTACTTTACCAAATGGTTAGAAGCGGCGTCCTATGCCAATGTCACTAAGCAAGTGGTGACTCGCTTCATCAAAAAAGAGATTATTTGTCGATATGGAATCCCGAACAAGATCATTACAGACAATGGTTCAAACCTCAACAATAAGATGATGAAAGAGTTGTGTGAAAACTTCAAAATTGAACACCACAATTCAACACCTTATCGCCCTAAAATGAACGGAGATGTTGAGGCGGCAAATAAGAACATTAAGAAAATCGTCCAGAAGATGGTGAAGACTTACAAAGACTGGCACGAGATGTTGCTGTTCGCGTTGCATGGCTACCGCACCTCAGTGCGCACTTCCACAGGGGCAACCCCGTTTTCTCTCGTATATGGCATGGAAGCAGTATTGCCCATTGAAGTAGAGATTCCCTCCTTAAGGATTTTAGCAGACATCAAGCTAGATGAGGCCGAATGGATACAAGCCAGACTCGACCAACTCAATCTCATCGACGAGAAACGCATGACGGCCATCTGTCATGGACAATTATACCAAAAACGATTGAAGAGGGCCTTTGATAAGAAGGTTCGCCCACGACACATCCAAGCAGGAGATTTGGTACTAAGGAAAATTCAGCCAACTCACGTCGATCCAAGGGGAAAATGGGCACCAAACTATGAGGGTCCGTATATAGTAAAGAAAGTTTTCTCCGGGGGGGCCTTGATCCTGTCAACCATGGATGGTGACGATCTCTCATCCCCTGTGAATGCAGATGCAGTTAAAAAATATTATGCCTAAAAGATAGGCCCGGTGGACCCAAAAAAGAAAATCCACGCAAAAATGGGCGTCCTGGTGGACCATAAAAATGGTTCAGGCAAAATTAGGGACTAGAAGTAAAAAAAAAAGGAGTATCCTGATAGGCTGAAAACCTGAAAAGGCAGCCTAGGCAAAAGTTAGGGATTCAAAAAGGCAGAACTGCATCTTGAAAAGACGTGTGAATTATTCCTCGTAACCATCAAGCTCTCAACTGAGAAAGATCAATTCGATTCTGGCGCTCGAAAGCAAGGCGTGAAGGGTCTTCAGAGACATATGGGCCATAGCGGATTTGAAACTTGGCAGGGACCATTTTCAACATTGCCTTAGTCTTTATTTTCTCTTTTAAAAGCAGTTACCTCTTTTAGGAATTGCCTCCTTTTGTAATTTTCCCATTTATGGGTTTTCATCAATAAAATTACTTTCATCAAAGCTTTTTCTGTTTTTATTTACCCTTTGGTTGCAAGTTTCATTTATTTGATGATGGGTTTTGCATATAATGACATTATGGTAAATTAGATTAAGGGATAACTTACCCTCTTGGGGTAACTAAAGGGTGACCATGACTCTAAGGAGTACGCAGGAACATCATTCTAAATCTTGTAGCAACTTGACTGACAAGGTCGTCAAACCCGGCAGAGCAGGCCATGAGCTGAAAATCTCAACACATCCAAGTTCTTTATACATCATAAATAGATGATGTCGGGAAGTCAGGCTTATCTTTCACTTTCCCACCACCAAAGTCCGCCATGTCGGCACCTGCATTTCCATTACTATCCGCAATCCTATACATCATACGCATCGCATTCAGCTTCATAAGTATCTTGCATCATATACAGATCCATAATCATATCATACTTTCCCCAACTCTGGCATCTCCGCACATTAGCATTCGCACTTCCATTTCCATTTCCGTTTATGGGACATCTTTATCATTCAGCATTAGTATGTGCGAGATCGGATCCAGGATCAATTTTGATGATTTTCAAGATCATCATCAGCCCAGTCAGGGGCATCCCTTGCAAAATCGTGGTTTTTCCCACGAGAGTCAGAGGATATCAAGATCATAATCAGCCCAGTCAGGGGCATCTTCCGCAAGACTGTGGGCGTTCCCCACAAATTTGTTCAACATTTATTGGGCAAATTCAAGAGCTTCAAAGCAACCATCACCCCGGTCAGGGACACTATCTGCAAAAATGTGGGTCCTCCACAAAATTCAAGAGCTTCAAAGCAAGGTTTAGCCCAGTCAGGGGCGTCTCCTCAAGACCATGGGTGTATCGCACGATGTATTTCAACCTCGTGGTTAATCAGATCTTCAAAATCAACATTCAGCCCAGACAGGGGCATCTCTAGTAAATCCATGGATGATCCCCAGTGAATTGTCTCCAGCAGACTTCAGCGATAAGTGGCAATCTCTTCAGAGAAGCTTATCCATCTTCAGTGATAAGTGGCAATCTCTTCAGAGAAGCTTATCCATCTTCAGTGATAAGTGGCAATCTCTTCAGAGAAGCTTATCCATCTTCAGCGATAAGTGGCAATCTCTTCAGAGAAGCTTATCTTTCTTCAGTGATAAGTGGCAATCTCTTCAGAGAAGCTTATCTTTCTTCAGTGATAAGTGGAAATCTCTTCAGAGAAGCTTATCCTTCATCAACGATAAGTGGCAATCTCTTCAGAGAAGCTTATCCTTCATCAACGATAAGTGGCAATCTCTTGGGAGAAGCTTATCCACCTTCAGTGATAAGTGGCAATCTCTTGGGAGAAACTTATCCACCTTCAGTGATAAGTGGCAATCTCTTCAGAGAAGCTTATCTTTCTTCAGTGATAAGTGGCAATCTCTTCAGAGAAGCTTATCCTTCATCAACGATAAGTGGCAATCTCTTCAGAGAAGCTTATCCTTCATCAACGATAAGTGGCAATCTCTTGGGAGAAGCTTATCCACCTTCAGTGATAAGTGGCAATCTCTTGGGAGAAACTTATCCACCTTCAGTGATAAGTGGAAATCTCTTCAGAGAAGCTTATCTTTCTTCAGTGATAAGTGGCAATCTCTTCAGAGAAGCTTATCTTTCTTCAGTGATAAGTGGCAATCTCTTCAGAGAAGCTTATCCTTCATCAACGATAAGTGGCAATCTCTTCAGAGAAGCTTATCTTTCTTCAGTGATAAGTGGCAATCTCTTCAGAGAAGCTTATCCTTCATCAACGATAAGTGGCAATCTCTTCAGAGAAGCTTATCCTTCATCAACGATAAGTGGCAATCTCTTCAGAGAAGCTTATCCTTCATCAACGATAAGTGGCAATCTCTTCAGAGAAGCTTATCTTTCTTCAGTGATAAGTGGCAATCTCTTCAGAGAAGCTTATCCTTCATCAACGATAAGTGGCAATCTCTTCAGAGAAGCTTATCCTTCATCAACGATAAGTGGCAATCTCTTGGGAGAAGCTTATCCATCTTCAGTGATAAGTGGCAATCTCTTCAGAGAAGCTTATCCTTCTTCAGTGATAAGTGGAAATCTCTTCAGAGAAGCTTATCCTCCTACATCCTTTTGGTGTTAGGGTTAATCTTGTTTCGCTCCATCATCCTTTTGGTGATGGGTCTGGCATCCTTTTGGTGTCATGACTAGCGTGTTTTCCATTATCCTTTTGGTAATGAATCCCTACATCCTTTTGGTGTAGGGGTTGATTGTATTTCGCTCCATCATCCTTTTGGTGATGGGTCTGGCATCCTTTTGGTGTCATGACTAGCATGTTTTCCGCTATCCTTTTGGCAGTGAATCCCTCGTTTTCTTTTGATGTCAGAACAGTGTGTGTGAGTGTAGTATCATCCTTTAGGTGATAGGCTTGACATCCTTTTGGTGTCAAGTTTCTCTCTGTTAACATCCTTTTGGTGTTAGCAACCTCTGTGAGGTATCTAGTATTTCATTCCCAAGCATTTACTTTCTTTTTTGGACAAATTCGGAGTCTTCTTTGTATCCACTTGACTTTTACCTTGCAAAGTGAACGCTGCAGTAATTCATCTTACTCGGTCTAAGCCAATTAGATAGGGGCATCTGTCATACCCCAAATTTGTCCTACTTTAGTGTAACCTCCATTCTGTATATTTACCCATTTACTCTATTCCAAAATTTAAAGACGTTATTGGGATGTTTTGGGATTGAAGTTGAATTGAGGTTTATTGGAGTTTCGTCTGTATGATTGTGTGGGTTCAATAAGGTTGAAAATTAGTCAGGTTTGATCTAATCCCAATTAGATGAATTTTATTTCGTGATGGAGAGCTGGAGATGATTAATTCAAATGGGGACAACAGTTCACACCAAATCACTATCCTTTTATTTCAAAATATATGGCTAATTGAACATTTGGTTAATGATAAAAGAATCTGTGTCTCATTTGTGATCCAAGAGATAACATTTCAAGATGGCCTCATTTGGTTTCGTATTAAATTCAAGATGGATTTGGTTTGGTTCGTGAACATGACTCCTAATTGCGAGACATGACTCATGTGATTGATAAAGCTTTCATTATTATCAAACTGGTTTATTGGAGTTCAATTATGTGGTGGTTTTAAACTCAAGTGCAAGAAATCCATTCATGAATAATTGATAATTTATAAAATTTGGTTTTGTTAGAGGTTCAATTCAAAAATCAAGGTTGAGGTTTTACAAAATTACATTACAATGGTTTTCTCCACAAGGCCACTAAGAATCCAATGTATCTAAAACACATTCAAGTTAATGGTCTAATCCTAGGAGTTACAGAGTTTGACAACACATTTGGCTGGGATAACAAATATGTTGGAGCAAGGATACTTCTTTCAAATGTGTCCAAAACCGGCGAAACAACATAGTGCAGCGACCGACATATCCACACCAAAGCAAAAACCTCACGCGTCCTGAGCCATTAAAAAGCAAGGATGGTCCCGCCTCATTTCATTGATACCTGCACAAAAACAGCAGAAAAGCAAATCACACAGCACCAAACCAGTACACCAAGTTGTGAAGAATGAAGAAGGATAACAGCATGCCATCATCAAAATTTTACAAGCTACAAGCCGCCGCCAATGTACAAACCGTGACTACAAATAACCTTCATGTGGCCCACCTATCCAAGCATTATAGACAAGATTCATACAAGCTCTGTGAGACACTCATAAATCCATCAGCTGCTACAAATTCACGAAAAATAAACCATAATTCAAACCAGCCATGTATTAGTGCAAAAAATAAACACTGAAAATAGCTGGAGTTTTATTTTCATAACAGTCTCATGAAGGGTTTTTAGAACGTAACGGGCTGCTGAAACTCCCAGCTTTAGTGGTCCAGCTTCCTCCAAAGGAAATGAGCTGCGAAACTGATAAACAGTTTGGATGAGCCTGAGTTGAGTCGCAATCGGACCTGCACAAGATGAAAAAGGGATGGGTGAGATGCAATAAAGGAACTTGTCATGTTACAAGCCTGTTTAATCTGCACCAAATGGAAACCATAAGACCTGCTGCATAACAATTTCACATGAACATTTTGCAAAACCTGTTAAATGAAACAAATGGTAGCAGAAGAAATAAAAGTATCATAACAGACGACACCTGCAAAAATACACACACAAAAGCTTTATCATGGATACAAACCAAAATTTGGTTGAAGAAAATAGCAAACTATTCTCTAGACCGAGCAGCCGGAATTCCATCTGTGAAGCCTGAGAGGATCCAGAAGAATGGAAGTAGCCAATGAAGTGGGAGTTTCTTGGTATCCTTAAAATAAAGAACCATGTTCAGAGGAAGGAAAATGGATAGACCAATTACCATGTGAGGGAAAGTTGTTTGTAGAAATGGCTGAATGAAGAGTGCTGAGAATGTTTGATACCATGTTCTTGTTAAGGTTAATTTTGGTGGAGTTTTGTTTTTCAGTAATGGTTCTTTTTCAGGCAATGGTGGTGGTGGTGATGCCATTGGACAGCAGGACAAGTCAACCTTAACATTGGATTGTTGTACGAGGCTTCTCCAAGCTTCTGGGAGTGGTTGTCTGTTACGGACATGCTGACAGATCTCGTAGATTAATGAACGGCCGTGATCAATTGAAGCACTTTGTGTGTTGGAAGTGGCTGAAATTACATCCAATTCATTGCTTTTAAGATATGGATTGAACTCGAGCTTCTGTGATTCTTCAATTAAGAGATTCTCATTGATGTTTATCTCTCCAACATCAATGAAAGGGAATTGATTTTCATCCCATGGTTTAGAACAATCCAATGCAATCTCGCGGGCTTGTTCGTCGTCTGGAACTGGTCTTAGTTGAATTTGGAAAACATAAGAAACTCCATTGGAGGAGCTAACACGGTTTTGAAAATCGTTAGCAAGGAAAAGCAAAGGACGTGAATCATTTTCGTCTATAGGAATTGCACCTGTCTCGGGTGGAAGAATCCCTGTTGGGATAACTTTGCCTCTGTCTTCATTGATGCTTGTGTCATATGGCCTTAACTTGAATTTCACATACATTTGTTGTCCGTCTTCAAACCGCATGAGCCTGCAATAGTTTGAGTAGTAATGCAATTCGGCATATGAATCGGCATGTCTAAGGGAACTCCACACGGCTTCACGAACATGTGGAGCACCCTTTACCAGTTCTTCCCTTGCAGCAAGTCCACACACAAGCCAGCTGGCAAAATCTGAAAGTGTTCGAGCGTAAAATGCGTTTCCTGTTTTCAATGTTAAGTCGATGAGAGTAGGAGGAGGAGAATCAGAGGGCCCTGTAGCAGGTTCATCATCAGAAAGTATCCTCAACGCAGCACCACGTGCATCGATTCTTGCATCATCATCAGCACTCAAGCTATTACTATGTCTTACTAAGATAGGGTAGCTTTTCCCAGGGTGAAAAATCTTGTGCATTGGAACACCTTCAAGTTTGTTGTATATTTTCAATTGCCCTTTTCCACCAACGCCGATGCGATGAAAATATCTTGCTTTAGCATTCATAGTTGTTGCAGCTAAATTTGCAGCCAAATTTGCTACTATTTTCTTGTAGTCCATGTCCATCTCCTCAATTCTTTCATCAAAATTAGCACTTCCTGAGTTCCTCGTAGTGACTCGGGTTTGAGATCCAATGTAAACACTACCTTCATGGAGTATAGAGTTCATTGGAGCAACTGAAAGTGCACCTAGAATGACATTCTTTTCAACAAGAGAACCAGGGAGAATTAAGCTTTGACTACCTACAACTGATTTATCTTGAACCTCTATTTTTCCACAAGCATATCCATCGGAATAATTGAAACCAGTGATTATGCGACAAAAGTCACCGAGGTGAACACCATCACCAATTGACATTAGCTCAGGGTTTGAAACTGGATTGATGGCTCTAATGGAACAATGCTTGCCAATTTTGGCACCTAGAAGGCGTAAGTATACGCAGAAGGCTTCTATTCCTGAGAGAAGCTTTGCAAATCTTGATTTTTCATCACCAGGAAAGAAGTCAAAGAGTGAAGGGTTTGCTGGTCTTGATGATTGGGATTTAAGCAATGAAGAAAACGATAAGCTGGTTAGAAGGTCACCCTGCAAGAAATCAACTGTCAAGAGAACTTTGGGTTCTAGACCCAGAAAAGGTGCTACTGCTAAACTGAAGAGTTCAGTTTGCTTGAATAAAACTATGCAGCAAGATGAAGGCTTAAGTTCTTCCAGTGGAAGCAAAGAAATAGCAACTTCTGGTGCTAAGAAGCGTCAGCCATCACCCCCAGTCCTTGATGTTAACAAATTGATGGAGCAAAAAGCGGTTAGTGAATATGCAGAAGATGCTGGTGGCAGAACTGATATTTTGGATGATGAAACAGAGGCTCCAGATGACAAATGTGAATCTGAGTTGGGTATGGCTCCTGAGGAATTGGTTCATCCTTCAAAAAAAAAACTTGACGCCTCAACAGAAGACAAGTTAGAAACAGTTGAACCTGATGAAAAATGTGAAGTAATGCCTCCTAAAAAATTCACAAATGAAACTGAAAAACAGAAATCACCTTCACTGTTAGACCCAACCTCAAAGTTGAAAGTAAAGCATCAAACGATAAAGCGTCCTGCTAGTAAAACCAAGAAGCCCACAACTGCAAAGAAAATAGCGAAAACTGTAGAGGCAGTATCGGGGGAGATGATTCCTACTGAGACAAGGGACGAGGCAGAGATAATCCTGCCTAACCCAGATATCAAAGCAGAAGCAGTTGAAGCCCCTCATTGAGAAGGCCAAGCAGAAAACAAGCAGTTCTCGGTGAACAATGGTGTCAATTTTAAGAAAAGGATCACCATAGATATCATGTTGCACTTATTTATATATTTAGCACTCTGTTGAGCACTGATTCTCAAGTTTTTTCCCATCAAAGGGACATACGATGAACCTCGATCTTTAATTGCATCACACCAACATCAAAATGATAAGCGCTCTAGAATTATACCATGTCCTCGCAGCTGTAGTACCTCTCTATGTAGCAATGATCCTTACCTACGGTTCGGTAAAATGGTGGAAAATCTTCACACCAGATCAATGTTCAGGAATAAACTGTTTTGAATGGCATACTTCTCAGCAAACTTTGCTACGACCTCCATGTTGATGATAGGATTGGTGTTTTGATTAGAGGATAATGATGTCATTCCTGGAGGGAAGCTTGAGACAATAACAGAAGCCCTGCAAATAAATTTTGATTATGCAGAATCAGAGCCATACAAATTCAATCAACTCAATCAAAAACCCAATTAAGTCATGTTTTACCATATTATTTACTTAAGTCAGAATTTTAAACAGAATAATGAGAAATAGGGGACCACATGTTTAGACCCACAAAAATGGCAAGTATAGAGCAGTGGCAAGCAATTGCAGTACCACAGTCCTAACACAAGAATAAGAATAAGACAAATCAGTAGCAGACCAAACCTAAACCCTAAGGTACAGGGGATTTTTCAGAGCTGCAAGAGTTTGGTCTGCTAAACCTAATTGGTCTCAATATAAGGGCTTCATTTTGGGGGGAAAAAGGAGGAGAGGCTAACCTGAAAGAAATTTCAAACCCTAACGGCCCTCTCTCACAACCCCACCTTCATCATTCTGAGCAACTGGCCGCTTCAAAAAAAACTTCAAAAAAAACACTAACCCAAAATCAAAACCAGACACGAACAGATGGAGATGGAACTCACTCAGAACTAGAAGAAGAAGAGAGAGGTCCGAAACCGAAGCAGATTTGAGATTGGAGTTAACCTGAGCCGCGAATCTGAGCGAAATCAAACATAAGGGAAGATTGATCGAGAGATTGAAGGCTGAAATCGGGACTGATTCGTACGAAGAGGAGGGGGAGTTGAAGGTGAGAAGCAGAGCGCTTTGATCCTCTTGGCGTTTCACTCCGATCCAAATCTTTCTTCCGAAGGTCGTTGCGAGAGAGGTTGGATCTATTTTGGATCTGTGATATACAGATGCCATTTTTCTTTAACCTTTTCTTTGTTTTATTTATTATTTTTTGTTATTACTTATCTTATTCATACTTGTTTAAATTTAATGGAAACTTATTGAGACAACTAGGCTTTGTTTGAAGGCCTGACTTGATTCAGCCACCGCCCCACATACTCAACGTACACTCGTTTTTTTCTTTTCTTTAAGGTTTTTCTATAAAGTTTTTTTTTTGTGAGCATATTAATAATATTTTTGTTATCTTATAATGCATATTATTTTTGTTAAATCTTTATTTTAGGAGCAGTTTGTTAATATAATCTTCTTAGTTTTATATTTAAAAAAAATTATTAAAAAAATTCTATTTTAAAGCATTCTATTACACTTTTATTATTTTTGGTCGATGACGAGACCTCCGTAATCCGTTATGAAGTCAAGCTATTGATAAATGACGTTGGATCTGAGACCGTTTCGCTTTCAACGCTTATCCTCCTAAAACCTCGGTCTCGTACCGAGTGTAACTTCGAAAATATTTTCAAATCATATTTTTCTTTGTATTGGATTAAAAATAGAGGATTGGGTGTAGACCCCTTCTTCTTCGAGTGTTGGGATGCCCACTGTAGTGAGGGTGGTTTCGACACTCGTCTTTCAATATGAAGACGCTTTCAATCCCTTCTCTCCTTAAATATCGGTCTTGTACCGTGTCCATTTTCAAAACTATCTTTAAAAACAATTCTTTGTATTGAATTAAAAAGAAAGGATTGGGTGTAGACCTCTTCTTTTCCGAGCGTTGGGATGCCCACTGTAGTGAGGGTGGTTTCGACGCTCGTCTTTCAATACGAAGACGTTTTCAGTCCCTCCTATCCTAAAAAACTCGGTCCCGTACCGAGTCCCTTTTCAAATCTCATCTCCATAAATCAAATTCTTTATGTTGAATTAAAAAGAGAGGATTGGGTGTAGACTTTCTTCCTCTCCGAGTGTTGGGATGCCCACTGTAGTGAGGGTGGTCTCGATATTCATCTTTCAATACGAAGACACGCCTCCATCCACCACCTCTCCCTCTTTAACTTCCTCCCGCAACCCTTGTCACCTAAAAACCTCGGTCTCGCACCGAGTGCATTTTCAATCTCATTTTCACAAAAACTTGAATGGTCGTGGAGTGGTTAGGCGTAGGCCTTCTCCTATCCCGAGTGCTGACGTTTACCGTAGGGTTCTCTGTCGCAAAGCACTTACCATTCAAAACCAAAAACATCTTTAATAAGAGAACGAAGTTCTCTTTGTATTGAATTAAAGAGAGAGGATTGGGTGTAGACCTCTTCTTCTCCGAGCGTAGGGATGCCCACTGTAGTGAGGGTGTTTTCGACGCTCGTCTTTCAATATGAAGACGCCTCGTTCGCCACACCCTTTTATAACAAAAACTTTGAGATAACGAATTGGGTACTACCCGTAGGGGTTACTATCCGAGGACCTGTCTCGCCCCCTAAAAAACAATCCAATCAATCAAACGTGACTTCTTGCCTCGCGTGGCGAAAACTAATCAATCTTTCAAAAGGATATGTTACGTCCGTTCTACCGCAAACAGGTAATGCCTAAGTCTCCAACGAGCGAGCAGCAATACACCTAACTGCTAGAATGCGCACGATAGCATCATCCATAAAAAACATCAACACATCGTAGGCCGAACTACGGCTGCTCTGATTCTTTACTTCTTTTAAGTAAAGATACGTAGGCACAAGGGCCACAATCCTTGCCGAGCACAATTCCCCCCATATCTATAGTTCCCCGAACTACGTCGACTCTGACTTTCTC
Source organism: Lathyrus sativus (assembly GCA_963859935.3). Taxonomy (NCBI): domain Eukaryota; kingdom Viridiplantae; phylum Streptophyta; class Magnoliopsida; order Fabales; family Fabaceae; genus Lathyrus; species Lathyrus sativus. The sequence goes on along the minus strand of OZ012738.1, from coordinate 65,031,757 downwards.
ACATCTATTGAGAATACGTAGGCATGGGACTGCGAAGTCCTACCGAGTCCGTCCTTTCTCTTCTTCCCCCCGTTACCTCTTTTTCCTTGTTTCTAAACCTTTCCTTTATCCTGTGGAACACTTCTTATAGCATGATGTTTAAGCAAATAAATTCACAAATCGACAAACAAAAGGTTCCCATCGAGTACGATGGATGCGAGGGGTGCTAATACCTTCCCTTCGCATAACCGGCTTCCGAACCCGTTCTTGGTCGCGAGACCATCTTATCCATTTCTTTCTTAAGGTTTTCTCGATATTTTCCTTTCCCCTCACGGGATAAATAAAGTTCGGTGGCGACTCTTCTGTCCTTTCTTTTCGCCTCACCCGTCGTCGCACGATGCATTTTTCGAGTAGCGACAGCTGGCGACTCTGCTGGGGACAATATAGCGAGCCAGACCTAATTTGTTTGTCGTGTTTGTGTTTTATTTGCTTTTATTTTTTATTATGTTATGTTCACTAACTGTTGGGTTTATTTGGATGGTTTGTGAGATAAGGCTTTCTACCCGAGCTTTCAAGTACACACTAAGATAGGAGGTGGTTTCTTTCTGATTTGCGAGACTTAGGACTCGTTGAGTTGGATCGAATTCCACCGCTCAGATGAGACCCCGTTGGAATGATTATGTCTTACGTGTAGTCGTAATGACGTCTTTATTTCCGACGTGGGAGTCCGCGACTCTGAGGACCTTTGTAGAACCTTATTCCAAAGGTCGCTAAGACATGACTCTGTGTTCATCCTTTGAAGGGATTACCGTCTTACGAGTAGTCGTTATGATGGAAAACTTTCGAGGGCTAGTGCATGGGACTTTGTTTAAAAGCCTTTGGGATACCCTCTTACAAACCAATAGATAACCCACCCGATGGGAGAAATATTTTGTGTTGTTTTTGCAGGACCAGTGATCTTGATCTCGTTTTGTGTTCTTTATCATGTGCATTCATAAAACATTGCATTGCATATCATTTCTCGCATATCAAGGGACTTAAGAGACTGTGATTATCTCAGGTATTGGTGAATACAATGACTGACCAAAGAAAGCGAAGCACAAATTCCATCAAGTTTAGAGAACCAAAGCTGGAACTAATTCAAGACATTTTGATTGACGTACCAAAGGCTATCAAGATCAACTTTCAGGGGAAGTATGGGAAATTGCTTGATCTCCTCCATTCTAGGGTCGATACTTGGGCTTTGTTCGCTATGGCTCAGTTCTATGATGCACCTCTCAGATGTTTCACTTTTCAAAACTATCAGTTGGCCCCTACTCTTGAGGAATATTCTCACATTTTGAACATCAAGATTAAGGATCAACCTATATACACAGGCTTGGAAGAAGAACCAAAACCTCCTGCCATTGCTCTTACTCTACGTATGACCAAAGAGGAAGTCAAAGAGGGTCTAACCAGTAAAGGGGGTGTTCAGGGTTTTCCATTGAAATTTCTGCTAGAAAAGGCTACTCAATACAAGGTGGATGAAGATTGGGAAAAGTTCGGAATAAGCGTTGCTCTAATGATTTATGGGATTGTCCTATTTCCAAATGTGGACAATTTCATAGACATCACTGCCATCGTTCTCTTCATGCAGAAGAATCCCATCCCTACACTCCTTGCCGATGTTTATCACTCTATTCATTGGAGGAGTGAAAAGAAGGCGGGAATGATCCAATGCTGCTCTCACTTACTATACAAGTGGTATGCTTCTCATTTGCCCAAGAAAGGGCCGTTCATGGAAAACAAGAAGAAATTAAAATGGTCTCAACGCATCATGTCTCTAGAAGCTAGTGATATTGCTTGGTACTCTCCTGAGTACTATGATGTTGAAATCATTTTTAGTTGTGGAGAATTCAGTAATGTACCTTTGATCGGTAGGGCCGGTTGTATTAATTATAACCCAGTCATGGCATTACGTCAGTTGGGCTATGCTATGGAGGGCGAGCCCGAAGCAGAGAAGGTTCAGAGTTTCTTTTTGCTAACCACATCAGAGGACCCTGCGTTTGTCAGGAAGATTGCTAAGGCTTGGGGCAAGATTCATACAAAGGGGAGGAAGGAGTTAAAAGCGAAGAATTGCGTGGCAAAGGAGCCATACAACCGATGGTTACTAGCTAGAGTAGCTGAAAGGTCGTTACCATTTCCCTTAGAGCCCTCTATGCGAGAAGCCCCTCCTGCTCCCACTCATGTGTCCATAGAAGAATATGAAAAACTGAAGCTAATAGTGGAGAGATTGACTAAGGAGAACCAGGACCTTCAGAATGAAGTCCACCAAGCAAAGGTGGAGAGTGGTCAGTACAAAAGAAAGGTGGAGTTTGAACAGGATCAGGCAGCTGAAAGTAGCAAGAAGCTAAAATTAGAAACGGATCTGAGAGTCAGGTACCAGCAGGGTTACGAAGGGGCTGATGCATCATTAACAACTCTCCGACAACGCTTAAAGGACACCAAAGCTTCTTGTGATAGGGCATGGCACTTCTTTGAGATAGCCTCTGCCGAAAAGAAGGAAATACGAGAGAATCTTGAGGCTGATATTGGGGATCTTGAAGAACGACTGAGAAATGCCTTGACCCTAGTGGAAAATGAACGAAGACTCAATAGCAATAGACCTTGCTAACTGTTATGCTTTCTTGGGGATAGTATAATATTTTGTTACTTTAACAATTGAATTTCTGCAACATTCAATAGCAATACCTACATTTTTATGTTTACATTTTTCAGTTTGACCAAAATCCTCGTGATTCTGATTGTAGAAATCAGAACATGCAAGTTGGTCTGGATGCTTTTACTTCCGGATCATCCAATCGGCCCTTGCTACCATAGGAGCTCCAGAGGACCTTATTGAGGTGATAACAGGATAGACCCTTATTTTTTACCCTTTCTTTTCCCTTTAATTTCAGTCATATCTGCATTTATTACCTCAATTGTACTTTTCTTACCAAGTTTGCGGAAACAGGAGAAGCACTGGTGTCTTCTGTTGATAAAGTCATTTTTGCTGGATCACCCAGGGTTGGTAAGATGGTATGATTCCTTTGCCCAATCAAATTAGTTCGACCTGTTTTCTCATTTGTGAATTGTATGACATAATAGTTTTGTTTATGATTCTGAAGACTTAATTTCTGATATGTTATGCATTCAGTAAAGAATTTCCCTAGAATATTTGGTCAGTGTTTTCAGCACATGATTTTCTGAGCTCTTCTGTAGTAGCTAGTAAGGATTTTGAAGAGCAGAAACCATTCAACTATAATGAAGAGAAAGGGAAAGGAAATCAAGAAAAGAGAAGTCTAATGAGCAACAACATAGGAGAGGATGAATTCTTGTAACTTGTTTTCTCTCAAATACTCTATCACTGATTCAATGTTACTACTTTATGTAAATTAGAATGCACTTTCTTGCTTTATGTGTTTCTTTAATTCTATTCTCATGATGTCTTTGTTACCACTGCAGACCCTTTGAAGGAACCACCGCTAATAACAGCAAACACAGTTCTATCAATCTTGTCTGTTGATTATCCAGTTGACAAAGTTAGTTGATACGTCTCCGATGACAGTGATTTGATGCTTCTCTTTGATACTTTGTCACAAACTTCTCAGTTTGCAAGAATATGAATTCCATTTTGTAAAAAGTATAACATTGAGCCAAGAGCTCCCGAGTCTTATTTTTCTCAGAAAGTTGATTACTTGAAAGACAAGGTACTTCCAACATTTGTAAGGGACCGCAGAGCTATGAAGGTAAATCCTACATCGATGTTTTTTAAAAATTATTTTTTCATATTGATGTTGTTTTATCTTTCTATGTGAGGCTTTAAGGCATTTTCCATTTCAATTATGCAGAGAGAGTACGAAGAGTTCAAGGTGAGAATTAATGTACTTGTCGCGGAGTCTCAGAAAAAACCAGAAGAGGGGTGGGTGCTGCAAGATGGTACTCCATGGCCCAGGAATAACACCGACAATCATCCAGGAATGATTCAGGTTTGCTAATTTCATTAACTAAAAAATCAAGTCAAATTTTTTCATAGGATATCCTGAAGAGTTTATGATAATAATCCAAAAAAAACATATGGAAATTGTAATAAGCTACTTTCATAAGCTCTCTCAAATTGTTTAATAAGTGCTTATGTCAGTATATCAGCTTAAGTAATTTAGTTCTAACATGTCATTTGGATAATGACTATAAACCAAGAACTAAAACGTATAAGCACTTATCTTTGTAGGTGTGTCTTAGAAGTGCTTTGGCCGTAGACAATGAAGGCAAGTCACTGCCACGACTTGTGTATGTTTCGCGCGAGAAGTGTTCTGGTTATCAACACCATAACAAAGCTGGAGCAATGAATTCTCTAGTAAGTAGTTTAAACTTTTAGTATATAGTTTTATTCCATTTAGTTTAAAAAAATGATATTATAAAAACTGCTTCATTTCCTCAACAGCTTCGAGTTTCTGCTGTGCTTAGCAATGTACCTTTTGTGTTGAATTTGGATTGTGATCAATACATCAATAATATTATTATTAATATTATTATGACTTTAACTTTAATTAGTGATATGTGTTTGTCAATCCATTTAGATACTAAAATAGAGGAGACATGTCTGTTTGTTTGCGGTATTACTAAAGTGAAATAATGGTGGTGTCCTTTTCCATTACATCTTGCAAGGATTTGATTCTTTTTTAGCAATACTTTCTTCTGTTTAAAAATGTTTTGACTTTGTCAAGAGTAAGATTCCGTTCTGTTGTTCTGTTGTATGTTGTTTGCTGCTGTATTCGGTATCCTCACCAACATATTCACATATTCCTCTATATTTGTGCAGAAACTCTGGTCTTTGTGGATTCAATGAGCTCTCTTGCGTGATTTGACTGCGGATGCCTGTGGCTCCATTGAGTTATTGCCACCAGCCGCCAACAATTGTTATGTTCTGAAATTTGGCGGTAAGCAAATGATTCCTGTCATGAATAAGTGAGAAAACAATTGCCATTGATTTTTATTCTTGCAATTGGTTTGGCATTCTGATATCGTCTGCCGTAAGCTGTTACTGAATCTTCATTGTTTGTTCAAATGTAGGTGATTACCGCGAGATATACCAAGCACCATAGTTACTGAATCTTCATTCTTTGTTCAAATGTAGGTGATTACCGCGAGATATACCAAGCACCATAGCAACATGTATTTCGCTCGGCGGAGTCCTTGGGACTGCTTCATTGCGAAAAGCCTATTCAAACAAATGGTCGCTTGTGTTTCTATGGATTTTGTAGGATTTACGTAATGGCTTGTTCCTCATGTAATAACTTAGCTTTAGAAATTTTCATAATTGAGTCGCGTTTCCAAGCTGTAAATTTCGAATACAGCTTGCAATTTGTAAAAACTGTTAATTTGATTAATAAACCAAATTTAGCAATACTGGCTTTACATTGTTATGAACTTCCAACCTTCCAATCTTTAAAATATTTTAATTATTAACTGATTCTTTACTCTCTCTCTCTCTCTCTCTCTCTCTCTCTCTCTCTCTCTATATATATATATATATATATATATATATATATATATATATATATATATATATATATATATATATATATATATATATATATATATATATATATATATATATATATATATATATATATATATATATATATATATATATATATATATATATATATATATATATATATATATATATATATATATATTAAAAAAAGTGTTATTACAAAAAAAAAACAACTTCTTAGGTCGGTTAATTATACCTGATTTAAGAAAGTAAGTTCTTAGGTCGGATATAAATGGTTTCTGCAGGCTAGACTTATTAAGTCGGTGTCGCTTCCGCGAAAATATGGTGTCGGCAAAACAGAAGAGTCGCCACCTTTCGTTATTTATCCCTCAGAACGGGAAAGGAAACGATCGTAAAAACCTGACGAAAAGGTATAAGACAAGGTCATCGCAACCGTTGTCTCGGTTTGGGAGTCGGTTACGCAAGGGGAAGGTATTAGCACCCTTCACGTCCGTCGTACTCGACGAGATCCACGCTTGTTGTGTTTACTGGACGAGTTGGTTTATCTATCTACCTATCAAGGTTGGCTTAAGCAGAAAAGAAAATGACTCGGCAAAGCGTCGCACTTTATGCCTACGTATTCTCATCAGAGAATGAGAAATCAGAGTCAACGTAGTTCGACCTACGACGGGTTATGGGGAAGTTGGCTCGCCAATACATCAGTATTGTGCCTACGTACCCTCAACAGACTTGAGAGATCAGAGCTTACGTAGTTCGGGATAATACGGATTACGGGGGTTCAGATTCATCTGTTTTATCGAGTAGGGTTAAACAGCAGTTCCAGCAGTTAGGGACAAAGCCTGTTTGCGTTGGCGCTGAAGTTTAACGACACTCTTTTCTTCAGAAAAGCTTCCTTGGAATTATGGGCCCACGGGGCAAAAAGGTTTGAAGTTTGTTTTCTGTCTTTTACGAAAGAAGTGTTTTTTATTGTGTTTGCAATTTCAATCGTACTAAAGACTATGACCTAAGAGTGAATGCGTCGCATGTCACCCAAAGGGTGCCATACTAAACATCCAGACTATTGAAAAGAAGCTCTCCAACAATCCTTTCTCAGATAGCTTAAGGCTCGTGACGTACGAAAGAAATCATTCATGATTACTTTATTTTAAGCTGTTTTGAGATGAGAAGAGAGAACAGGCTCAACTACAGGGAGACTATCAAGTCCTACTGTTGTCATGCCAAGGATTCATCCTATGGTTGAAGTTTGAAACAGGGAACTCCTAGAAATTATCATGCATAGGTTTCAACCTAAAGTTCTATCATCACTTCCTTATCAAAGGAAGTGAGATTCCTAAGGGATCATGTCAATGATACACAGAAACAAATAAAGCATCAGCTTAAACAGTAAACAAATATATAGTAAACGACTGTAAAATGCATGCAATGCAAGTGAGGGAGGAAATGTGTGTGGGGCAGCAGCCTCCACAAGCTCATCTCAACCTCAAGCCAGATATGAATAACTGCAATCATACAGAAGAAATAACATGCTATCAAGCAAAATATAAGAGACTGTAATCATACAGAAGAAAATGGAATGCTATCAAGCAAAATAAACCACATGGGCAAGGGAGCTGGGCTCTACCGAATACCCGCAAGCAAAGCCATACAGTAACAATACCAGCAGAGGGATCAACTCAACCTCTAGTGCAATCATGCTCCTAGCTTAAAGTCAGTCTAGATATGGACTTATTCTAATGCATCAAGCAAGTCAAACAAGGCACATCAGCAATACAGAAAAGAAAACAGACAAGAAAGAAAGCAGATCAACCCATCTCTCAATTCCAAGCTTCAGCTCTTCTGACAGCAATCCAGTCTTCAGACTTCACTCACCCTTCATGCCAAGTATCAACTTGCTTCTCCAGGTTTCAACCCATCAACATAAGTGTCAACTTAATCTTCTTCTTCAAGCTTCAGCTTCCAGTCAATTCCACCTTCAGGCTTCACTCTTAACTGCAAGTATCAACTTGATTCCTTCAGGCTCTCCAAGCATCAATGTAAGTATCAACTCATCCTTTATTCCTCAAGCCTCAGCTCTACACTCAATCTCAATTGAATCCTCTTCATAAGTAGTAACTTAGTCTTCAAGCTTCAGCTCTCTTTGCTTCACCAGTATCAACTTGGTCTTCTTCTCCTACAAGCTTCAGCTTCTCAGGGTAATCTTTAATCACATGGAAGTGTCAACTTCATCCTTCAATTCTTTAAGCCTCAGCTCTTCACTCAATATCCATTGGGGCTTCAAGTATCAACCTGTTCAACATGTTCTTCTTGCTCTTCAAGCTTCAGCTGCAATGGCAATGCTCAAGGAATCATCCTCTTCCACACTCTTCAATGAAGTCCTCATCTTCAAACTCAAGTCCAACATCTCTCAAGATACTCAAACCAGAAGACAATTGATTTAACAGAATGAGAGGAAATGATAAACAGCTTACTGACAACCAAAGGAAGCCTGTATGGGTTCATCATTATGAGAGACTGGTTCCCTCAAAGTTCTACTCCCCAGATAAAGCCACTCATCCCTCCAAAGGAGGGATGGGAATATCTGAGAGGGACTTTTAGTCATTGGGAGGAATGGAAGCACAAGATGCTTTCCATATTTGTGAAAGAAATCATTTTCACTATAAGGCTCTCCCTATATCCTCTATCTCCTAAATCTTCCTCAGACACCTTCAGGCACAGACAAATCCAAAGCTCCAAGCAACTTCAAGCATCCTCCTATTGTCTTCAACTTGTCTTCAATCTCAACCAAAGGCAAACAAAGCACAAACCCTAATCTAAGGGGACTAAAGCAGTTAAACTAGTTGAATTAGTAAGTTAGGATCACCTAAAACCTAGTACTAAAGTTAGTCCTAACTAAAATACTAAAACCAATTGTAAAATCCTACAAAAATATCTATGGGAACCTAGGTCAATCATGACTCTACCATATTAATTCCAGAGATCAAATCATCAAATAAGACCTAGAACTAAATTCTACATTATAAGGTACTAAACCTAAACCCTAAAAGGAAGCACCTAAATATCAATCTAGAAAGCACACTTATTTTCATCACAAAAATGTGAGAAAAATGCTATGGGAGCATACATGTCTAACCTAAACACACACAAAAAATTAGGATCAAAGTCATCACCACATGATCACACAAAATTCCACAAAATTATGTATCAAACATAACCATTTTAATATCAATTAAAATATAAAATTCCCATTGTTGCACCCCAAAATTTGACCAACATTTCTTTACCTAGCTTATGTTTCATTTGATTCACATTAGCATTATCATTTGCATTCCATTGACATGTATGCAGGAGATCAAGAGGTATGATTACCAATCAAGAGCTACACAAGACTTTGAAGCTAGCCAAGAAGGTTATTCAAGTGGTTAAGGGTAGATATCTTTGTCAGAGAAGTCAGAAGATCCTCAGAGAGAGTGGTTGAAACCAAGGTGGTGTGCCTCCTAACTTGAGAGTTGTGGGAGCTCCTCAGATGATTCTGAAGCTATGAGGGTGGACTTGAAGCTTTGAGAGAGCTTATGAGATGTCTTGAAAGCCATCATGAAGCCTAGACAGGACATTGTGCAAGATTAAGAAGCCTCAGCCATTATTGGTGTGATTAGGGTTTGACTGGGTCAACCCTAGGTCAACTGATGATTTGGAGAAGGTTGATACCTAATTCAAAGGCCATGTGATCATGGATTGATGTATTGAGAGGCTATAAGGATGATTCCAAGGTTAACTCATCATGATTGAAGAGTTTGAGAAGTTTCAAGCTAGGGTTTCTAAGGCTTGACAGTGTAAAATCCCCTAGTTTGACCCCTATCTTCAAGGCAGTTTAGATCAAGATGTGATTGTCATCTCATCTTTCCCCCAACATGAATGTTGTAGAGCTTGTTCTTAGCTTTAATTTGAGTACTAGAAGTCCTTGATAGGATTTGTAGAGCTCAAGTTATGACTTTGACAAGTTACAGGTCATCTGAGGTATGTGAATCTGGGGCCTTGAAAGTCACCCAACTTGCATCCAACTTTTGCCCAAGAGGGATGATTCTATGAACTTTTAGTCAACATGAATGTTGTTCCTTATCTTCTTAGCTTTCTATAGAGTACTAGAAGTCCTTGATAGGATTTGTAGAACTCAACTTATGGCTTTGACAAGTCAAGGGCATTTTGGTCATTTGGAGATTACAGGTCATTTCAAGCATAAGGCCATAACTCCTATTTCTAAGCTTCAAATGGAAAAATATTCAACATCAAACTTGCTTAAAATGATGTTTTAAGGCTATTAAGGAGGTCATGAGATGTTGAAAAGGCTTGTAGCTCAAAGTCACAAAAATGCCCTAAAATAAGGGCATAAGTTAAATAAACCAAAGTTGGAAATTGATATTTTCAACCTACACATCCAAACCATGGCATGTAATATATCATTTTGACTCTAGAAAACATTTTAGAAACAATGGTTTAGCCACATTTTTTATTTGAGATTCAATTCATGGACTTGCTTTGAAAAGCACTTGCTTGCATATTAAGTAACATGTGCATAACTTAAAATTAAGGCATGGGCAAGGAACTTGGCAAGCTAAACCCTTCCAAAATGTCACTAGGGGAGAAATTGAAAGAGATTGAGATGAATTTCAAGCTGCAAACAGAATTGAGCATGGCATGGTAAGTGATTCAAAATCTCATGACATGAGATGTGTAAAATCTCATTGGAAGGATCTAGAGGGTTCTAGATCATCCAAACTTCATCTATATATTGAGTAGAATGGATCCATGGCAGAGGTTGGTGATTATTGAAGGATTGAGCTTAGTTTGAGATTGAGTTTTCATAGCTTGCAAGTGCAATCGGTTTCACCAAATTCCTCCATTTCCTTCCATTTTCTTGATTGATTCTTCTTCCATGAGTGTCAAGGATTGATTCCAGACCATTTCCAAGAAGAATTGGTGGCTAGATCGTGTGGGAGCAAGTGGTTTTCAGCACCTACAACTCAGCATCGTGTTTCAAGATTGAAGCACTTTCCATTGAATATTTTGCATACAGAAGCAAAGAGGAGGTTCAGTGATCGTGTACAGAAGATTTGAGAGCTTGAAGTGAAGATTTCGTGCATCTGTTATTCAAGAATTTCCAGGTTGGTAATCTTCTTCCTATAGCTTGATTTAGGTAGAATTAGGTTGATTTAAGGTGCTAGATTAGTTGTAGAATGGCCTAGGATGGATTTCATATGGTTAATTGATGAATTAGAGACAAAATAGGAAGATCACCATTTTCAGTTGAGATTGGGAGATGTTGATTCTTGGGGTTTCAGAGGAAACTATGGGCATGGTTGAGTTCGTGGCAAGATTTGGAGTGTGTTTTATGTTTTGACCTCTTGGATTGGAGGCCTCTAGGAAGAACTAGGGTTGAAGGGGTTGGCCGGAGTTCCACCGGCGGTGGCCGGAGCTGGGCGCGAAGTTCAGACGTTTGAAATGGAGAAGATGAAGTTCTCACCATTGGATGATGGATTGACCATTGACTGGGAGAAGATCCAAGGGCCACGTTTTAATTCTGAGTTGTGAAGGGTTTCTGAAGGAAACGCTGCGTTTCATTTATTCAGGCGTTTGGGCCTAATGGTTTAAGTGTTATCCACACCCCCCAGCGAGCCCAACCCATGTTTTTAACTGAAAATGTTTACTTCCTGCACCGTGCGCTTCATTATTTTAATTGGATTTTCATTTAATTTCCATTTAATTCATGATTCTTGTAAAATTCATAACTAATTGAATATTAATCCAATCACACCCATTATTTTTGCATATTACTCATGATTGAGTCTATTATTTTTTAGAGAAAAAATATTTTCATTTCGTGTAATTTCTGATTTATTTGGAATTTTACATTTTATTTGATATTAAAATGTTCATGTTTGATGCATACTTTTGTGGATTTTTGTTTGGTCATGTGGTGATGATTTTGAGCCTAGTTTTTTGTGTGTGATTAGGTTAGACATGTATGATCCCATAGAAGTTTTCTCACATTTTTGTGATGAAAATAGGTATGCTTTCTAGATTGATGTTTAGATGCTTCCTTTTTAGGGTTTTAGGTTGATGCCTTAGAATGTAGGATTTAGTTCTAGGTCCAATTTGATGGTTTGATCTTTGAAACTAATGTGGTAGAGTCATGATTGACATAGGTTCCCATAGTAATTTTTGTAGGATTTTACAATTGATTTTAGTATTTTAGTTAGGACTAACTTTAGTGCTAGGTTTTAGGTGATCCTAATTTACTAATTCAACTAGTTTAACTCTTTTAGTTCCCTTAGATTAGGGTTTGTGCTTGGTTTGCCTTTGATTAAGATTGAAGACAAGTTGAAGACAAGAGGAAGATGCTTGAGGTGGCTTGAAGTTGCTTGGAGCTCTGGATTTGTTGTGCCTGAAGGTGTCTGATAAAGATTAGGAGATAGGACATAGGGAGAGCCTTATAGTTAGAATGATTTCTTTCACAAATATGGAAAGCATCTTGTGCTTCCATTCTTCCCAATGATTAAAAGTCCTTCTCAGGTATTCACATCCCTCCTTTGGAGGGATGGGTGGCTTTATCTGGGAAGTAGAACTTTGAGGGAACCAGTCTCTCATAATGATGAACCCTTACAGGCTTCCTTTGGTTGTCAGTAAGCTGTTTATCATTTCCACTCATCATGTTCAATCAATTATCTTCTGGGGTGAGTATCTTGAAAGATGTTGGGCTTGAGTTTGAAGATGAAGACTTCACTGAAGAGTGTGGAAGAGGATGATTCCTTGAGCATTGCCATGGCAGCTGAAGCTTGAAGAGTAAGAAGAACAAGTTGATACTTGAAGACCCAATGAAGATTGAATGAAGAGTGAGGAGTTCCTTGCTTGAAGAAGATTGAAGGATGGAGTTGACACTTCTAAGTGATTAAAGATTACCCTGAGAAGCTGAAGCTTGTAGATGAAGAAGACCAAGTTGAAACTGATGAAGCAAAGAGAGCTGAAACTTGAAGATTAAGTTGATACTTATGTTTGATGGATTGAAACCTTAGGAGCAAGTTGATGCTTGTTAGTGAAGCTGATAGCCTTGAAAGTTGGTTGAAGTCTGAAGACTGAGTTGCTGTTAGAAGAGCTGAAGCTTGAAGTGGAGAGAATTGTTGATCTGCTTTCTTATCTGTTTTCTTTTCTGTATTGCTGATGTGCCTTGTTTGACTTGCTTGATGCATTAGAATAAGTCCATATCTAGGCTAATTTTAATCTAGGAGCATGATTGCACTAGAGGTTGAGGTGCTCCCTCTGCTTGTATTGTTACTGTATGGCTTTGCTTGCGGGTATTCAGTAGAGCCTAGCTCCCTTGCCCATGTGGTTTATTCTGCTTGATAGCATGATTTTATTTTCATCTGTATGATTGCAGTTTACTGTATTTTTGCTTGATAACATGTTTTATTTCTTCAGTGTGATTACTGTTATTCATTCTGGCTTGAGGTTGAGATGAGCTTGTGGAGGCTGCTGCCCCACACACATTTCCTCCCTCACTTGCATTGCATGCATTTTTACAGTCGTTTACTGTTTACTGTTTAAGCTGATGCTTTATCTGGTTCTGTTTATCATTGACATGATCCCCTAGGACTCTCACTTCCTTTGATAAGGGAGTGATGATAGAACTTTAGGTTGAAACCTATGCATGATAATTTCTAGGAGTTCCTTGTTTCAAACCTCAACCATAGGATGAATCCTTGGCATGACAACAGTAGGACTTGATAGTCTCCCTTTAGTTGAGCTTGTTCTCTTCTCATCTCAAAACAGCTTAAAATACAGTAATCATGAATGATTTCTTTCGTACGTTACGAGCCTTAAGCTATCTGAGAAAGGATTGTTGGAGAGCTTCTTTTCAACAGTATGGATGTTTAGTATGGCACCCTTTGGGTGACATGCGACGCATTCACTCTCAGGTCATAGTCTTTAGTGCGATTGAAATTGCAAACACAATAAAAAAAAACACTTCTTTCGTAAAAGACAGAAAACAAACTTCAAACTTTTTTGCCCCGTGGGCCCATAAGTCAAAGGAAGCTTTTCTGAAGAAAAGAGTGTCGTTAAACTTCCGCGCCACCGCAAACAGGCTTTGCCCTAACTGCTGGAACTGCTGTTTAACCCTACTCGATAAAACAGATGAATCTGAATCCCCGTAATCCGTAGTATCCCGAACTACGTAAGCTCTGATCTCTCATATCTGTTGAGAGTATGTAGGCACAATACTGATGTATTGGCGAGCTACCTTCCCCATAACCCGTCGTAGGTCGAACTACGTTGACTCTGATTTCTCATTCTCTGATGAGAATACGTAGGCATAAAGTGCGACGCTTTGCCGAGTCATTTTCTTTTCTTTTTTAAGCCAGCCTTGATAGTTAGATAGATAAAACCAACCCGTCCAGTAAACACAACAAGCGTGGATCCCGTCGAGTACGACGGACGTGAGGGGTGCTAATACCTTCCCCTTGCGTAACCGACTCCCGAACCCAGACAACGGTTGCGATGACCTTGTCTTATACCTTTTCGTCAGGTTTTTCCGATCGTTTCCTTTCCCGCTCCGAGGGATAAATAACGAAAGGTGGCGACTCTTCTGTTTTGCCGGCACCTTATTTTCACGGAAGCGACAGCTGGCGACTCTGCTGGGGACTTGATAGTTTCCTGAGATCCAACGTCCCAAATGCGAGTCAGTTTAGGGATCCGACGTCCCCTGCGAGAGTCAATCCTAGCGCTTGTATGATTACTTGTTGGGTTGTGTTTATTTATCGCATTTTTATTTCCCGCACTTTATTTTCAGTATGATATGATTATCTGTGCTGTTGTGGGAGGGGCATTCTGATGAGTGAGAAGCCAGACCTAGGCTTGAGTGAACATAGCATTAGTTGTGGAAATTAGTGGGCGCGTGCTTGCTTGGCAGGCACTAGTGTCTCATGAAATCCACGCTCATACGAGGTTCTCCCGGTTGGCTTCTTTTTCAACCCTTTGGGTTGAGGGGGTTGTTGGTTTGGAGGATTGTCGACTCTGGGGACCGATCATTTGTGATTCAGCCGAGTGAGGCCGCTTCATGAGCTCGTGATGCCACACCTTCTGGGTATCGTATTACCCCTCTTGAATGTCTGTGACGCTGATGAACGCATAGGATGCCGAACTTGAGTCAGTTTAGGTCCATACCTGTGAGCAGGGTTGAGTTTATTGCAGGAAACTTTGACCTTCAGACTACCTGGTTTTCTTGACAGTGAATCAGTTTTGTTGGTACCAGAGGTTCTCATCATCAGCTATATGATTGTTCTTGACAGAGCAGAGCTTTGGTCCCGTATCAGAGGACCTTATATTCAGAGATGTGTATTTGTTCTTGACAGAGCAGGGTTTTGATTGGGATCAGAGGATCTTATCATCAGATGTGTATTTGTTCTTGACAGAGCAGGGTTTATGATTGGGATCAGAGGATCTCATCAGCAGATGTATGTTTGTTCTTGATAGAGCAGAGTTAGGGTCATGTGTCAGAGATCCTTATTATCAGATGTTTGTTCTTGACAGAGCAGAGTTTTGGTCCTGTGTCAGAGGTCCTTATTGTCAGATGTTTGTTCTTGACAGAGCAGACTTATGGCCTTATCAGATGTGTGTTCTTGACAGAGCATATTTGTGGTCCGATACCCGGGTTTTCTTATCATCAGATATAGTCTTGATAGAGCAGCATCATAGTCTGTTGATACAGAAGCTCTACAGCACAGTTGCCTTGATCTCCTGCTGCATGATTGCATTTTACATTGCTTTGCATACTCATTTGCATTTCATTAACGTGTGTCTGTGTTGCAGGTACCGTTTTCCCTGATCCAGGATTTCTTGCCTCCTATTGTATTTGTTATGGGTTCTCTGAGGAAGACCGTGGCTTACAAGTTCCCTGCCCCTGATGTGGTTCAGCTGACTGGTTTGATTGCCTTAGCAGATGATTCTGTGAGAGACGAGTTCAGAAAATCTTACGGCAAATTGCTCAGTTTGGTTCGTAAACCTTCTGCGTTCGAGTTGAATGGGTTGCACGCTCTGCTGCAGTTCTACGACCCTCCGTTGAGATGCTTCACTTTCCAGGATTTTGTTCTCGCACCCACGCTAGAGGAATATGCTGATTTGTTAGGTGTGCCTATCAAAAGGAAAATGCCTTTTGTTCATATGGATGTTGAGCCTGATCTGGCTAGTCTAGCTCCTTCACTTCATCTGGATGCCTCAGAGTTGGTATTGTCTAGTTGGAACAAAGTTCCCGGTTTCTCCTTGCAGTTCTTAGTGGGTAAGGCTCAGCAGTGCGCCAAAGACGGATGTTGGGTCGTGTTCAATGCCATCCTCACTCTGTGCATATACGACATCATTCTGTTCCCCAATATGCCTGACTTTGTAGACTTTGATGCATTTCATATCTTTGCATCAGGGAATCCAGTCCCTACCTTGATAGGAGATGTCTACCATTCCGTCCACTACAAAAACGAGAACAGAAGGGGCAAGAATGTCTCGTGTTATGTGCCCTTGCTTTATAAATGGCTTGATAGTCATCTGCCCAAGAGGGGTCCCTTTGTTTCGTCTGCAGCCACAACTGAGTGGTCCGAGCGTCTGATGAGTTTATCTGCAGAGGATATTGACTGGTTTGATAGAGATAGGTTGGGTACCGAGATTATCTTCATCTGCAGCGGGTTTCCAAACGTGCCTTTGATAGGCAGGAAGGGCTGTATAAACTATAATCCGTCTTTACTGGTCCGACAGTTCGCGTACGCCTTGAGAGCTCCGCCGAAGGATGAAGAGGTGCAGGAATCTCGGTACCTCACTGGTCTTCTAGAGGGGGATCTGTTATCTAAGCTTCAACGCGCCTGGAATGGCATCAGTAAGAAGGGAAAACCATTGCTGGGGAAAAGCAATAATCAAGCCTACCCTCCGTATGTGACGTGGATCAGAGCCAGAGCAGATGCTATAGGAATTCCGTTTCCTCCCTGCCAAGCCAGAGAGCCCTCCAGTGATTGAAGAGCCTACCATCGTGCCTATTCAGCAGCATAATCAGGTGTTAGCTGAGCGAGATGAGTTGAAGAAGGCAAATGAAGAGTTGGAGAAAGAATTAGCTCAGCTCCGAAGCGAGAGAAACGAAGCCGTTTATTCCTTCAAGAGGCAGACAGAGCTGGTGAACCGGCTAGGTACAGACCTGGCTAAGCAGATAGCTGAGCGTGAGCGCATGGGTCAAGACTTCAAAGCTGTCAACGACATATTGGCTACAAAGAAGCAGCACTTGGACGAAGCATATCGGAGGATATCCAAGTTCAACCAGCACTGGAAGGCCTCCCTAGCCACCAGGAAAGAGCGGGAGGATAAGCTGATGCTACAGATCTCCAAGCTGGAATCCCTGGTGAAGGCCAGTGAGAAGAGGTTTGATGAAGAAACCGCTCACAGATATGCCGCTGAAGGCCAGCTCAACAGAGCTCTCGCTAACCTGAAGGAGCGCAAACTGACGTTTGAGTTCAAGAAGCGGAAGCTAGAAGATTGTTTCGGCGAAGGAGCATGGGAAGATTCGGTCGAAGGTCTTCAGTACACCATTGTGCAAAGGGAATTACTCGTCAAAGGGTTACTCACTCTGCCTGATCATCCAGAAACGAAGGAGTTGTTAGAAGAGTATCGCGCCCGTGGCCGCGCTTGACTGTTTGTATTCCTTTTGTTTTGATCATTGTTGTATGCTGACCATCACCAGGCTTGTTGGTCGAGGTCATGCTATTGATTCTGCTTGTACTCACTGACGTTGTGTACTGCCTTGATGGGCTTTCTTCATATATGAGATTTTTATTTCCATGAATGGACTCAGACTTCTTATTATCAGCAGTGGCACTCAGGCACTAGGATCGGGGGAGATCTCCCTAACGCACAGACACACGTTTGCATTTGCATGAAGCATTTGCATAACGAGCACTTTGTCATTTTTTCCTAACCCTTTTGTGTTTCCAGGTTGTTTCAGGTTGTTCCAGGATTGATCGGAGACCTATCCACCGCTATCCGACCAGAGCAAATCAAACCAGAATCATGGAGCAAGTGCAAACTGATGTTCAGGAACTCCGCGAAAGAATGGATCGCTTCATGGAACTCATGCAAGCGGTCGCCAATGGCCAGGATCAGCTCAGGACCTTGGTTCAGCCTCTGATTTCAAGGGTTGATAGCAATGGCGTACTCCATGGGGGGACTGTCCCTACTCCTCCACCAGTTGAAACTCCGCAGAATGGCGTCCCCATGACCGGGGGAAACGGCAGTGCCAACGGCAATGTAATAGCTAACATGGGACTCAATGGTAATACGACGGGCGTCGGTAATGGGAGTCTTGAAGCTAATGTCAATGTTGGGCTGGGCAACGGCAACGCAGGTGTCGGGAATCTGTTCGGGCCTCAGCCGTGGTTAGAAGATCGTCAAGACGATGTGTTCTCTCAGAGAGGTGCTGAAGGGGAGCTGACTGCTGAAGCACGTCTAAGGTTCAAAGCACTAGAGGATAAGATGAGAAATATCGAGAATCAGAACACTTTGGGCGTTGATATGTCCAAGTTGGGACTGATTGCGGATTTCAAGGTGCCTCCCAAGTTCAAGGTACCTGACTTTGAAAAGTATAAGGGCACCACTTGCCCTCGCGTCCACCTGAGATCGTATTACAGAAAAATGTCCGCTCATTCTGAGGACGAGAAGTTGCTGATGCACTTCTTTCAAGACAGTCTATCCGGACCCTCCCTCAAATGGTACATGAGTCTGGAGCCTACCAGTGTGCACACGTGGAAGGACCTTGCTGAAGCATTTATGCAACACTACCAATATAATAGCGACTTGGCCCCGAACCGAGTCCAATTGCAGAATCTGTCGCAAAGGCACAACGAAGGGTTTAAGGAATACGCCCAGCGGTGGCGTGAGTTGGCAGCCAGGGTTCAGCCGCCGATGGTTGAACGTGAGCTTGTGCAGATGTTCGTAGCCATCCTCCCAGGGGTTTACTATGAGAAGTTGGTCGGCGGTATGTCTGGAACCTTCTCAGATCTCATTATTACGGGTGAGCACATCGAAAATGGGATCAAACTCGGGAAAATTCAAGGTGAGGCGTCCTCAGCTGGAGGAGGCGGAATGAAACCTTATAGTGGCAAAAGACGGGAAGGAGAAACGAGCGCTGTGGCCAACGCTCGAAGGAAGGGTAAAGGCCTTCACCAACAGGTGGCCAGCATAACTATCCCGGCAGTTCAGCAGCCACAGCAGCAGCAGCAGCAACCGAATCAACAAGGGTACAGAAAGTATCAGAATCGGGCACCGCTGTCGAGCCATCACCTCAAAACACCGCCCATGTCGTACGCGCAACTATTGCAGACTTTGCTTCAGCTACAGTTGATCCAGAAGAGAACCTTGGCTCCCTTGACAGGGGCACCTCCGCCAGGTTATGACGCTAATGCAACGTGTGAGTTTCACTCAGGGGCACCGGGCCACACAATAGAGAACTGCAAAGCCTTTAAGCACAAGGTGCAGGACATGGTGGACGCTAAGATCATCAACTTCTTGGATAATGTGTCAAATGTCACGAAGAATCCTATGCCAAATCATAGGGGAGGTGTAGTAAACGCCATTATCGAAGACGAGAATTTAGGTTTGTTGACTGACGTCAGAGATCTGAAGACACCGCTTAGCTTCGTCAAAGCTAAGCTGATGAAAAAAGGTTTCTTTCCAGGTTGCGGAGAGCTGTGTATGGACTGTGCCACGAGTCCTGATGGATGTGAACAGTTGGTAGAAGGAATTCAAAGTCTGATGACTGAAGGGATTTTACAGTTTAGCCGGAGGGCCGAATGTGGATCAGGAGAGGTAGTGCTGAAGCAAGATGATGAGGTCGCCACCATCACCATCCCTCGCCAGACGATAACTATCTCTGCGCCCAGGCCGCCCACAATTACCATCACCAGAGCTGGGCCTATACCGTTCGAAAGCACTAATGTTGTCCCATGGCATTACGGGGCTGAAGTCTACTGCAATGGCCAGAGGTTGGATCTAGAACCGTTTGGGTCGTCCGTGGAGAACCTTGCGAGAATCAGTGGTACTACTCGCAGCGGAAGAGTGTTTGCACCACCCGAGGTCGTGTGGACAAGGCGGTCAGAGCTGACGCAACCAATAAAGGTAAAAGTAAAGTCGTTGAAGAGATCCCGCGTGGGGCAGAAAAAGACTTACTTGTTAAAGACGTCGAGGAGTTTATGCGGTTGATTAAAAAGAGTGACTACAAGATTGTGGATCATCTCCATCAGACACCCTCGAAGATTTCTATTCTGAACTTGTTGCTGTGTTCTGAAGCACACCGCAACGCACTGCTGAAGGTGTTAAACGCCGCCTATGTACCGCAGGAAATATCGGTAAACCAGCTAGAAGAGGTCGTAGCCCACGTAAATGCTGGAAATGGGCTAGGGTTCACTGACCTAGAGCTGACGCCGAAGGGGAGGAACCACAATAGCGCCATGCACATCTCGATAGAGTGTAGGGGAACAATTATGTCGCACGTGTTGGTAGACACAGGGTCATCGCTCAATGTTCTTCCGAAGAAGGCATTGATGAAGTTAGATACTCACAGAGTGATTTGCACACCCAGTGATCTGGTTGTGAAAGCATTCGATGGAACCAAACGCCATGTTTTCGGGGAGGTGACGTTGCCAATCCAGGTCGGGCCGGAAACATTCGACGCGGACTTTTACATTATGGACATCATGCCTGCCTACAGCTGTCTCTTGGGCCGGCCATGGATCCATTCCGCAGGTGCCGTGACCTCCACATTGCACCAGAAACTCAAATATGCCGTCGGAGGTAGCATCGTGACCGTTTGTGGCGAGGAAGACATAATGGTGAGCCATTTGTCGTCCTTCAAGTATGTTGAGATGGACGAGGAAATCCATGAAACTCTATGCCAAGCGTTCAAAGCTGTCAAAGTTAAGGACGTAACCCCTGTAGTCACCGAAAAGCCAGAGATGACTCTCTCCTCATTCAAGGAAGCTCGGGCCGTTGTCCAAGCCGGATCTACCCCAGGCTGGGGGCGAATTTTGGAGATACCTAACAAGCAAGACATGTTTGGGTTGGGATATTCTCCTGGAGCTGAAGCTTCTTCTTCTTCTAGCAGTGCGTCGCGAGGTAAAGGGCCGATTCAGTTTACCCGTGGCGGAGTGATATACGAAAGCATCAGCGCGGTGTCTGAAGACAGCAGAGATAGCGACTGTGACCTCGACTCTTGGATCCAGCCAGGCGAGGGCCTTACCAACTGGTCTGTCAAGGATATCATCCAGATGACAAGCCGAGAGTAATGATTTACTTTTTCCAATCATTGTACAACCCTATGTCCTACCCGGGGCATAGTGGTTTTATTGTCAGGGCCTTGTTGGATTATGTACATGCATTTTGTTAATAAATCAAAGGCATTTTCTTCGTATTCAAATATTGTGATCTCTGTTATTCCTGTTTTATATTTGTTTTGAAAAACAATAAAATGGCAATGGGGTTTGTGCTAACCTGCATATCCTTGTTTTAAGCTTAACCCTTGTTATTGCAGGATCCACATAACAGATGACATCGACTCTGGACCTTCTACGGCTCACTGCGACTTCGATTGCCCGATCTATCAAGCCGAAGAAGAGATTGATGAAGACGAAGACCTTCCTGAAGAGTTGGCCCACTTGTTGAAACAAGAAGAGAAAGTTATTCTTCCTCATGAAGAGGAGATCGAGATCGTGAATCTGGGTTCTGAAGAACTCGTCAGAAATGTCAGGATAGGGGCTGCATTGCAGAGTGATGTCAAGCAGAGATTGGTCGAGATGCTGAGAGAGTATAGTGACGTCTTTGCTTGGTCATATGAAGATATGCCCGGACTTGACACTGATATCGTGGTCCACCACTTGCCGTTGCGAGAAGATTGTCCTCCCGTTAAGCAGAAGCTTAGGAGGACGCGACCAGATATGGCCGTTAAGATCAAAGAAGAAGTGCAGAAGCAGCTTGACGCTGGCTTCTTAGCGGTCACTACTTACCCTCTGTGGGTCGCCAACATAGTGCATGTACCGAAGAAGGACGGTAAGGTACGAATGTGCGTCGATTATCGGGATTTGAATAGGGCGAGCCCTAAGGATGATTTCCCGCTGCCTCATATCGATGTGTTGGTCGATAACACGGCCCAGTTCTCCGTGTTTTCGTTCATGGATGGCTTCTCCGGTTACAATCAGATCAAGATGGCGCCGGAGGACATGGAGAAAACGACGTTTATCACTCCTTGGGGAACATTTTGTTACAAGGTAATGCCTTTCGGTCTGAAGAACGCAGGGGCCACTTACCAACGAGCAATGGTAACTTTGTTTCATGACATGATTCATCATGAGATTGAAGTCTATGTTGATGACATGATTGCGAAGTCCCAAACGGAGGAGGGGCATCTGGTCAATTTGCTGAAGCTTTTTGAGAGGCTTAGGAAGTTCAGGTTGAGGATGAGTCCTAACAAGTGTACTTTCGGAGTACGGTCCGGAAAGCTATTGGGGTTTATCGTGAGTGAAAGAGGCATCGAGGTTGATCCTGCGAAGATTAAAGCGATACAAGAAATGCCAGTGCCAAAAACAGAAAAAGAAGTTCGTGGTTTCCTGGGCAGAATAAACTACATTGCAAGGTTTATTTCTCAACTCACGGCCACGTGTGAACCGATGTTCAAACTACTGAAGAAAGATCAGGCGATTACCTGGAACGAGGATTGCTAGAAGGCATTCGATAAGATAAAGCAGTATCTGCAGGAACCTCCAATCTTGATACCCCCAGTGGCTGGACGGCCATTAATCATGTACTTGACAGTTCTTGAGAATAGTATGGGGTGTGGTCTCGGTCAGCATGACGAGACGGGCAGAAAGGAGCATGCTATTTACTACTTGAGTAAAAAGTTCACAGATTGTGAATCTCGTTACTCGATGCTGGAGAAAACATGTTGTGCACTAGCTTGGGCTGCCAAACGTTTATGACAGTACTGTCATACCCCAAATTTGTCCTACCCGTGCATAACCTTCATATGTGTGTCCATCTACTTACCACATTCCAAAAATCCAAAAAAATATGTTATCTTCCATCTAAGTTGTTGCAAGTTTGAATTCAAGACGTCACAAGATCGGGTGGAAGGAAAGTGAGGTTTATCAGGAAAAAGGTTTGTTCATTTGTCCAGACCATAATGTGCGACTCATATGGTGGTTGGGTTTATGATATTGTTTTATATGCCATTTTGGATTGATTTCATGTGGATCGGAATGTGTAGGAGCGGTGATTAATTCAGAGTATTGGTTCAAGAAGAATTCAAAGATCTGTGAAAAACTGTTTTTGAATGTTAAATCAAGATTCAATAGTGATTCATTTGGTTGGGTGCAATTTGGTTTCAATTATTTTTGACTTATTTTCACAAACTTTAATCAAAACAGTTGCTAATTCAAGATCAAAAATCAAGGAATAGTTTGAGCAAGTTTCAAGATGCAAGTAGTAGTTATCAAGAACTAAAGGAAGTCAAAATTCAAGATTTGGATTATCAGTGCAAGTAAAATTTCAGAGGAGAATTGAAGATTAATTCATGTTCAACTCGTTTCTCACGAATTGATTCAAAGAGGAAATTCAAGAGCAATTTCAAATGTGATTATAGGGTAGAAATGAAAATTCAATTTTAATCACTATTATTTTAATCAAGAGTTGAAGAATTTAAAATAATTGTGAGTTCAAAATCATCCCACTTCATATTCAATTCTCATCATTCAAGTCCAAGCCATTTGGTATTGAAGTCTAAAAATCTTTGATTTATTTTACAAGTCCAAAATAAAAAAGAAGTGAGATAACTCCATCTAATATAAGCCTTTTGTCTTTCATCCATTATGTTTAAGAATTAAATAGAAGAAGCTGCAAAATACAATACAGAGACATGTGAACTCTCATCACGTTTTCAAAAGACCATCCACTCACTAGAAGTTACATTACACACAACAACAACGAACACTGATCCACCAGTATCGACAAAAGGCTACGGACAAAAATTCAGGGCAAAACCGTCTCGCCAATCACACCTTATGCATCAATGATTCCGATAAAATCGGCATGGAAAAGCGCTAGCTCACTAAAACGCAGCAGTACGAGTCACAACGCACTCACCGTAAAAACCGCACCAGCCCAACAACCATCAAGCAACGCAGTAAATACAAAAACTCAACAGCATATTAAAATTGGTACAAAAGCAGTCCGCATATCAGATTGTACAGGACCAACATCCAAAACGACTCACGCAACGCAAACGTTGTGGATTGAAAAAGCAGAACGACAAGCTCTTCATTTTGGGGACTGCTTTAAAGCTGCGAAACGCTCGCACAAGAGAAGAAAAAGGAAAATCCCTGAGATTCACCTATTTCAAAAACAGTGACTTTCTTCAACAAAATAAACCTCACAAATGTATTCATCTTCTCTAAACAGAACCAACTCAACCTAAATCACCACACAGAAACCCATTATTGAAACTCATCACTCTTCATCTTCAACATCTCTCTCAAACTTCCATTAACATTATTCACTCGTCACCATCAACTACAAACCCCCACCGCACCGTGATTCCGTTTTTCTTTACTCAACATCCGCAACATTCAACCACCTACCCAGAAAACCCAGAAAGCTTCCGCAAAACTCACCTCCATCCTCAGACTTTAAGCCCATTAACAACTGGAAACCCATTTCATCTCCTCCACAACAAACCCTCTCCCTCGCCATTAACAATAAACATCACAAATCTAAAGTTTATGAATATTACAGATAATGGTGAAATGAAAGATGTAATAGAGTGGATATCCAAATACATGAGAGAAAAAACGGCTGAAATGCTGGATTTAATCGCGTGCAGTGAAGTATTTGATAGCAGTGGTGATGGAGCGTCAAAAATGTGCAAGGAGGTGGAGGTTCCTTTTATTTTTACTATGCACTGCTATTGTTTAATTTTTTATTTGATTTTACAGTATCATCTTTTATTGTGGTTGCTATGTTTAACTTTTCATAGAATGACATTTTTATACACATTGTTTTGGTCACCATACTATGGTTAAATTTTCAAATTCATGGTACTTAACTTTTCTTTTATATTTATACATGCTATGGTGTAGATATATTGCTATTAGAGTTTTTCTTATTTTGTTTCAATTTCTTTAAAATGTATTTTTGTATATACCGTGTTTTCAAAGTTTAGACATATATTAGTGTGTTTAACTTTTATGTATATACCTTAACTTGTTTTGAGTTTTATATATAAATATTATTAGTTTCAAAGCTTTATATGTGCATACTTTATATTTTATATTATTTTATACATATAGTTTTTTTTTAATTTTAAAAAAAATGGTTATAGGACCTTGCGTTTTCTACCGATATGTATATTGGTTTTGATAAGTTCCTGTTAATTATATCATAGTTATTTCTTATTATTTGTTTGGTTTTTCAAATGTAAATGTTTAGTTTAGATCATTTTGGATTTGTGCTAATTTAATATCCACACTTGCATACTTTTTTTTTCTTGCTTTTAATTTAATTTAATTTAATTACTTATTTATCTTGTTAATTAGTGGATTAGAAACTTAGATTAGTTTTTTAGATTAGAATAATTTTGATTGTTAGATAAAAAATTTAATAATTTATTTTAGAGTTTTTAGAATTTTAATATATCTTTTCTAAGATTAGATTTTAGTTTTAATTTACCTTTGAGGATTTATTTCATATATTCTCTTTTAGGTCGATGAAGAAGTTTCTGTCGATTCTCCGTCAAATTATTGATGAGAAACGATGGATCTGAGACCGACTTTTTCTCTTCTTTCTCATTTTCGACTTTATTTCACTTCTATTCTTTTTGGTCGATGACGAGACCTTCAAGTTATAGTTTGTCAAATCATTGACAAATAATAACAAACCCGAGACCAATTTTTTCAAAACTTTCATTTTCGTTTTTTATCCACTTTTTTTTCTTATTCTTTAGTCAATGATGACTTTAATAATTATTATCGGTCAAATTATTGATAGATGATAATTTAGTCGAGACTATTTCATTTTCGCTTCAAATCATTTTTTAAAACATTTTCTCGATCAAACTCCAAAAGAAGGAGATTCTTGGAATCTAGCATTCCTTGGATCTTCGAGTGAATAATTCTCGAGGCACGCTCTTGAGTTGTTATTCACTCAATCTTTTGATTTTCTCAAACGCTTTCTCAACATCTTTTTCGATTAAAACTCCGAAAGAAGGAGATTCTTGGAATCTAGCGTTCTTTGAATTTTCGAGTGAATAGTTCTCGAGGCACGCCCTTTGAGTTGTTATTCACTCAACCTTTCGACTTTTTCAAACTCAATCATTTTCCAACGTTCTCCTAAGTCGAATGCTCGTACGCATTCGCAACCCACATTTTGTACACGCATTCACAACTCCTCGTGGTTTTGATATTGGAAGCACCCTCAGGGACCAATATCATTTCTCACAAACTAACCCTTGACATGTCGTCAAGTCGGTTCCATCTTCAGTCAAATCCTCGACACGTCGTCGAGCTACTTCAAAACAACTTCCTATTTGCCTCGCATTCCATTTTCGATTCAATCTTTTCACAAACATTTTTTAAAACTTACGAAAGAGGGATATTCTTAGAATCTAGCATTCTTTGAATATTCGAATGAGTAACTCTCGAGGCGCACTCTTGAGTTGTTATTAGTTCATTCTTTCAATTTCAAAACATTCAATCCTTTATCTCCAACTCTTTTCAACCCAATTTCCGAAAGAATTGAGTTCTTGGGACCTTGCATTCCTTGAATTCTTGAGTGACAAGCTCTTGAGGCATGCCCTTGGGTTGCTTGCCAGTCACTCTTTCGTTTCTCAATCCATTTCAATTCCTCTTCTATTTTCATGGTCGTCTCCACGAACTACAGACGCTCTGATTCTTCATTCTCATATGAATGTAAGATACGTAGGCATAAGATTGCGATGATCTTGGCGAGCTACCTCCCCTCCATCTCTCAGTTAACCTCGTCTTTTCGTGGTTGTTACCACGAACTATGGACGCTCTGATTCTTTATTCATTCTTGAATATAAGATACGTAGGCACAAGGACCCTAATCCTTGGCGAGCACCCTATCCTCTAACCACCCATTTTCCCCTCGTGTCTTTAACCTTTTACCCTACCAATTCTACCTTTATCATCGAGAATAAAACAAGTAAACCTAAACAACACTCCCCACATTTACCTTAAGAGGTTCCCGTCGAGTACGACGGGCGTGAGGGGTGCTAATACCTTCCCCTCACGTAACCGACTCCCGAACCCGAAACTTGGTTGTGACAGCCCTGTTCATATCCTTTCGTTTTAAGAGGTTTTCTTGATATTTTCCTCTCCCGTTCATTCGGGAAAAATAAAGTTCGGTGGCGACTCTGTCGAACCGCATTTCCGCGCCTTTCGCGCGAGGGTCGTTTCTCCGAATTGTCTCCGTGATTTTTCGAGGTGCGACAAGTACATGCTCAATCACACCACTATGCTAATTTCGAAGATGGATCCAATCAAATACGTCTTCGAGAAGCAAGCGCTTTCGGGCAGGATTGCCAGGTGGCAAATGGTGTTGACAGAATATGATATTCAGTACGTGTCCCAGAAGGCCATTAAGGGAAGCGTATTGTCTGATTACCTTGCCGAACAGCCGATCGAAGATTACCAACCGATGAAATTTGAATTCCCTGATGAGGATATCATGTTTTTCAAAGCGAAGGACTGCGATGAACCGTTGCCCGACGAGGGGCCAGATAGGAAATCCCAGTGGAAATTGATATTTGACGGGGCGGTTAATTCCTATGGAAGTGACATCGGGGTGATCATCACGACTCCCCACGGATCCCATATCCCGTTCACTGCGAGACTGACGTTTCCAGTCACCAATAATGAAGCGGAGTATGAAGCATGCATCATGGGTCTAGAAGAGGCAATTGATTTGAGAATCAAGAACCTAGACGTATATGGTGACTCGGCGCTCGTGATTAACCAGATTAAAGGGGAGTGGGAGACTCGTCAATCGAATTTGGTGCTGTACATGAACTATGCCAGAAGGCTGCTTCCGTTCTTTGATCGAGTGGAACTCCATCATGTGCCCAGAGCAGAAAATTAGATGGCTGATGCCTTATCCACGTTGGCTTCAATGTATAAAGTCAATTTTTGGAATGAAGCTCCAAGAATTGTCCTTTCTCGTCTTGATAGACCTGCATTCGTCTTTGCGATCGAGGAAGCCGCCGATGGCAAGCCATGGTTCCATGACATCCATACTTTCCTTATGACTAAGGAGTATCCTGCGGGTGCGTCCACCCAGGATAAGAAGACTCTGAGGAGGCTATCTGGAAATGTTTATCTCAATCCTGATGGAGTTTTGTATAAGAGAAACCACGATCTCGTGCTACTCAGATGTGTAGATGAGAAAGAGGCGAGTAGGCTCATGGATGAAGTCCATGAAGGCACATTTGGTACGCACGCCGGCGGGCATGCTATGACGAGGAAGATCCTGAGAGCAGGATACTACTGGCTGACGATGGAATCGGATTGCTTTAAATTCGCGAAGAGATGTCATAAATGCCAGATTTATGCTGATAAAATTCATGTGCCGCCGTGCCCGTTAAATGTCATGTCCTCCCCGTGGCCGTTCTCCATGTGGGGCATCGACATGATAGGCAAGATCGAGCCCACTGCATCGAATGGTCATCGCTTCATTCTAGTAGCTATCGACTACTTCACCAAGTGGGTGGAGGCCGCCTCATATGCTAATGTAACCAAGCAGGTGGTGGCTAAATTCATAAAGAGGGATATCATCTGTCGTTACGGAATTCCTGAGCGAATCATTACTGATAATGGTTCGAATTTGAATAACAAGATGATGAAGGAGTTGTGCCAGAGTTTCAAGATTGAACATCACAACTCATCTCCTTATCAGCCGAAGATGAACGGTGCCGTTGAAGCGGCCAATAAGAACATAAAGAAGATTGTTCAGAAGATGGTTGTGACCTACAAAGATTGGCACGAGATGCTGCCATTTGCACTGCACGGTTATCGTACGACGGTACGTACATCAACCGGGGCAACTCCTTTCTCCTTAGTGTACGGAATGGAAGTTGTCCTACCGTTAGAAGTGGAGATCCCTTCTCTGCGAGTTTTGGTTGATGTGAAACTCGACGAGGTAGAATGGATTAAGAACCGACTAAACCAACTCAGCCTGATGGATGAGAAGAGGTTAGCATCGATTGCGTATGGTCGTTTGTACCAAAGTCGAATGAAGAAAGCTTATGATAAGAAGGTGCGTCCTAGAAGCTTTCAGACGGGTGATCTCGTCCTGAAGAAGATTCTTCCCCCACACTCCGATCACCGGGGCAAGTGGACTCCCAATTACGAAGGTCCGTACGTCGTCAGCAAGGTCTTCTCGGGAGGAGCTTTGTTGTTATCCACGATGGATGGTGAAGATTTTGCATCCCCGGTGAACACGGATGCAGTTAAAAAATACTTTGCTTAAAAATGACCCGCTGGAAAGAAAAGGAATAGCCAGGCAAAAAAGGGGCATCCCGGCGAACCATAAAAAAGGAAAAAGGTTCGGGCAAAAATTACGGATATAAATTTAAAAATGTACACCCGCAAAGTCGAAAACCCAGATGGGCGACTTTGGCAAAAAAAGGGTATCTCGGTGAACTGAAAACCCGCAAAGGGCGGTTCACGCAAAAGTTAGGGATTTGAAAAAGCAAATGACTGTGTTCTGCGTGTGGACTTTCATTGTTTAGTGGTTTGGAAGACCTGAGGGCCATTTATCTGAACCAATCTCTTCTGAAGCTGAAGCGTCGGAGAATTATCGAAGTCGAGTGGGTCATAGAGGGATCAACTCATGGTGTTCGTCTACGCCTCATTGCCGACATTTGTATATACTGATGTATATTTATGTTTTATTTTTGCGCGACTTCCTCATTCCAGGAGCTTGCATCTGTTGTAAAACATTTTTACCCATTCAGGGGTTCGTTATCAGTAAAATATGTACTATTCAGCAGTTCTGTTTGTCTGTTTAGCATTTATCTGTTTTGTCTGCGAAAAAGAACGTCGATGTTTTTGACAAAATGCGCATACATAAACTTACTGGCCTAGGCCACTGATTGTTGAAACAATGAATTAATTAAACATTGTCACAAGGTGATAACCTTGATAGGCCCCTTTGAGAAGGGTATCTTGTCTGTTTGTTTGTGTTGCTGCAGGTGTAGCATATGCCAGACAGCGTGCCATGCGCATCCCCGAGCACGATGATTCCTCCCCTCCAACAAAGTTCAGCAGCCTCTCCCCGCAGAGTCTGAACATGAGATCGTGAGCATTGATATGTCTCCCTAGGCCGAGAAGATTCTCTCCCCAAACAGATGCACCCTGGAGGAATGTCGTCTCCCCAGCTGAATCGTTCACTGAAGTGTGCAACAATTGATAGTTCAGACTGAAGTCCCCAGCGGAATTGAGATTCCCCGCAGAGTAGTACTCTTCCCTGTAAGCAGGATGATTTCTTCTTCTCCAGCCGAGTTTGCAGATCCCCAAGAGAGTCGAGTCCTTGGAAGCCGCTCAGGCCATGATCTATTTTCCCTAGTAGAATGTTGAATAGCTGATGTCGTATTTCCCCGCCAGAGTCGTTATCTCCAGGAAGGTTGGCTGCGAATGTCGTGCAGTTTGTTTCCGCGATTGACATCGCTTTCCTCAGCAGGCCCAGGTTCTCGTAGAGCTCCGTCCCCCGGCAGAAGTCAACTGAAGTTCATTTCCCCATGCAGAGCCCGATTGAGATCGGCGTGACCTTTTCTCCGTGGCAGGATGTTTCCTTTCTCCACCAGAGTGGTCCTTTCTCCTGGACAGGAGGATTCTCCCTCCAGCATTTATTTTGCTGATGGGGTCATAACATTTTGCATGATTGCATAACATTTACCCTAAAAACGTGTAGCATTTCCACCGTGTGGAGCATTGCGCCATTGCCAAAGCATATGCATAATAAGCATGATCTAGGTTGTTACCGTTCTTGTTTTGCAGGTGTTCCGCCGCAAAATTGATTGCTCAAGACGATTCTTGAATTCTCCCCAACGGAGTCGCATGATCAAGATGATTCCTGAAATCCCCAGCAAAGTCTTCGGCCCAAGATGATTCTTGAATTCTCCAGCGAAGGCGTTCGTTTAAGATGATTCTTAAAATCCCCAGTGAAGTCGCAAGAGTTGGTTGCTCAAGTCGACGCTTAGAGTCCCCGACAGAGTATTTGATCAGGGTGATTCTTGAAATCCCCAGCAGAGTCATTGGTCCAAGATGATTCTTGAAGCCCCCGGCGGAGTTATTTGTCTGAGATGATTCTTGATTTCCTCAGCAGAGATGATTCACCCAGAATGATTTCTGGATCCCCAAAGTAGAGTTACTTTATAGTTCTCCAGAATCCCTGGCGGAGATGTGTCATCCCCAACAGGTTTCTAAACAGCGAAGTTGAAACTTCCCTTGAAGACTTGATGGTTGAAGTCCAACCGTATTGACGAAGCAGTTCTCTTGGCTGATGCGGAGTGCCTGACGGCAGAAGTGTGGATACCCCCAACTGGTTCATGATTGACCGAGAATTCTATTCCCGACTTACTGATGAAGTCCGGCTGATGCCCGAAAATTTCTTTGAATTCCCGATGGCATGACTAACCTGATTGTGGGCCTGATGAGTCCCGAAGAATCTTGATGCCTGACGGCATGATTGACCATGTATTACCGGTTACCGTGCGACCAATTCCCCAGCTAGTTGCCGTGCAGCTAATATTTCAGTTTTCGAAGATTTGTTCCCATCAGAGTACCGTGTACTTGTGCAATTGGCAAATTTCTGGGTTTGTCGGTATTCAATAGCCTCACACCTTGATTGGTTGAGAGTCGTTCGCTTCTCACCCAGTCAGGTCCAAGCCGTTTGAATAGGGGAAGCTGTTGCACCCCAAAATTTGACCAACATTTCTTTACCTAGCTTATGTTTCATTTCATTCACATTAGCATTATCATTTGCATTTCATTGACATGTATGCAGGAGATCAAGAGGTATGATTACCAAACAAGAGCTACACAAGACTTTGAAGCTAGCCAAGAAGGTTATTCAAGTGTTTAAGGGTAGATATCTTTGTCAGAGAAGTCAGAAGATCCTCAGAGAGAGTGGTTGAAACCAAGGTGGTGTGCCTCCTAACTTGAGAGTTGTGGGAGCTCCTCAGATGATTCTGAAGCTATGAGGGTGGACTTGAAGCTTTGAGAGAGCTTATGAGATGTCTTGAAAGCCATCATGAAGCCTAGACAGGACATTGTGCAAGATTAAGAAGCCTCAGCCATGATTGGTGTGATTAGGGTTTGACTGGGTCAACCCTAGGTCAACTGATGATTTGGAGAAGGTTGAGACCTAATTCAAAGGCCATGTGATCATGGATTGATGTATTGAGAGGCTATAAGGATGATTCCAAGGTTAACTCATCATGATTGAAGAGTTTGAGAAGTTTCAAGCTAGGGTTTCTAAGGCTTGACAGTATAAAATCCCCTAGTTTGACCCCTATTTCAAGGCAGTTTAGCTCAATATGTGATTGTCATCTCATCTTTCCCCCAACATGAATGTTGTAGAGCTTGTTCTTAGCTTTAATTTGAGTACTAGAAGTCCTTGATAGGATTTGTAGAGCTCAAGTTATGACTTTGAAAAGTTACAGGTCATCTGAGGTATGTGAATCTGGGGCCTTGAAAGTCACCCAACTTGCATCCAACTTTTGCCCAAGAGGGATGATTCCTATGAACTTTTGGTCAACATGAATGTTGTTCCTTATCTTCTTAGATTTCTATAGATTACTAGAAGTCCTTGATAGGATTTGTATAACTCAACTTATGGCTTTGACAAGTCAAGGGCATTTTGGTCATTTGGAGATTACAGGTCATTTCAAGCATAAGGCCATAACTCCTATTTCCAAGCTTCAAATGGAAAAATATTCAACATCAAACTTGCTTAAAATGATGTTTTAAGGCCATTAAGGAGGTCATGAGATGTTGAAAAGGCTTGTAGCTCAAAGTCACAAAAATGACCTAAAATAAGGGCATAAGTTAAATAAACCAAAGTTGGAAATTGATATTTTCAACCTACACATCCAAACCATGGCATGTAATATATCATTTTGACTCTAGAAAACATTTTAGAAACAACGGTTTAGCCACATTTTTGATTTGAGATTCAATTCATGGACTTGCTTTGAAAAGCACTTGCTTGGTAACATGTGCATAACTTAAAATTAAGGCATGGGCAAGGAACTTGGCAAGCTAAACCCTTCCAAAATGTCACTAGGGGAGAAATTGAAAGAGATTGAGATGAATTTCAAGCTGCAAACAAAATTGAGTCTGGCATGGTAAGTGATTCAAAATCTCGTGACATGAGATGTGTAAAATCTCATTGGAAGGATCTAGAGGGTTCTAGATCATCCAAACTTCATCTATATATTGAGTAGAATGGATCCATGGCAGAGGTTGGTGATCATTGAAGGATTGAGCTTAGTTTGAGATTGAGTTTTCATAGCTTGCAAGTGCAATCGGTTTCACCAAATTCCTCAATTTCCTTCCATTTTCTTGATTGATTCTTCTTCCATGAGTGTCAAGGATTGATTCCAGACCATTTCCAAGAAGAATTGGTGGCTAGATCGTGTGGGAGCAAGTGGTTTTCAGCACCTGCAACTCAGCATCGTGTTTCAAGATTGAAGCACTTTCCATTGAATCTTTTGCATACAGAAGCAAGGAGGAGGTTCAGTGATCGTGTACAGAAGATTTGAGAGCTTGAAGTGAAGATTTCGTGCATCTGTTATTCAAGAATTTCCAGGTTGGTAATCTTCTTCCTATAGCTTGATTTAGGTAGAATTAGGTTGAATTAAGGTGCTAGATTAGTTGTAGAATGGCCTAGGATGGATTTCATATGGTTAATTGATGAATTAGAGACAAAATAGGAAGATCACCATTTTCGGTTGAGATTGGGAGATGTTGATTCTTGGGGTTTCAGAGGAAACTATGGGCATGGTTGAGTTCGTGGCAAGATTTGGAGTGTGTTTCATGTTTTGACCTCTTGGATTGGAGGCCTCTAGGAAGAACTAGGGTTGAAGGGGTTGGTCGGAGTTCCACCGGCGGTGGCCGGAGCTGGGCGCGAAGTTCAGACGTTTGAAATGGAGAAGATGAAGTTCTCACCATTGGATGATGGATTGACCATTGACTGGGAGAAGATCCAAGGGCCACGTTTTAATTCTGAGTTGTGAAGGGTTTCTGAAGGAAACGCTGCGTTTCATTTATTCAGGCGTTTGGGCCTAATGGTTTAAGTGTTATCCACACACCCCAGCGAGCCCAACCCATGTTTTTAACTGAAAATGTTTACTTCCTGCACCGTGCGCTTCATTATTTTAATTGGATTTTCATTTAATTTCCATTTAATTCATGATTCTTGTAAAATTCATAACTAATTGAATATTAATCCAATCACACCCATTATTTTTGCATATTACTCATGATTGAGTCTATTATTTTTTAGAGAAAAAATATTTTCATTTCGTGTAATTTTTGATTTATTTGGAATTTTTCATTTCAATTGATATTAAAATGTTCATGTTTGATGCATACTTTTGTGGATTTTTGTTTGGTCATGTGGTGATGATTTTGAGCCTAGTTTTTTGTGTGTGATTAGGTTATACATGTATGATCCCATAGAATTTTTATCACATTTTTGTGATGAAAATAGGTGTGCTTTCTAGATTGATGTTTAGATGCTTCCTTTTTAGGGTTTTAGGTTGATGCCTTAGAATGTAGGATTTAGTTCTAGGTCCAATTTGATGGTTTGATCTTTGAAACTAATGTGGTAGAGTCATGATTGACATAGGTTCCCATAGTAATTTTTGTAGGATTTTACAATTGATTTTAGTATTTTAGTTAGGACTAACTTTAGTGCTAGGTTTTAGGTGATCCTAATTTACTAATTCAACTAGTTTAACTCTTTTAGTTCCCTTAGATTAGGGTTTGTGCTTGGTTTGCCTTTGATTGAGATTGAAGACAAGTTGAAGACAAGAGGAAGATGCTTGAGGTGGCTTGAAGTTGCTTGGAGCTCTAGATTTGCTTGTGCCTGAAGGTGTCTGATAAAGATTAGGAGATAGGACATAGAGAGAGCCTTATAGTTAGAATGATTTCTTTCACAAATATGGAAAGCATCTTGTGCTTCCATTCTTCCCAATGATTAAAAGTCCTTCTCAGGTATTCACATCCCTCCTTTGGAGGGATGAGTGGCTTTATCTGGGAAGTAGAACTTTGAGGGAACCAGTCTCTCATAATGATGAAACCTTACAGGCTTCCTTTGGTTGTCAGTAAGTTGTTTATCATTTCCACTCATCATGTTCAATCAATTATCTTCTGGGGTGAGTATCTTGAAAGATGTTGGGCTTGAGTTTGAAGATGAAGACTTCACTGAAGAGTGTGGAAGAGGATGATTCCTTGAGCATTGCCATGGCAGCTGAAGCTTGAAGAGTAAGAAGAACAAGTTGATACTTGAAGACCCAATAAATATTGAATGAAGGGTGAGGAGTTCCTTGCTTGAAGAAGATTGAAGGATGGAGTTGACACTTCTAAGTGATTAAAGATTACCCTAAGAAGCTGAAGCTTGTAGATGAAGAAGACCGAGTTGAAACTGATGAAGCAAAGAGAGCTGAAACTTGAAGATTAAGTTGATACTTATGTTTGATGGATTGAAACCTTAGGAGCAAGTTGATGCTTGTTAGTGAAGCTGATAGCCTTGAAAGGTGGTTGAAGTCTGAAGACTGAGTTGCTGTTAGAAGAGCTGAAGCTTGGAGTGGAGAGAATTGTTGATCTGCTTTCTTATCTGTTTTCTTTTCTGTGTTGCTGATGTGCCTTGTTTGACTTGCTTGATGCATTAGAATAAGTTCATATCTAGGCTAATTTTAATCTAGGAGCATGATTGCACTAGAGGTTGAGGTGCTCCCTTTGCTTGTATTGTTACTGTATGGCTTTGCTTGCGAGTATTCGGTAGAGCCCAGCTCCCTTGCCCATGTGGTTTATTCTGCTTGATAGCATGATTTTATTTTCATCTGTATGATTGCAGTTTACTGTATTTTTGCTTGATAGCATGTTTTATTTCTTCAGTATGATTACTGTTATTCATTCTGGCTTGAGGTTGAGATGAGCTTGTGGAGGCTGCTGCCTCACACACATTTCCTCCCTCACTTGCATTGCATGCATTTTTACAGTCGTTTACTGTTTACTGTTTAAGCTAATGCTTTATCTGGTTCTGTTTATCATTGACATGATCCCCTAGGACTCTCACTTCCTTTGATAAGGGAGTGATGATAGAACTTTAGGTTGAAACCTATGCATGATAATTTCTAGGAGTTCCCTGTTTCAAACCTCAACCATAGGATGAATCATTGGCATGACAACAGTAGGACTTGATAGTCTCCCTTTAGTTGAGCCTGTTCTCTTCTCATCTCAAAACAGCTTAAAATACAGTAATCATGAATGATTTCTTTCGTACGTTACGAGCCTTAAGCTATCTGAGAAAGGTTGTTGGAGAGCTTCTTTTCAACAGTATGGATGTTTAGTATGGCACCCTTTGGGTGACATGCGACGCATTCACTCTCAGGTCATAGTCTTTAGTGCGATTGAAATTGCAAACACAATAAAAAAAAACACTTCTTTCGTAAAAGACAGAAAACAAACTTCAAACCTTTTTGCCCCGTGGGCCCATAAGTCAAAGGAATCTTTTCTGAAGAAAAGAGTGTCGTTAAACTTCAGCGCCACCGCAAACAGGCTTTGCCCTAACTGCTGGAACTGCTGTTTAACCCTACTCGATAAAACAGATGAATCTGAATCCCCGTAATCCGTAGTATCCCGAACTACGTAAGCTCTGATCTCTCATATCTGTTGAGAGTACGTAGGCACAATACTGATGTATTGGCGAGCTACCTTCCCTATAACCTGTCGTAGGTCGAACTACGTTGACTGTGATTTCTCATTCTCTGATGAGAATACGTAGGCATAAAGTGCGAAGCTTTGCCGAGTCATTTTCTTTTCTTTTTTAAGCCAGCCTTGATAGTTAGATAGATAAAACCAACCCGTCCAGTAAACACAACAAGCGTGGATCCCGTCGAGTACGACGGACGTGAGGGGTGCTAATACCTTCCCCTTGCGTAACCGACTCCCGAACCCAGACAACGGTTGCGATGACCTTGTCTTATACCTTTTCGTCAGGTTTTTCCGATCGTTTCCTTTCCCGCTCCGAGGGATAAATAACGAAAGGTGGCGACTCTTCTGTTTTGCCGGCACCTTATTTTCGCGGAAGCGACACCCATTAAATCAGAAAATACATGAAATGAAAATATTTTTTTTCTAAAAAATACTAGACTCAATCATGAGTAAAATGCAAAAAGAATGGGATTAATTGGATTAATTTTCAATTTATTATGAATTTTCCAAGAACCATGGATAAAATGAAAAAACAAAGAAAATTCAATTAAAATAATAACACGCGCGGTGCAAATAGAAATAAAATCAATTCAAACCATGGGTTGGGCCATCAGGGGGTGTGGATAGTGGTTAATTCATTAAGCCCAAAACCACTGATTAAATGAAACGCTGCATTTCATTTCTTCAGATCCTTCACAAATTAGAATTAAAACGCGGCCGTTGGATCATGCTCCCAGTCAAAGGTCCCACCAAGATCCAAGGTAGAATTAAAACGTGGCCGTTGGATCATGCTCCCAGTCAAAGGTCCCACCAAGATCCAAGGGTGCTAACATCATCTTCTACCTTTTGAATGCCTGAACTTCGCGCCCAGCTCCGACCACCACCGGTGGTGCTCCGGTCGTCTTCCCTAACCCTAATTCTCTCTAGAATCCTCCATTGCAAATGGTCAACACATGAAACTTGTCCCAAATCTTGTCACGAATTCAACCATACCCTTAATTCAACCTAAATCCTCAAGATTCACCATATCCAAATCTCAACCGAAAATGGTAATGCACCTATTTTGTCACTAATTCTCAAATTAACTATCTGAAATCATTTCTACACCATTCTACAATGAATCTAACACCTTAATTCACCTTGATTCTACCTAATTCATGCTATAGGAAGAAAGTTACCAACCTGAAAATCTTGGATGAACAGATGCACTAAACCTCCAATTCAAGCTCTCCAATCTTTCAGACACGATCAATGAACCCTCTCCTTGCTTATGTATGCAAAAGAACCGGTTGAAAGTGCTTGAATCTTGAAATCCGATGGTGAGTTGCAGGTGGAAAAATTCACTTGCTCATACACGATTTAGCCACGAATTCTCTTGGATTATGATCTGGAATCACTCCTTAGCATCCATGGAAGAAGTTTCAATCAAGAAAATGGATGGAAAGTGAAGAATTTGATGAAACTGAATTCAAATGCAATCCAAGAAATATCAATCTCAATCTATGCTCTCTCCTTCAATCATCACCAACCTTTGCATTGGATCAACTCTATTCAATATATAGATGATGTATGAGTGATCTAGAACCTTCTAGACCCTTCTAATGAGAGATTCAATCTCTCATGTCATGAGATTTTCAACCATGTGCCATGACATGTGTAATTCTGTTTGCAGCTTGAAAACCATCCCATTCTCTTCCAATTTCTCCCCTAGTGACATTTTGAAAGTGTTTAGCTTGCAAAGGACCTTGCTCATGCCTTGATTCTATGTTTTGCACATGTTACTTAATATGCAAGTCATCACTTTTCAAAGCAAGTCCACAAATTGAATCTCAACTCAAAAATGTGGCTGAACCAATGTTCTTAAAATGTTTTCTAGAGTCAAAATGATATATTATATGCCATGGTTTGGATGTGTAGGTTGAAAATATCAATTTCCAACTTTGGTTTATTTAACTTATGCCCTTATTTTAGGTCATTTTTGCAACTTTGAGCTACAAGCATTTCCATCATCTCATGACCTCTTTACTAGCCTTAAAACATCATTTTGAACAAGTTTGATGTTGAAGATTTTTCCATTTGAAGCTTGGAAATAGGAGTTATGGCTTTATGGTTGAAATGACCTGTAATCTCCAAATGACCAAAAGGCCCTTGACTTGTCAAAGCCATAACTTGAGTTCTACAAATCCTATCAAGGACTTCTAGTACTCTCTAGAAATATAAGAAGATAATTAACAACATTCATGTTGACCAAAAGTTCATAGGAATCATCCTTCTTGGGAAAAAGTTTGATGCAAGTTGGGTAACTTTCAAGGCCCCAGATTCACATACCTCAGATGACCTGTAACTTGTCAAAGTCATAACTTGAGCTCTACAAATCCTATCAAGGACTTCTAGTACTCAAATTAAAGCTAATAACAAGATCTAAAACATTCATGTTGGGGGTAAGATGAGATGACAATCACATCTTGAGCTCAACTGCCTTGAAGATAGGGGTCAAACTAGGGGATTTTACACTGTCAAGCCTTAGAAACCCTAGCTTGAAACTTCTCAAACTCTTCAATCATGATGAGTTAACCTTGTAATCATCCTTATAACATCTCAATATGTCAATCCATTATCATATGGCTCTTTAATTAGGTCTCAACCTTCTTCAAATCATCAGTTGACCTAGGGTTGACCCAGTCAAACCCTAATTACACCACTCATGGCTTCTTAATCTTGCACAATGACCTGTCTAGGATTCAAAGTGATCTTCAACACTTCTCATGAGCTCTCCTAAGACCTCAAGTCTAACCTCATGGCTTCAGAATCATCTGGTGTCTTCCCACAACTCTCAAGTTAGGAGACCTACACACTTGGCTTCAACCACTCTCTCTGAGGATCTTTTAACTTCTCTGACAAGGATATCAACCCTTGAACACTTGAATAACCTTCCTAGCTAGCTTCATAGTCTTTTGTAGCCCTTGATTGGTAGTCATACCTCTTGATCTCCTGCATACATGTCAATGAAATGCAAATGATAATGCTAATGTGAATGAAATGAAACATAAGCTAGGTAAAGAAATGTTGGTCAAATTTTGGGGTGCAACAGCTGCCCCTATTCAAACAGCTTGAACCTGACTGGGTGAGAAGCGAACAGCTCTCAACCAATCAAGGTGCGAGACGGTTGAATACCGACAAACCCGGAAATTTGCCAACTGCACGAGTACACGGTACTCTGATGGGAACGAATCTTCGAAAACTGAAATACTAGCTGCACGGCAACTAGTTGGGGAATTGGTCACACGGTAACCGGTGATACATGGTCGATCATGTCGTCAGGCATCAAGATTCCTCGGGACTCATCAGGTCAACAATCAAGTTAATCATGCCATCGGGCATTCAAAGAAAGCTTTCGGGCATCAGCCGGACTTCATCAGTAAGTCGGGAATAGAATTCTCGGTCAATCATGAACCAATTGGGGATATCCAAACTTCTGCCATCAGGCACTCTGCTTCAGCTGAGGGAACTGCTTCGTCAATACGGTTGGACTTCAATCATCAAGTCTTTGAGGGAAGTTTCAACTTCGCTGTTCAGAAACCTGCTGGGGATGACGCACCTCCGCTGGGGATTCTGGAGAACTATCAAGTAACTCTGCTTCGGGGATCCAGAAATCATTCTGGGTGAATCATCTCTGCTGAGGACATCAAGAATCATCTTGAACAAATAACTCCGTGGGGACTTCAAGAATCATCCTGAACCAATAGCTCTGCTGGAGATTCCAGGAATCGTCCTGAGCAAACACTCTGCCGGGGACTCTAAGCATCAACTTGAGCAACTCTCTCTGGCGGCTTTCACTGGGGATTTTAAGAATCATCTTAAGCAAACGACTTTGCTGGGGAAAAATTCAAGAGTCATCTTGGGCAAACGACTCTGCGGAGGAACACCTGCAAAACAAGAACGGTAACGACCTAGCTCATGTTTCATATGCATATGCTTTGACAATGGCGCAATGCTCCACACGGTGGAAATGCTACGCGTTTATGATAGAGCTATGCAATCATGCAAAATGTTGTGACCCCGTCAGCAAAATAAATGCTGAAGGGAGGATCCTCCTGTCAAGGAAAAAGTCACGCCGATCTCAATCGGACTCCGCATGGGGAAGCAAACTTCGGTCGACTGCTGTAGGGGAACGAAGCTCTACGAGAACCCAGACCTGCTGAGGAAAGCGATGTCAATCGCGGAAATAAACTGCACAGCCTTCACGGCTAACCTTCCTGGAGATAACGACTCCGGCGGGGAAATATGGCATCGGCTATTCAACACTCTACTGGGGACGACCAATCATGGCTCGAACTGCTTCCAAGGACTCGGCTCTCTTGGGGATCTGCAAACTCGGCTGGGGAAGAAGGAATCATCCTGCTTGCTAGGGGGAGAGTACGGATCTGTGGGGAATCTTCAATTCCACTGGAGACCTCAGTCTGAATTATCAATTGCTGCACACTTCAGTGAATAGTCTCTTACGAGACCTGCACTTGTGACCCGGTGCTGGGGGATGGGCACACGCTTCGGCGCCTGACTCAGCTGGGGAGATGACGTTCCTTCAGGATACATCTGATTGGGGAGAGAATCTTCTCTGCCTAGGGAGACATATCAATGCTTGACGATCTCATGTTCGGACTCTGCGGGGAGAGGCTGCTGAACTTTGCTGGAGAAGGAGGAATCATCCTGCTTGGGACGCGTACGGCGTACTGTCTGGTACATGCTACACCTGCAACAACACAAACAAACAGACAAGATGCCCTTCTCAAAGGGACCTATCAAGGTTATCATCTTGTGACAATGTTCGAGTAATTCATTGTTTCAACAATCAGTGGCCTAGGCCAGTAAGTTTATGTATGCGCATTTTATCAAAAACATCGGCGTTCTTTTTCGCAAACAAAACAGATAAATGCTAAACAGACAAACAAAATTGCTGAATAGTATACATTTTATTGATAACGAACCCCTGAATGGGTAAAAATGTTTTACAACAGATGCAAGCTCCTGGAATGAGGAAGCTGCGCAAAAAAGTAAAAACATAAATATACATCAGTATATACAAATGTCGGCAACGAGACGTAGACGAACACCATGAGTTGATCCCTCTATGACCCACTCGACTTCGATACTTCTCCGACGCTTCAGCTTCAGAAGAGATTGATTCAGATAAACGGCCCTCAGGTCTTCCAAACCACTAAACAATGAAAGTCCACACGTGGAACGCAGTCATTTGCTTTTTCAAATCCCTAACTTTTGCCTGAATCGCCCTTCCGGGTTTTCGATTCACCGGGATACCCTTTTTTGCCAAAGTCGCCCATCCGGGTTTTCGACTTTGTGGGTGTACATTCTTTTCAATTTATATCCCTAATTTTTGCCTGAACCTTTTTCCTTTTTTATGGTTCGCCGGGATGCCCCATTTTTGCCTGGATATTCTTTTTCTTTCCAGCGGGTCATTTTTAAGTAAAGTATTTTTTAACTGCGTCCGCGTTCACCGGGGATGCAAAATCTTCACCATCCATCGTGGATAACAACAAAGCTCCTCCCGAGAAGACCTTGCTGACGACGTACGGACCTTCGTAATTGGGAGTCCACTTGCCCCGGTGATCGGAGTGTGGAGGAAGAATCTTCTTCAAGACGAGATCACCCGTCTGAAAGCTTCTAGGACGCACCTTCTTATCATAAGCTTTTTTCATTCGGCTTTGGTACAGACGACCATGTGCAATCGATGCCAACCTCTTCTCGTCCATCAGGCTGAGTTGGTTTAGTCGGTTCTTAATCCATTCTACCTCATCGAGTTTTACGTCAACCAAAACTCGCAAAGAAGGGATCTCCACTTCTAACGGTAAGACAGCCTCCATACCGTACACTAAGGAGAAAGGAGTTGCCCCGGTTGACGTACGTACCGTTGTACGATAACCGTGTAATGCAAACGGCAGCATCTCGTGTCAATCTTTATAGGTCACAACCATCTTCTAAACAATCTTCTTGATGTTCTTGTTGGCCGCTTCAACGGCGCCATTCATCTTCGGCCGGTAAGGAGATGAGTTGTGGTGTTCAATCTTGAAACTCTGGCACAGCTCCTTCATCATCTTGTTATTCATATTCGAACCATTATCGGTAATGATCCGTTCAGGAACTCCGTAACAACAGATGATGTCCCTCTTAATGAATTTAGCCACCACCTGCTTGGTCATATTAGCGTATGAGGCTGCCTCCACCCACTTGGTGAAGTAGTCGATAGCTACTAGAATAAAGCGATGACCGTTAGATGCAGTGGGCTCGATCTTGCCTATCATGTCGATGCCCCACATGGAGAACGGCCACGGAGAGGACATGACATTTAACGGGCACGGCGGCACATGAACTTTATCAGCATAAATCTGGCATTTATGACACCTCTTCGTGAATTTAAAGCAATCTGATTCCATCGTCAGCCAGTAATATCCTGCTCTCAGGATCTTTCTCGTCATAGCATGCCCGCCGGCGTGCGTACCAAATGTGCCTTCATGGACTTCTTCCATGAGCATACTCGCTTCTTTCTCGTCTACACATATGAGTAGCACAAGATCGTGGTTTCTTTTATACAAAACTCCATCAGGATTGAGATAAAAATTTCCAGACAGCCTCCTCAGAGTCTTCTTATCCTGGGTTGACGCTCCCGCAGGATACTCCTTAGTCATAAGGAAGGTCTGGATGTCATGGAACCATGGCTTGTCGTCGGCGGCTTCCTCGATCGCAAAGACGAATGCAGGTCTATCAAGACG
The DNA here is from genome assembly GCA_963859935.3 of Lathyrus sativus. Lineage (NCBI taxonomy): Eukaryota > Viridiplantae > Streptophyta > Magnoliopsida > Fabales > Fabaceae > Lathyrus > Lathyrus sativus. Next base: position 64,988,378 of record OZ012738.1, on the reverse strand, counting down.
AGAAAGGACAATTCTTGGAGCTTCATTCCAAAAATTGACTTTATACATCGAAGCCAACGTGGCTAAGGCATCAGCCATCTGATTTTCGGCCCTGGGCACATGATGGAGTTCCACTCGATCAAAGAACGGAAGTAGCCTTCTGGCATAGTTCATGTACGGCACCAAATTCGATTGACGAGTCTCCCACTCCCCTTTAATCTGGTTGATCACAAGCGCCGAGTCACCATATACGTCTAGGTTCTTGATTCTCAAATCAATTGCTTCTTCTAGACCCATGATGCATGCTTCGTACTCCGCTTCATTATTGGTGACCGGAAACGTCAGTCTCGCAGTGAACGGGATATGGGATCTGTGGGGAGTCGTGATGATTGCCCCAATGCCACTTCCATAAGAATTAACCGCCCCGTCAAATATCAATTTCCACTGGGATTTCCTATCTGGCCCCTCGTCGGACAACGGCTAATCGCAATCTTTCGCTTTAAGAAACATGATGTCCTCATCAGGGAATTCAAATTTCATCGGCTGGTAATCCTCGATCGGCTGTTCGGCAAGGTAATCAGACAATACGCTTCCCTTAATGGCCTTCTGGGAAACGTACTGAATGTCATATTCCGTCAACACCATTTGCCATCTGGCAATCCTGCCCGAAAGCGCTTGCTTCTCGAAGACGTACTTGATCGGATCCATCTTCGAAATTAGCATGGTCGTATGATTGAGCATGTACTGTCGTAAACGTTTGGCAGCCCAGGCTAGTGCACAACACGTCTTCTCCAGCATCGAGTAGCGAGATTCACAGTCTGTGAACTTTTTACTCAAGTAGTAAATGGCATGCTCCTTTCTGCCCGTCTCGTCGTGCTGACCGAGAACACACCCCATACTATTCTCAAGAACTGTCAAGTACATGATTAATGGTCGTCCAACCACTGGGGGTATCAAGATCGGAGGTTCCTGCAGATACTGTTTTATCTTGTCGAATGCCTTCTGGCAATCCTCGTTCCAGATAATCTCCTGATCTTTCTTTAATAGTTTGAACCTCGGTTCACACGTGGCCGTGAGCTGAGAGATAAACCTTGCAACGTAGTTTATTCTGCCCAGGAAACCACGAACTTCTTTTTCTGTTTTTGGCACTGGCATTTCTTGTATCGCTTTTATCTTCGCAGGATCAACCTCGATGCCTCTTTCGCTCACGATAAACCCCAGTAGCTTTCCGGACCGTACTCCGAAAGTACACTTGTTAGGACTCAGCCTCAACCTGAACTTCCTAAGCCTCTCAAAAAGCTTCAGCAAATTGACCAGATGTCCCTCCTCCGTTTGGGACTTCGCAATCATGTCATCAACATAGACTTCAATCTCATGATGAATCATGTCATGAAACAAAGTAACCATTGCCCGTTGGTAAGTGGTCCCTGCGTTCTTCAGACCGAAAGGCATTACCTTGTAGCAAAATGTTCCCCAAGGCGTGATAAACGCAGTTTTCTCCATGTCCTCCAGCGCCATCTTGATCTGATTGTAACCGGAGAAGCCATCCATGAACGAAAACACGGAGAACTGGGCTGTATTGTCGACCAACACATCAATATGAGGCAGCGGGAAATCATCTTTAGGGCTCGCCCTATCTAAATCCCGATAATCGACGCACATTCGTACCTTACCGTCCTTCTTCGGTACAGGCACTATGTTGGCGACCCACGGAGGGTAAGTGGTGACCGCTAAGAAGCCAGCATCAAGCTGTTTTTGCACTTCTTCTTTGATCTTAACGGCCATATCTGGTCGTGTCCTCCTAAGCTTCTGCTTGACGGGAGGACAATCTTCTCGCAACGGCAAGTGGTGGACCACGATGTCAGTGTCAAGTCCGGGCATATCTTCGTATGACCAAGCAAAGACGTCACTATACTCTCTTAGCATCTCGACCAATCTCTGTTTGACATCACTCTGCAATGCAGCCCCTATCCTGACGTTCCTGACTAGTTCTTCAGAACCCAGATTCACAATCTCGATCTCCTCTTCATGAGGCAGAATAACTTTCTCTTCTTGTCTCAACAAGCAGGCCAACTCTTCAGGAAGGTCTTCGTCTTCATCAATCTCTTCTTCGGCTTGATATATCGGGCAATCGAAGTCGAAGTGAGCTGTAGAAGGTCCAGAGTCGATGTCATCTGTTATGTGGATCCTGCAATAACAAGGGTTAAGCTTAAAACAAGGATATGCAGGTTAGCACAAACCCCATTGCCATTTTATTGTTTTTCAAAACAAATATAAAACAGGAATAGCAGAGATCACAATATTTGAATACGAAGAAAAACGCCTTTTGATTTATTGATAAAATGCATGTACATAATCAAACGAGGCCCTGACAATAAAACCACTATGCCCCAGGTAGGACATAAGGTTGTACAATGATTGGAAAAAGTAAATCATTACTCTTCACTTGTCATCTGGATGATATCCTTGACGGACCAGTTGGTAAGGCCCTCGGTTGGCTTGCTTGGCTGGATCCAAGAGTCGAGGTCATAGTCGCTATCTCCGCTGTCTTCAGACACCGCGTTGACGCTTTCAAATATCACCCCGCCACTGGTAAACTGGATCGGCCCTTTACGTCGCGACGCACTGCTAGAAGAGGAGGCTTCAGCTCCAGGAGAGTATCCCAACCCAAACTTGTCTTGCTTGTTAGGTATCTCCAAAATTCGCCCCCAGCCTGGGGTAGATCCGGCTTGAACAACGGCCCGGGCTTCCTTGAAGGAAGAGAGAGTCATCTCTGGCTTCTCAGTGACTACAGGAGCTACGTCCTTGACTTTAACAGCTTGGAACGCTTGGCATAGGGTTTCGTGGATTTCCCCATCCATCTCAACATACTTGAAGGACGACAAATGGCTCACCATTATATCTTCCTCGCCGCAAACGGTCACGATGCTACCTCCGACAGCATACTTGAGTTTCTGGTGCAACGTGGAGGTCACGGCTCCATCAGCATGGATCCACGGCCGACCCAAGAGACAGCTGTAGGCAGGCATGATGTCCATAATGTAAAAGATTGCTCGAACGTTTCCAGCCCGACTTTGATTGGCAGGGTCACCTCCCCGAAAACATGGCGTTTGGTTCCATCGAACGCTTTCACCACCAGATCACTGGGTGTGCAAATCACTCCGCGAGTATCTAACTTCATCAATGCTTTCTTCGGAAGAACATTGAGTGACGACCCCGTGTCCACCAACACGTGGGACATAATCATTCCCCTACACTCTATCGAGACGTGCAGAGCGCTATTGTGGTTCCTTCCCTTCGGCGTCAGCTCTAGGTCAGTGAACCCTAGTCCATTTCCAGCATTCACGTGGGCTACGACCTCTTACAGCTGGTTTACCGATATTTCTTACGGTACATATGCGGCGTTCAACACCTTCAGCAACGCGTTGCAGTGTGCTTCAGAACACAGCAACAAATTCAGGATGGAAATCTTCGAGGGCGTCTGATGGAGATGATCCACGATCTTGTAGTCACTCTTTTTAATCAACCTCATAAGTTCCTCAACGTCTTTAACAAGTAAGTCTTTGTCTACCCCACGAGGGATATCTTCAACGACTTTACTCTTCCCTTTATCAGTTGCATCAGCTCTGTCCGCCATGTCCGCCACGACCTCAGGTGGTGCAAACACTCTCCCGCTGCGAGTGATTCCGCTGATTCCCGCGAGGTCATCCACAGCCGACCCATATGGTTCTAGTTCCAACTTCTGTCCGTTGCAGTAGACTTCAGCCCCATAATGCCATGGGACAGCATTAGTGCTTTCGAACGGTATCGGCCCAGCTTTGGTGATGGTAATTGTGGGCGGTCTAGGTGCAGAAATAGTTATCGTCTGGCGAGGGATGGTGATGGTGGCGACCTCATCACCTTGCTTCAGCACTACCTCTGCCGATCCACTTTCGGCCCTTCGGCTAAACTGCAGGATTCCCTCGGTCATCAGGCTTTGAATCCCTTCTCTCAACGGCTCACATCCATCAGGACTTGTCGCACAACCCATACACAGTTCTCCACAACCTGGAAAGAAACCTCTTTTCATCAGCTTAGATTTAACGAAGCTAAGCGGTGTCTTCAGATCTCTGACGTCAGTCAATAAATCCAAACTCTCGTCTTCAATAATGGCGTTTACTCCACCTCCCCTATGATTCGGCATAAGGTTCTTCGTGACGTTTGGCACATTATCTGAGAAGTTGATGATCTTAGCGTCCACCATGTCCTGCACCTTATGCTTGAAGGCTTTGCAATTCTCTATTGTGTGGCCTGGTGCCCCTGAGTGAAACTCACAAGTTGCGTTCGCGTCATAACCTGGCAGAGGTGCCCCTGTCAAGGGAGCCAGGGTTCTCTTCTGGATCAACTGTAGCTAAAGCAAAGTCTGCAATAGTTGCGCGTACGACATGGGCGGAGTTTCGAGGTGACGGCTCGACAGAGGTGCCCTGTTCTGATACTTTCTGTACCCTTGTTGATTCGGTTGTTGCTGCTGCTGCGGCTGTGGCTGTTGAACTGTCGGGATAGTTATGCTGGCCACCTGTTGGTGAGGACCTTTACCCTTCCTTCGAGCGTTGGTCACGGCGCTCGTTTCTCCTTCCCGTCTTTTGCCACTATAAGGTTTCTTTCCTCCTCCTCTAGCTGAGGATGAATCACCTTGAATTTTCTCGAGTTTGATCCCATTTTCAATGTGCTCACCCGTGATAATGAGATCTGAGAAGGTTCCAGACATACCGCTAACTAATTTCTCATAATAAACCCCTGGGAGGGTGGCTACGAACATCTGCACAAGCTCACGTTCAACCATCGGCGGCTGAACCCTGGCTGCCAATTCACGCCACCGCTGGGCGTATTCCTTGAACCCTTCATTGTTCCTCTGCGACAGATTCTGCAGTTGGACTCGGTTCGGGGCCAAATCGCTATTATATTGGTAGTGGTGCACAAATGCTTCAGCAAGGTCCTTCCATGTGCGCACACTGGTAGGCTCCAGACTCATGTACCATTCGAGGGAGGGCCCGGACAAACTGTCTTGAAAGAAGTGCATCAGCAACTTCTCGTCCTCAGAATTAGCTGACATTTTCCTGTAATACGATCTCAGGTGGACGCGAGGGCAAGTGGTGCCCTTGTATTTTTCAAAGTCAGGTACCTTGAACTTGGGAGGCACCTCAAAATCAGCAATCAGTCCCAACTTGGACATATCAACGCCCAGGGTGTTCTGGTTCTCGATATTTCTCATCTTATCCTCGAGTGCCTTGAACCTTAGACGCGCTTCAGCAGTCAGCTCCCCTTCAGCACCTCTCTGAGAGAATACATCGTCCTGACGATCTTCTAACCACGGTTGAGGCCCAAACAGATTCCCAACACCTGCATTGTCGTTGCCCAGTCCAACATTGACATTAGCTTCAAGACTCCCATTACCGACGCCCGTCGTATTGCCATTGAGTCCCATGTTAGCTATCACATTGTCGTTGGCACTGCCGTTCCCCCCAGTCACGGGGACGCCATTCTGAGGAGTTTCAACAGGTGGAGGGGTTGGCACAGTCCCACCACGGAGTACGCCATTGCTATCGACCCTTGAAATCAGAGGCTGAACCAAGGTTCTGAGATGATCCTGGCCATTGGCGACCGCTTGCATGAGCTCCATGAAATGGTTCATCCTTTCTCGGAGTTCCTGAACATCAGTTTGCACTTGCTCCATGATTCTGGTTTGATTTGCTCTGGTCGGATAGCGGTGGATAGGTCTCTGATCAATCCTGGAACAACCTGAAAACACAAAAGGGTTAGGAAAAAACGACAAAGTGCTCGTTATGCAAATGCTTCATGCAAATGCAAACGTGTGTCTGTGCGTTAGGGAGGTATCCCCCGATCCTAGTGCCTGAGTGCCAGTGCTGATAATAAGAAGTCTGAGTCCAGTCATGGAAATAACATCTCATATATAAAGAAAGCCTATCAAGGCAGTACACAACATCAGTGAGTACAAGACAAATCAATAGCATGACCCCAGCCAACAAGCCTGGTGATGGTCAGCCTACAACAACGATCAAAACAAAAGGAATACAAATAGTCAAGCACGGCCACAGGCACGAAACTCTTCTAACAACCCCTTCGTTTCTGGATGATCAGGCCGAGTGAGCAACCCTTCGACGAGTAACTCCCTCTGCATAATGGTGTATTGAAGACCTTCGACCGAATCTTCCCATGCTCCTTCGCCGAAACAATCTTCTAACTTCTGCTTCTTAGATTCAAACGTCATTTTGTGCTCCTTCAGGTTAGTGAGAGCTTTGTTGAGCTGGCCTTCAGCGGCATATCTGCGAGCGGTTTCTTCATCAAATCTCTTCTCACTAGCCTTCACCTGGGCTTTCAGCTTGGAGATCTGTTGCATCAGCTTATCCTCCCGCTCTTTCCTGTTGGCTAGGGAGGCCTTCCAGTGCTGGTTGAACTTGGATATCCTCCGATACGCTTCGTCCAAGTGCTGCTTCTTCGTGGCCAGTACATCGTTGACAGCTTTGAAGTCTCGACCCATGCGCTCACGCTCAGCTATCTGCTTAGTCAAATCTGTCCCCAGCTGGTTCACCAGCTCTGTTTGCCTCTTGAAGGAATAAATGGCTTCGTTTCTCTCGCTTCGGAGTTGAGCCAATTCTTTCTCCAGTTCTTCATTTGCCCTCTTCAACTCGTCTCTCTCAACTAACACCCGATTATGTTGCTGAATGGGCACGGTAGCAGGCTCTTCAATCATCGAAGGGTTTTCTGGCTTGGCAGGAAGAAACAGCATTCCTATAGCATCGGCTCTGGCTCTGATCCAAGTCACATACGGAGGGTAGGCTTGGCTATTGCTTCTCCCCAGCAATGGTTTTCCCCTCTTACTGATGCCATTTCAGGCGCGCTGAGCCTAGATAACAGATCCCCCTCTAGAAGACCAGTGAGGTACAGAGATTCCTGCACCTCTTCATCCTTCGGCGGAGCTCTCAAAGCATACGCGAACTGTCGGACCAGCAAAGACGGATTGTAGTTTATACAGCCTTTCCTGCCTATCAAAGGCACATTCGGAAACCCGCTGCAGCTGAAGATAATCTCAGTACCCAACCTATCTCTGTCAAACCAGTCAATATCCTCCGCTGATAGACTCATCAAACACTCGGACCACTCAGATGTGGCTGCAGACGAAACAAAGGGACCCCTCTTGGGCAGATGACTATCAAGCCATTTATAAAGCAAGGGCACACAGCAAGAGACGTTCTTACCCCTCCTGTTCTCGTTTTTGTAGTGGATGGAATGGTAGATATCTCCTATCAAGGTAGGGACTGGATTCCCTAAAGCAAAGATGCGAAAGGCGTCGAAGTCTACAAAATCGGGCATATTGGGGAACAGAATGATGCCATATATGCACAGAGCGAGAATGGCATTGAACACGACCCAACATCCGTCTTTGGCGCACTGCTGAGCCTTTCCCACTAAGAACTGCAAGGAGAAACCGGGAACCTTGTTCCAACTAGACAATACCAACTCGGAGGCATCCAGATGAAGTGAAGGAGCTAGACTAGCCAGATCAGGCTCAGCATCCATATGAACAAAAGGCATCTGCCTCTTGATAGGCACACCTAACAAATCAGCATATTCCTCTAGTGTGGGTGCGAGAACAAAGTCCTGGAAAGTGAAGCATCTCAACGGAGGATCGTAGAACTGCAGCAGAGCGTGCAACCCATTCAACTCGAACGCAGAAGGTTTACGAACCAAACTAAGCAATTTGCCGTAAGATTTTCTGAACTCATCTCTCACAGAATCATCTGCTAAAGCAACCAAACCAGTCAGCTGAAGCACATTAGGGGCAGGGAGCTTGTAAGCCACGGTCTTCCTCGGAGAACCCATAATAACACAGTAGGAGGCAAGAAATCCTGAATCGGGGGGAAACGGTACCTGCAACACAGACACACGTTAATGAAATGCAAATGAGTATGCAAAGCAATGTAAAATGCAATCATGCAGCAGGAGATCAAGGCAACTGTGCTGTGGAGATTCTGTATCAACAAAACCATAATCCTGCTCTAACAAGAACAACCACTATCTCTGATAAGAAGAAAACCCTGGTATCGGACCACAAATCTGCTATGTCAAGAACACACACAAATAGGACCATAAATCTACTCTGTTAAGAACAAACACCTGATAATAAGGACCTCTGATACAGGACCAAAACTCTGCTCTGTCGAGAACAACCATACATCTGCTGATGAGATCCTCAGACCCCAATCATAAACCTGCTCTGTCAAGAATGAATACACATCTCTGAATATAAGGTCCTCTGATACAGGACCAAAGCTCTGCTCTGTCAAGAACAATCATATATCTGATGATGAGAACCTCCGGTATCAACAAAATTGATTCACTATCAAGAAAACTAGGTAGTCTGAAGGTCAAAGTTTCCTGCAACAAACCCAACCCTGCTCACAGGTATGGACCTAAACTGACTCAAGTTCGGCATCCTATGTGGTCATCAGCGTCACAGACATTCATGAGGGGTGAGACGATACCCAGAAGGTGTGGCATCACCAGCTCATGAAGCGGCCTCACTCGGCTGAATCCCAAATGATCGGTCCCCAGAGTAGACAATCCTCCAAACCAACAACCCCCTCAACCCAAAGGGTTGAAAAAGAAGTCAACCGGGAGAACCTCGTCTGAGCGTGGATTTCATGAGACACTAGTGCCTGCCAAGCATGCACGCGCCCACTAATTTCCACAACTAATGATATGTTCACTCAAGCCTGGGTCTGGCTTCTCACTCATCAGAATGCCCCTCCCACAACAACACAGATAATCATATCATAATGAAAATAAAGTGCGGGAAGTAAAGTGCGATAAATAAACACAACCCAACAAGTAATCATACAAGCGCTAGGATTGACTCTCGCAGGGGACGTTGGATCCCCAAATTGACTCGCATACGGGACGTTGGATCCCAGGAAACTATCAAGTCCCCAGCAGTCGCCAGTTGTCGCTTCCGCGAAAATAAGGTGCCGGCAAAACAGAAGAGTCGCCACCTTTCGTTATTTATCCCTCAGAACGGGAAAGGAAATGATCGGAAAAACCTGACGAAAAGGTATAAGACAAGGTCATCGCAATCGTTGTCTGGGTTTGGGAGTCGGTTACGCAAGGGGAAGGTATTAGCACCCCTCACGTCCGTCGTACTCGACGGGATCCACGCTTGTTGTGTTTACTGGACGAGTTGGTTTATCTATCTACCTATCAAGGCTGGCTTAAACAGAAAAGAAAATGACACGGCAAAGCGTCGCACTTTATGCCTACGTATTCTCATCAGAGAATGAGAAATCAGAGTCAACGTAGTTCGACCTACGACGGGTTATGGGGAAGGTGGCTCGCCAATACATCAGTATTGTGCCTACGTACCCTCAACAGGCTTGAGAGATCAGAGCTTATGTAGTTCGGGATAATACGGATTACGGGGGTTCAGATTCATCTGTTTTATCGAGTAGGGTTAAACAGTAGTTCCAGCAGTTAGGGACAAAGCCTGTTTGCGTTGGCGCTGAAGTTTAACGACACTCTTTTCTTCAGAAAAGCTTCCTTGGAATTATGGGCCCACGGGGCAAAAAGGTTTGAAGTTTGTTTTCTGTCTTTTACGAAAGAAGTGTTTTTTATTGTGTTTGCAATTTCAATCGCACTAAAGACTATGACCTGAGAGTGAATGCGTCGCATGTCACCCAAAGGGTGCCATACTAAACATCCAGACTGTTGAAAAGAAGCTCTCCAACAACCCTTTCTCAGATAGCTTAAGGCTCATGGCGTACGAAAGAAATCATTCATGATTACTGTATTTTAAGTTGTTTTGAGATGAGAAGAGAGAACAGGCTCAACTACGGGGAGACTATCAAGTCCTACTGTTGTCATGCCAAGGATTCATCCTATGGTTGAAGTTTGAAACAGGGAACTCCTAGAAATTATCATGCATAGGTTTCAACCTAAAGTTCTATCATCACTTCCTTATCAAAGGAAGTGAGATTCCTAAGGGATCATGTCAATGATACATAGAAACAGATAAAGCATCAGCTTAAACAGTAAACAGATATACAGTAAACGACTGTAAAATGCATGCAATGCAAGTGAGGGAGGAAATGTGTGTGGGGCAGCAGCCTCCACAAGCTCATCTCAACCTCAAGCCAGATATGAATAACTGCAATCATACAGAAGAAATAACATGCTATCAAGCAAAATATAAGAGACTGTAATCATACAGAAGAAAATGGAATGCTATCAAGAAAAATAAACCACATGGGCAAGGGAGCTGGGCTCTACCGAATACCCGCAAGCAAAGCCATACAGTAACAATACCAGCAGAGGGATCAACTCAACCTCTAGTGCAATCATGCTCCTAGCTTAAAGTCAGTCTAGATATGGACTTATTCTAATGCATCAAGCAAGTCAAACAAGGCACATCAGCAATACAGAAAAGAAAACAGACAAGAAAGAAAGCAGATCAACCCCTCTCTCAATTCCAAGCTTCAGCTCTTCTGACAGCAATCCAGTCTTCAGACTTCACTCACCCTTCATGCCAAGTATCAACTTGCTTCTCCAGGTTTCAACCCATCAACATAAGTGTCAACTTAATCTTCTTCTTCAAGCTTCATCTCTCCAGTCAATTCCACCTTTAGGCTTCACTCTTAACTGCAAGTATCAACTTGATTCCTTCAGGCTCTCCAAGCATCAATGTAAGTATCAACTCATCCTTTATTCCTCAAGCCCCAGCTCTACACTCAATCTCAATTGAATCCTCTTCATAAGTATCAACTTAGTCTTCAAGCTTCAGCTCTCTTTGCTTCACCAGTATCAACTTGGTCTTCTTCTCCTACAAGCTTCAGCTTCTCAGGGTAATCTTTAATCACATGGAAGTGTCAACTTCATCCTTCAATTCTTTAAGCCTCAGCTCTTCACTCAATATCCATTGGGGCTTCAAGTATCAACCTGTTCAACCTGTTCTTCTTGCTCTTTAAGCTTCAGGTGCAATGGCAATGCTCAAGGAATCATCCTCTTCCACACTCTTCAATGAAGTCCTCATCTTCAAACTCAAGTCCAACATCTCTCAAGATACTCAAACCAGAAGACAATTGATTTAACAGAATGAGAGGAAATGATAAACAGCTTACTGACAACCAAAGGAAGCCTGTATGGGTTCATCATTATGAGAGACTGGTTCCCTCAAAGTTCTACTCCCCAGAGAAAGCCACTCATCCCTCCAAAGGAGGGATGGGAATATCTGAGAGGGACTTTTAGTCATTGGGAGGAATGGAAGCACAAGATGCTTTCCATATTTGTGAAAGAAATCATTCTAACTATAAGGCTCTCCCTATATCCTCTATCTCCTAAATCTTCCTCAGACACCTTCAGGCACAGACAAATCCAAAGCTCCAAGCAACTTCAAGCATCCTCCTCTTGTCTTCAACTTGTCTTCAATCTCAACCAAAGGCAAACAAAGCACAAACCCTAATCTAAGGGGACTAAAGCAGTTAAACTAGTTGAATTAGTAAGTTAGGATCACCTAAAACCTAGTACTAAAGTTAGTCCTAACTAAAATACTAAAACCAATTGTAAAATCCTACAAAAATATCTATGGGAACCTAGGTCAATCATGACTCTACCATATTAATTCCAGATATCAAATCATCAAATAAGACCTAGAACTAAATTCTACATTATAAGGTACTAAACCTAAACCCTAAAAGGAAGCACCTAATTATCAATCTAGAAAGCACACCTATTTTCATCACAAAAATGTGAGAAAAATTCTATGGGAGAATACATTTCTATCCTAAACACACAAAACAAATTAGGATCAAAGTCATCACCATATGATCACACAAAATTCCACAAAATTATGTATCAAACATAACCATTTTAATATCAATTAAAATATAAAATTCCCATTAAATCAGAAAATACATGAAATGAAAATATTTTTTTTGTAAAAAATACTAGACTCAATCATGACTAAAATGCAAAAAGAATGGGATTAATTGGATTAATTTTCAATTTATTATGAATTTTCCAAGAACCATGGATAAAATGAAAAAACAAAGAAAATCCAATTAAAATAATAACACGCGCGGTGCAAATAGAAATAAAATCAGTTCAAACCATGGGTTGGGCCATCAGGGGGTGTGGATAGTGGTTAATTCATTAAGCCCAGAACCACTGATTAAATGAAACGCTGCATTTCATTTCTTCAGATCCTTCACAAATTAGAATTAAAACGTGGTCGTTGGATCATGCTCCCAGTCAAAGGTCCCACCAAGATCCAAGGATGCTAACATCATCTTCTACCTTTTGAATACCTGAACTTCGCGCCCAGCTCCGGCCACCACCGGTGGTGCTCCTGTCGTCTTCCCCAACCCTAATTCTCTCTAGAATCCTCCATTGCAAATGGTCAACACATGAAACTTGTCCCAAATCTTGTCACGAATTCAACCATACCCTTAATTCAACCTAAATCCTCAAGATTCACCATATCCAAATCTCAACCGAAAATGGTAATGCACCTATTTTGTCACTAATTCTTAAATTAACTATCTGAAATCATTCCTACACCATTCTACAATGAATCTAACACCTTAATTCACCTTGATTCTACCTAATTCATGCTATAGGAAGAAAGTTACCAACCTGAAAATCTTGGATGAACAGATGCACTAAACCTCCAATTCAAGCTCTCCAATCTTTCAGACACGATCAATGAACCCTCTCCTTGCTTCTGTATGCAAAAGAACCGGTTGAAAGTGCTTGAATCTTGAAATCCGATGGTGAGTTGCAGGTGGAAAAATTCACTTGCTCATACACGATTTAGCCACGAATTCTCTTGGATTATGATCTGGAATCACTCCTTAGCATCCATGGAAGAAGTTTCAATCAAGAAAATGGATGGAAAGTGAAGAATTTGATGAAACCGAATTCAAATGCAATCCAAGAAATCTCAATCTCAATCTATGCTCTCTCCTTCAATCATCACCAACCTTTACATTGGATCAACTCTATTCAATATATAGATGATGTATGAGTGATCTAGAACCTTCTAGACCCTTCTAATGAGAGATTCAATCTCTCATGTCATGAGATTTTCAACCATGTGCCATGACATGTGTAATTCTGTTTGCAGCTTGAAAACCATCCCATTCTCTTTCAATTTCTCCCCTAGTGAAATTTTGAAAGTGTTTAGCTTGCAAAGGACCTTTCTCATGCCTTGATTCTATGTTTTGCACATGTTACTTAATATGCAAGTCATCACTTTTCAAAGCAAGTCCACAAATTGAATCTCAACTCAAAAATGTGGCTGAACCAATGTTCTTAAAATGTTTTCTAGCGTCAAAATGATATATTACATGCCATGGTTTGGATGTGTAGGTTGAAAATATCAATTTCCAACTTTGGTTTATTTAACTTATGCCCTTATTTTAGGTCATTTTTGCAACTTTGAGCTACAAGCATTTCCATCATCTCATAACCTCCTTAATAGCCTTAAAACATCATTTTGAACAAGTTTGATGTTGAATATTTTTCCATTTGAAGCTTGGAAATAGGAGTTATGGCTTTATGGTTGAAATGACCTGTAATCTCCAAATGACCAAAATGCCCTTGACTTGTCAAAGCCATAACTTGAGTTCTACAAATCCTTTCAAGGACTTCTAGTACTCTCTAAAAATCTAAGAAGATAAGGAACAAAATTCATGTTGACCAAAAGTTCATAGGAATCATCCTTCTTGGGCAAACGTTTGATGCAAGTTGGGTAACTTTCAAGACCCCAGATTCACATACCTCAGATGACCTGTAACTTGTCAAAGTCATAACTTGAGCTCTACAAATCCTATCAAGGACTTATAGTACTAAAATTAAATCTAAGAACAAGCTCTACAACATTCATGTTGGGGGTAAGATGAGATGACAATCACATCTTGAGCTAAACTGCCTTGAAGATAGGGGTCAAACTAGGGGATTTTACACTGTCAAGCCTTAGAAACCCTAGCTTGAAACTTCTCAAACTCTTCAATCGTGATGAGTTAACCTTGGAATCATCCTTATAACATCTCAATGTGTCAATCCATGATTACATGGCTCTTGAATTAGGTCTCAACCTTCTTCAAATCATTAGTTGACCTAGGGTTGACCCAATCAAACCCTAATTACACCACTCATGGCTGGGGCTTCTTAATCTTGCACAATGACCTGTCTAGGATTCAAAGTGATCTTCAACACTTCTCATGAGCTCTCCCAAGACCTCAAGTCTAACCTCATGGCTTCAGAATCATCTGGTGTCTTCCCACAACTCTCAAGTTAGGAGACCTACACACTTGGCTTCAACCACTCTCTCTAAGGATCTTTTAACTTCTCTGACAAGGATATCAACCCTTGAACACTTGAATAACCTTCCTAGCTAGCTTCATAGTCTTGTGTAGCCCTTGATTGGTAGTCATACCTCTTGATCTTCTGCATACATGTCAATGAAATGCAAATGATAATGCTAATGTGAATGAAATGAAACATAAGCTAGGTAAAGAAATGTTGGTCAAATTTTGGGGTGCAACAGTTGGGTTCTGTCTAACCGACCTAATAATAGTTTGTTAAGTCAGGTCCACAACCGACTTAAGAAGTCAAAACTTCTTATGTCGGTAATTCTTAGGTCGGGCTCGGACCCGACTTAAAAAGTCATTTTTAACCGACTTAAAAAGCTTTTTTTCCACTAGTGAAGGAATCAGATTAGGTTGTCAGGTCTCCCATTCTCCCTTGATCTGATTAACAACTAGCGCTGAATCACCGTACATGTCTAGGTTCTTGATCTTCATATCAATGGCTTCTTCCCACCCCATGATGCACGCTTCATATTTAGCTTCATTGTTGGTGCAGGGAAATGTCAACCTGGCAGTGAATGGGATATGAGAACCATGAGGAGTCGTGATGATTTCCCCAATTCCACTACCGTAGGAGTTAACAGCACCGTCAAATATCATCTGCCATTGGGAACCCTTCTCCGGACCTTCATCGGGTAATCGCTCATCGCAATCCTTCATTTTCAAGAACATGATGTCTTTGTCGGGAAACTCGAACTTTATCGGTTGATAATCATCAATCGGTTGTTTAGCAAGATATTCCGACAGAACAGTCCCCTTGATAGCCTTCTGGGAGACGTATTGAATATCGTATTCTGTCAGGACCATCTTCCACCTAGAAATCCTTCCAGAAAGTGCTTGATTTTCAAAGACGTACTTAATCGGATCCATCTTTGAAATCAGCATGGTTGTATGATTTAGCATATATTGTCTCAGGCGTTTGGCAGCCCAGGCGAGTGCGCAACACGTCTTTTCCAACATTGAGTACCTGGACTCACAATCTGTGAAATTTTTACTCAAGTAGTATATGGCATGCTCTCTTCTTCCCGTCTTGTCATGTTTACCGAGAACATAACCCATGCTATTCTCAAGAACTATTAAATACATTATCAAATTTCTTCCAGCTACTGGAGGTATCAGTATCGGAGGTTCCTTCAAATACTCTTTTATTTTATCAAATGCCCTTAGGAAATTTTCATTCCAGACCACCGCTTGATCTTTCTTTAATTTGAACATGGGTTCACACGTGGTTGTGAGGTGAGATATGAACCTAGCAATATAGTTCAATCTACCCAAAAAACCATGAACCTCTTTCTCAGTCCTTGGTGTTGGCATATCATAAATAACTCTTATCTTTACAGGATCGACCTCGATTCCTTTTTCACTGACAATGAATCCTATCAACTTTCCCGACCCTACACCAAAAGTGAACTTGTTCGGATTCAACCTCAATCTGAATTTCCTTAGTCTCTCAAACATCTTCAAAAGGTTCACCAGATGTTCCTCCTCCGTTTGTGACTTCGCAATCATGTCATCAACATAGACTTCGATCTCGTGAGAAATCATATCATGAAAGAGCATCACCATTTCCCGCCGATAGGTTGCCCCTGCATTCTTCAACCCAAAAGGCATTACCTTATAACAGAAAGTCCCCCACGGTGTAATAAATGTCATTTTCTCCATATCCTCTGGCGCCATTTTAATATGATTATATCCAGAAAGACCGTCCATGAAGGAAAACACTGAATACTGCGTGGTATTATCAACAAGTACGTCAATGTGGGGGAGCGAGAAATCATCCTTCGGGCTCGCTTCGTTCAAGTCTCTATAATCAACGCACATCCTTACCTTACCATCTTTCTTAGGCACAGGTACGATGTTAGCGACCCACGGAGGGTAAGTTGTCACGGCGATAAATCCTGCATCCAGCTGCTTATGGACTTCTTCTTTGATTTTTACCGCTATATCTGGTTTAGTCCTTCTAAGCTTCTGCTTAATAGGAGGACACTCTTCACGCAAAGGCAAGCGATGAACCACAATATTTGTGTCAAGACCGGGCATATCCTCGTATGACCAAGCAAATATATCACTATACTCTCGAAGCATTTCAACCAATCTTTGCTTAACATCACTCTGCAATGCAGTCCCTATCCTGACCTCTCTTTTGGCTTCCTCAGTACCCAAGTTGACGACCTGAATTTCCTCCTGATGAGGCAGAATGACTTTCTCTTCCTATTTCAGTAGCCTGGCAAGCTCTTCAGGTAGGTCTTCATCTTCATCAATCTCTTCTTCGGCTTGAAATATCGGATTATCAAAGTCAAAGCGAGTCATAGACGGTTCTGAAGCGGTGTCATATGCAATGTGAAACCTGCAATGATGATGATTTAATGCTTAAAATGATATGCAAACAAGCACCAACCACATTGCCATTTTATTGTTAAAAATAAAAACAGGAAAGACAGAGATCACAATATTCGAATGCAGAAACACGCCCTTTGATTAATTGATAAAATGATGTTCAAACATAAATAAATTAGGCCCTGAATACAAAGACCACTATGCTCCGGGTAGAGAATAGGGCTATAGATAATCAAGAAAACAAATCATTACTCTTCTGTCATCACTTGGATGACTTCTTTGATAATCCAGTTGTTTAGGCTCTGTCCAGAAGTACACGGCCGGATCCATGTATCCATGTCACAATCATTATCACCTTCTTCATCTGATATAGCATTAATCTGCTTAAAAATCACCCCACCGCTGGTGAACTGGACGGGTCATTTGTAGCGCGGTGCGCTCTGTGTGGAGGAGGATGGGTTGTACCCTAGTCCGAATTTGTCTTGCTTATTGGGGATGCTCAAAACTTGACCCCAACCATGAGATTCCCCGGATTCCATCACTGCATGTGCTTCTTTAAAAGATGACATGGCAACCTTAGGTGCTTTGGCCACAACTGGTGTTTTCTCCTTGATCTACACAGTCTCGAAATCCTGACATAATGTTTTGTAGATCTCACCGTCAACTTCGAAATATTTGAACGAAGACAAGTGACTTATCATAATATCTTCTTCTCCACAAACAGTAACAACACTGCCACCCACCATATATTTCAACTTCTGGTGCAGCGTTGACATTACGGCTCCTGCCGAATGGATCCAGGGTCGTCGCAATAGACAACTATAAGTTGGCTGAATATCCATGATATAAAACACGACATCAAATACCTCCGAACCGACCTAGATTGGAAAAGACAACTCCCTAAACACGGACCTTCGAGTCCCATCAAAAGCTCGTACCACCAAGTCACTTGGGGTGCACATTATCCCTCGGGTATCCAGCTTCATCAGAGCTTTCTTGGGAAGTACATTCATTGATGACCCAGTGTCTACCAGCACGTGTGACATTACAGACCCTCTACATTCGATAGAGATATGCAGCGCCAAATTATGATTCTGTCCCTTGGGCGTCAAATCTAGATCAATAAAGCCCAGCCCGTTACCAGCATTAACGTGTGCCACCACACCCTCCAGCTGATTCACATATATCTCCTGTGGCACGTGTCGCTACTGCGAAAATCGACGCCGGCTGAACAAAAGAGTCGCCACCGTGCGTTATTTATCCCAAAGGAGGGAAAGGAAATGCTCGAAGTAAACCTACCGCAAAGACGGGAGAGGAATGGTCATCACAACCAAATCCTGGATTCGGGAGTCGGTTACGCAAGGGGAAGGTATTAGCACCCCTCACGTCTGTCGTACTCGACGGGATCCACGCTTGTTTTCTGGTACGGATTGTTATTCTATCTATTCTACAGGTCTGGGGTTAAAAGAAAATAAAATGACTCGGCAAAGTATCGCACTTTATGCCTACGTATTCCCGTCTGGAACGAGAAATCAGAGTCAATGTAGTTCGCCTACCTACGGGAAAGGAGGGGAAGGTTGCTCGCTAGGATGTCGCGTCCTATGCCTACGTACTTTCATACGGCATGAAAGATCAGAGCAAACATAGTTCGGGCCACGTACGACACAAGTCTGTCTTGATTGTTTTTATTCCTTCTGAAAAAGGGTTTTTCTGATTAACAGTCCAAGCAGACAAAAATGACGTTTTGATGAGTTCACATTCTTTTACGGAAGAAGTGTCTTTTATTGTGTTTGAAAGATTTATTGGTGTTTTTCTGTTTGTTTTGAGAAAGAAGAGACAGAACTCTATCCTACGGTTGAAAAGGGAATCAAACTAACCTAGTGTTATCATGCATGGGTTAAGACCTAATGTCTATCATGTTCCTCTCTTGCGCAGAGAGAAACAGAGATCCTAAGGGAATAGACGGAAACAGAAACAATAGTATATAATAAAACAGTAAAATGCATGAATGCAGCAATACAAGCGAGGCAAGGGAGTCTCACTCAACCTCGAACCTAGAAAACAACAGGCAAAAGCGAACAAAATTCGCTTTCAACCTAACAGGCTAAATGGCAAACAATACAGTCAGAGAAATTCAAACAATACATCAAAAATTAAACAGCAAAAATAAACAGCCAACAGCAGTCTTCATCAACATCTGTCTTCAAGTCATCTTCAACCATCTACAAGCTTCAAGCAAGCATCAGTATTCATCTTCACAACCTTCAAGCAAGGTCTCTATCTTCAATCCTTTAGGGCTTTTCTTCAAGTCCCACTCTCCAAGCTGAGGAACAGTTAAGAGGATGAACTGGAATGTTAAACAGTTAGTTGACCACCAAAGGTGGCAAACAGACTGTTAACAACATATAGAATGTTTCTCTCAAGAGTTCTATCTCTTAGACACTGTCACCAAGCCTTCCAAAGGAAGGGGGTGAGTGTCCTAGAGAGACTCTGCATCATAGAGAGGGATGAAGGCAAACAAGACCTTCCATGTTTGTGAATCAAGTTGCTATTCTAGAGCTCTACCTAGCTCCTAGATCCTATAACCTTCAACAGCTGCCAGCAAGAGATACTCTTCATCAACCCCGGAAATTGGTCTTCATTCCTTTGGTCTTCAATGGCTTCATCAGCAAAGTCTTCAGCTCAAACCCAAACCCCAAGCAGGCCCAATACCCCGCACAGTCAAACAAATAACCCTAAAAAGGGCACACCACACAATCAATCAAATACAGAAAATATACTAGTAATATTTATATAATAGGGGAAGTCTAGCATTTTCTAAGGGATCTATTACTTACCCTCAATACCCCTATAGTCCCATCATTTAATTTGTCCTAAAGAAAACCCAAAAGAAACTTGCTTTGTTATACCTATATTATATTCACAACCCTAAATGATTAGCCTAATATTTTCTAACTAAACTACCTAAAATAACTCCTAAAAAATTGGTATAAAAATCAAGGGGGCACCTAATATATGTATCTAGTTATACTAAAAAAATTAGCCTAAAAAGATTATGGGAAATACCTAAAAGAAATTCTACAAAAACTATATACAAACTATATCTATTTAAAAACAGTTAAAATGTAAAATATAAGCAAAAATAGAAAAAATAACTAAACTATTATTTTTTAATCATTTTAATTTTCTTCAAGTCAATTCTAAACTATTGCAAAAAATCTCATGTCAAAATTCTTATTTTTTTTATTTAATATGGATTTTATAAAATTGCAAAACAAAATGAATTAAAACAAAAATTAAATGGAAGCCAGGGGGTGCAAGCAGCAGCTTCGCCCAGTTCAATATCACATGGGCCAGGTACTCAGGGATGTGCATAGCAAAACGACTAGGCCCAGAATTAAAACAAAATTTAATCAGAAAATCAAAAGAAAAAAGAAAACGCGCGCGGTGCGAATAGCACGAAATTATAGTTCAAAAATTTCTATGGGCCCCGTGTGGGGGTGTGGCTAGCATTGATGTCATTAAGCCCAGAATGGGCAATTAAATGAAACGGTGCGCTTAAGGCACCAAGCTTCCCTCCAAAATCAGCTTTGAATCGTGGCCGATGGATCATCATTTCAGTCAACAGAGTCTTATTCAATCCAACGCTTCCCAGCTCGTCTTCAACCTTTAAACCTAGGGTTTCTACCAACAACCATGGAAACAGGATTCAACACCTCACCTTATCCTCATTCGCGCAAGCTCAGTTTTCAACCAAATTCCAACATGTAAAAAGTAAACTCACTCCAAATTTATCCAGGAATTCATTCATATCATTGGTTTCAATTGTGGTGTCCTAGAACTCAAAACCCGATGCCAACCTCCAACAATGGTGCATGAACAAATCTCAGTATTCTCCAATTTCTTGATATCAAAACAATCACCTCCTATCACTGATTAACCTAAGCCAAAGAACTAATGCTAACACTCAATATTAAGAGAGTTCTATGTCCAAACAGTTGGTGCACTCCAATGTCAACCTTCACCAAATTCAATCAAAATCTCCAGAATTGTTCATCTAACTACCTAGGTCATTCTTATCCTAACCAATCTACATCATGCTAACTAAATCAAGCTAAATCGAAGAAGATACTAACCTGGTGAAAAACTGAAAACAGATGGTGAAGTTCTTGGATTCACAGCTAGCAATGCTCTAGGATTGATCAATGGAGGTGGATCTTGATACTGTATGCACTTATTCTTGCTCAGATGCTCTGAATTCTTGTAATTGATTCTTCTTGCAACTTGGATGTGAAAATTTGCAGCACACGATTATGGCTTCAATTCAACCAGATCTTGCTTGGGATGTGATCAGTGATGATCATGGAGTAAAAAGAAATCGAAACTTCGAAGGATGATGATGAATTAAGAGTGTTTGGGTGTGATTTGCACAAAAGCAAAATGGATTGCAACTATGAAATTTCTACCAAATGAATCACCAACCCTGCATTGAATGAGCTCTAGGGTTTATATAGATGTGGATGGAAAGTTCTGGAAGATGTTGGAAGCTCCTTACACATTGATCCCTTGTGATTTGGCATATGTTTCTTCTTTTACAAGCAAGCCATGATAACTTTCAAATTCTGAACTAAGCTCAAAAATCCACTATTGCCAATGTTCTCAAAACATCATTTCCCATCAAAATGACCTATAATTTCACCCCATTTGGACATGTTATGAAAAATTCCTAAAAATGGCTATTTAATGAACTTAAATCATGCCTTAATTAGGTCATTTTTGCAAATATGAGCTACACCCATTTTCAAACTTCCATGACCACTTTTCTAGACTCAAAACATCATTTGGAACAACTTTGATGTTGCACATTGTTTCATTTGAGACTTGCAAGTATGAGTTTTAGGCATATGCTTGAAATGACCCATAATTTCCAAATGACCAAAATACCCTTTGCTTGCCAAAGTCATAAGTAGAGTTCCAAAAATCAGATGAAGGCATACCATACCTTTCTAGAAAGCTAAGATCATGAGGAACAACTTTCATGTTGGCCAGAAATCCATTTGAAAGCTCCTTGAGGGGTAAAAGTTGCTTGGAAGACAAGTAACCTTCACAGACAAAATTTCAGATGCCTCTGATGACCTGTAACTTGCAAGAACCATAACTTGAGTTATATAAATCTTCTTGATGCCTTCCACCACTAAAATTAAAGTTCTTGAGATCCTATACAAGTTTCATGTTGGCCAAGGATCCATTTGAGGCTGGCATTTTGAATTATTTTGCTTGGAAGTTTGACCTAAATCAGGGGATTTTACACAGAAACCCTAATTTAGAAACTCCTCTTCTTCTTGATTTCTCTTGATTTCTCCTTGGCACAACACCACATACATATCTACATGTCAAATTATGAACCCCACATCTTCCAAACAGGCCTTGATGCCCTTCAATCAAGCATTTGACCTAGGGTTGACCCAGATGAAACCCTAGTTGACTGTCTTCAACTGCAGCTCTTGCAATCACATCAATGACTTGTCTCACTTTCAAAATGACCCTCTAGGTCTTCCATGATGTCTATATACCCTCCATGCTCAATTCACAGCTCACAGCTTCTTTGATGATCTTCAAATACACTCAAGATAGGAGATAGATCCACTGCTTGATCCACTGACTTCTTAGATTTCAATTTCTTTCTGATGACTTGGATAGGCTTGAATTTAAATAAGAACCTCTTGATAGGCTCATAGAGATAAGAATAGTACTTGGTCCCTTGCTGGATGGCTTGCCCATGCTATGCTATGCAAATGAATTAATTATGTACATGACCTAATATGCAAATGCTAATGCAATTGAAACATAAACCAAGTGAAGTAGGTTGAGCAAATTTTAGGGTGCAACAGCTGCCCCTATTCAAGCGACTTGGATCCGACTGGGTGAAGCGCGAACGGCCTTCAAACAGTCGAGGTACGAGACGGTTGAATACTAAGAACCCGAAAATTTGCCAACCGCAGAAATAAACTGCGAAATAAATTGCACCACTATTTGGGGAACATTATCTATAAATCTGATTTCAGCATTATCTCCTCAATACTGGAATGAACTTATTGGCTTCACTGGGAGAAGTACTTCTGTCAACAAAATGGGACCCTGCCAACGATTCAGGAGAATCAACTCTGCCATCACTATGAGAAATCACTCTGCCACCACTGCGGGAAAATTTTGTCATTATTACGGGAAAACGACTCCGCCACCACTACGGGAAATAACTCTGCCACCACTACGGGAAATAACTCCGCCACCACTGCGGGAAATAACTCCGTCACCATTACGGGAAATAACTCTGTCACCACTACGGGAAAATAACTCTGTCACCACTACGGGAAAATAACTCCGTCACCACTACGGGAAAATAACTCCGTCACCACTACGGGAAAATAACTCCGTCACCACTATGGGAAAATAACTCTGCCACCACTGCGGGAAATAACTCTGTCACCACTACGGGAAAATAACTCCGCCACCACTGCGGGAAAATAACTCCGCCACCACTGTGGGAAAATAACTCCGCCACCACTGCGGGAAATAACTCCGCCACCCTCCGCCACCACTGCGGGAAATAACTCCGTCACCACTACGGGAAAATAACTCTGCCACCACTGCGGGAACACTCTGATACAGCTTTTCTGCCTATCTTTGCAGCAGCTAGCTCTATCAATCACATGGGTAACACAATATGAGTCTAGTCTTCCAATTTTCAGTGCTGACATGGCAGCAAATCTGAGAAGGCCTCTACTGGGGATTTTCTGAATCCACACTGCCAGACACCTATTTTAACATAGGCGGCAACTTCCAAAAATCGATTCACGAAATCTTTTGATATTGTTATAACCGCAATCTTGAAGAAATACTCCGCTGGAGGGGTAAGAGAAACTTAAACAAGCAACTCTGTGGGGAATAACGTCACAACTGACATTATCGTTACATGTCTCACGCCGAGATCTTGAATGTTTGGCAATTAATTTGGAGCAAGAACTCCTTCCACCTGCAAGGGAAACAACACTAGAAAACAAAAGGTTAACCAACCTGGCTTATGTTTCAAAATGCATATGTTTGACAATGGCGTAATGCTCCATTCGACATGGAAATGCTACGCGTTTTTTATTTGGGTGGATGCAAGTATGACACTATATGCCGATGCAAATGCAGGCTCGAACTGCTGGGATACAGAAAACCACTTCAGCAAAATAAATGCTGAAGACAACGCCAACTCCGCTGGGGATAACCAGGCGTCACAGAATTATTCCAGCAAAATAAATGCTGGAAAAGTGAAGCCAACTTTGCTGAGGAATAACTGAATGTGCCAATCATGATTGGACTTCTTTCAGGGACAGCTTACCCGTGCCAATGAAAATTGGACTTTTGCTGGGGAGTGAACGGGTATCCCACGGTATTCCGACAAAATAAATGCCGGGACACACAACCAACTCTGTCGGGAAGATTTTTAACCTTTGATTTCCACTGGGAGGAAAGAAAACACTTGCTGAAAAGAGAGAACTCCGCTGGGGACGAAACGACTCTCTTGGGGAAAATCAACTGACTCCGTTGGGGAGAGTAAATGACCCTACTGGGAAGGGAATCTCTACTGGGAAGAGTAGACTGCCTGGGTACAACTTACAAGTTTGGAAATATTAATCTTCTGAGGCTAAACCATTCTGCTTGGGATGGGGGATCCTTTTGGGGGACACCACACTGTCTGAATACAACCTTCGATCTTGGAATCGTCAATTCTGCTGAGGGTAAACGACCCTGCTGGAGAATGTCCTTTGGATAAGCTGAGACTAGCTGGGGAATTTGATCCTTCTTTAGTAAGGAACACTGTTATCTCAGAAGCGCGACCTGCATGGGGATTCACTTCACGTAACGATCAAGCCTTTCTGTTAAAGCCTCTTCTCGGAAATTTGCCCCATAAATACCAACATGCCCCAGTCCGAGCATTTCGTCTGGAAAAGAAAGGCTAGCCATAGTGCTACTCACAATACCTTGCCCCTGAATCGGCACCAACCTTCTGATAAGGACTCTTTGATCTCTGTACCCTGACGGTTAGATCTGTACTATTTCTGCACGTCAAACCCCAAAAGAATGTCCCAACAACATCTTTTGTTTTTAGGGTGATCTGCCCCGGTCTTGCGATACTCTTTTGCCCCTGATCGACTGATTCGTGGAGCAGTGCCCATAGTTGCGAGAGATTTGCCAAATCTCGACCTAATTGCCCCAGATAAACTGATTCTCGAATGTACGACTTTACTGGGGATAAACGAACGTGCCAAGTAGGCTGGGGCTTTTGTACATCCATGATAGGTCATACACTCCTGATGCTGGACAATACCCTGTCTGAATTCACGGCTTCTAGTAGAAGGGTCAATGGATGGCAGCACGATTTCCCGATATTTGTCTCAAACTTGAAGATTGGCTGAATCTGCTCAAGTAGCTCTGAGTAACGTTGTTGACACTGAGAAGATAAATTCTTTCGCCTCTGTTATGCCCCGGCCTGCAGGAACCTCTGTGGGATAGTCTGAAAATCTGTACCCTGGCGGTTTAATATGAACTGCCCCAGTATTCTGAACTTCAGCGAGATACTTCGAATCGAACGCCTCTCGAATAAAGAATAATCCCTGCACTTTTGGGATGGCATGCCCCTGTCTGCAATGACTTTGCCTTAATCTGGTTCTTGGAAAAACCCACTCTGAACCGAAAGCACCTTGCTACAATACAACCTTGCGGTGGCTTACCCCGGTGTTTCCCTCAATTCAACAACTATCAACATCGTAACTTGCCCCTGAACGAGCGTTGAGCGACTTAACCTGCCCTGATCAAACATAGCATTCTGGATAGCTGCCCTTGATTGGCTCTCGAGAAGATTCGCTTCTGATCAACTGCTCCATGATCAACGGATGCTTCGAGACTTTTCCTCAGACTAATTGATTCCGAACTCACTGGAAGTCAATGCCCCTGATTCACAGGGTTTCACAACATTCACCATTCTGATCCAGACTGTTGAATTATTCAATCCTGTTCGATTATTCCCTGTTGGAATTTCTTTCCTGTCAACTACTAACCTGCAAGTAAAATTGTTCAGTCCCGAATGGTAATTTTAATGCAGTGTTCATGCAGATTTTGAAAAAATTTGTGCTGTCACTCATTTACGTGTCATGATTGTGAGTGATGAATGAACCAAAGTTCAAACGTAGTGCTTATGTGATTAGTGAAAATACAACAAGGATATGACTAACAAATCAAGAGGGAGTCAGGTTACTCAACCTTACCGTAATGCGCCTTCAGAATAAACCTTGCCTCAATTAGGTCTTTTAAGGGTTGTATCGTGGTCGGGTTCATGGTTCGCGAAACAAAGGATATTTGGCTCAAATTATGTTTTGTACCCACCCCTTCTACGTGATGACCTCCGATCCTAAAGTTTAGTTAACGTGGATCGAGCGCTCGCCTCTTCGAGAGGTATGTTGACTGGTAAGAACCATAGTTAGGGAACTCACAAGGTTTCAGAGTGACAGTTACTCCTTTTCATTTTCGGTGTCTGTATACACGACTTTGTGACTTCACTGGAAAAAAAATTTTCTATTGATATCCTTTCTTTTCGTTCTTTCGATTCCCTAACTTTTGCCTGGACTGACTCCCTTTGAGTTCTTTTCGATTTTTCTTTTGAAGTCTAGCGGGATGCCCTAATTTTTGCCTAAGTATTAGCTTTCCAGCTTTTTCTTTTTCTTTTTTACTTAGCGGGCTTTCTTTTTTCTTTTTTTTTTCTCTTGGAACAAAGTCGCGTGACACTGATTGTCTTGATTGTTCCGAAAAGATGGTAACTGTCTCACTCCTGGTTGGTGAGGTTTAACCATCGTGGTTGGCGCGATGCGACCTCTTGAGAGGAATAAACTTCAATTGGTCCTCAAAAGGCAACACTCCTCTATAAGACTTGAACACTCGGTCAAGCTAACTGACAACTACCCCGCCCCGGGTTAAGATGTGAGGGTTTAAGAGTCCGAAAAACTTCTACTTCCTGGCTCGAAATGGTTAACAAGGGACTAACTCCTTATAACTCCAGTGTTTAGGGGATTTGAAACAATGCCTTGTACGTCATCGGCAAGGTTTTATCTGAAAGCATACGATCATCGGTTATGAGTATTCAGTTTCGTCATCCTCCCTCAAATCTTTGCTAATCATAGTGATAAAGTGGAGTAAATAAAATGCAAGTGTCAGTGCAATGCAGTAAATGAGTGACAGCGACATGATTAATTCAGAAAAATGCATAGTCACTTTATCAATATTACCATTCGAAACATACAATGTTTAACAGCAAGTAGTAACTAACAGAAAAGAAACTCCAAATGCAAATGATAAAAAGTCCGAGGACTGCCAATGCTGAGGATGTCTGCCCGTCTGGACCACTGGCTTCTGGAAATGAATCTGCGAGCTCAGACAGCTAAGAGGTTGTCATGAACAAACAAAACTCCTTCTGGAAAGGAAATGCACCCTTTGTCGATCAACTGCTACACTTTCGCCTGAAAAGCTTTGCAATCTTTGGTTGAATGCCCCGGAGATCCACCATGGTAACCACACTGAGCATGGGGATTGTACCCTGGAGGGTAAGGCTCTGGCACGGGCTTAAGAGCTTTAGGTTCCACCAGAGAATTCTAAATCAAATGCGGAAGAATCTGGCTATACGGCACAGGCACTGGATGGAAAGGAGCATTCCTTCGTTCCATGTTGCTACGAGGTCGATTCTGATTCTGGCGCTGATTTCAATAACCTCGGCCACGGGTTCGCTGATTTGCAAGAGAAGCGACATAAAGTTCCCGATGGGATACCCTAGGCACAATTATCTGTCCAAAATAACGAGACACAGAAGCTACTGACTGCTGAGAAGACGGAGACCCAACAGATTTTACCGATTCGACTTGAGGATACCCCACATCATTCATGATTGCATTGACCACAATTCCTTCTTCAGTTTGAAAGCTATAGAAAGATTCTGTTTCGCTAGCCTGACCGCTTGAAACATTCTGGATTCTTCGACCATACTCGATGCGCTCTCCTGCCTATACCAATTCAGAGAAATTTGGTGCAAGTCCAAGCATTCTTTCGAAGCACGGGCTCTGCAAGGAGTTTACGAACATGCCTTTCAACTCTCAGTCTTGAAGCGGTGGTTGCACTCTAGCAGCAAATTCTCACCACCTCTGAACATATTTCCTAAAAGGTTCATTGTTCCCTTGAGACAATTCTTGCAGCTGCATGCGACTAGGAGCTTCATCAAGATTGTAGTCATACTGCTTCAGGAAAGCATCGGCTAAATCCGCCCATGATCGGATCTGATCACTCTCTAACTGCATATACCAACTCAGAGATGCCCCAGTCAGACTATCTTGAAAGCAGTGAATCATCAGCTTGTCATTATGCACGAACGAAGTCATTCTCCGGCAGAACATAACCAAATGTAGCTTCGGACAGCTATCCCCTTTGTACTTCTCGAAATTGGGCGCTTTGCACTTTGGAGGCAATACAAGACCTGGCACCAAACACATGCTCGCAGCATTCAGATCAAGAGTATTCTCATTCACCAGGGCAGAAATCTGATCTTCCAACGTCTGAAGTCTTCTCATATACTCCTCAGTTAGTGGGTCCTGAATATTAACCTGTGGAACAACTCTTGGAGGTGGCAAAATCCTTGGGGAATCTGGCGTAGAGAAAGTGAAATTGTGATACTCGGAGTCATTGAGAGAATATGGACCTCTGACAGGGGTTTGCACAGGCTGGGCAACATTATCCACTGAAGTCCTTTGACTGTTGTTATCTCCTCTATTTATAGCTGTTATGGCTTCCCTGATCTGACTCACCTGGTACTTCAACGATTCAAACTCTGCCCGAGTAACAACCAAGTTCTGCTCTCCTGAAGCCATGATCTATCCCAATGCTAACTCAAGTCCAATGCGAATGTCGGGAAATCAGCTGATGAAGCGGGAAAAAACGGGTAAGCTCCCTGTTCCGGATGAGGATGAATATGCAAAATGAAATGCTAATGCAAACAGTCATGCAAAATGCAAAATGCACACACAAGGGACCAAGTGCCCCTGGCTGAGAGGAATCCAACATACTGGTCTTAGTCAGACCCATAACACTGCTCGAACTTGGTGTCAGCAAATCAAAACGGTACTCGAACCTGGTCTCCAACAGACCTCAGAATGTTGTCCTCAAAATATCACTGAATCTCAATCAAGAAAACCGGTAATCTGGAGGTCAAGTTACCTGCATAGCCCTAAACCCTCTCACAGGCAGGTGTCCTAGTAACTGACAATGGTATGACATCCTATGCGGTCGTCGGCGTCACAGACTTTCAGGGTTGATGATACGATTCCCAGAAGGAGTGGCATCATCAAATCCTGAAGAGGCCTCACTTAGCCAACTTCCAAATGATCGGTTCCCAGAGTCGACAATCCAACTAACCAGCAACCCGAGCCACCCAAAGGGTAGGACAGGAGGCCAACCAGAAGAACCTCGTCTGAGTGTGGATTTCACGGGACACTAGGACATGCAAAGCACGTGCGCGCCTACTACTTTCCACTCTAATTCTAGGTGCACTCAAGCCCAGGTCCGGCTTATCTCTCAATCATAGAACACCTGTCCCACCCCAATACAGCAATAATAACAATAATATAATGCTGAAAGTAAGATACAGAAAAAGTAAATCCATACAAAATCCTCGACGGGAGAACAAGCGCTAGGATTGACTCGCTTAAGGGACGTTGGATCCCAAATGCATAAGGAACTATCGCAGTCCTTAGCAGCCAGGGGACGTTGGATCCCCAGCAGAGTCGTCAGCTGTCGCTACTGCGAAAATCGGCGTCGGCTCCACAGCAGAGTCGCCAGCTGTCGCTACTGCGAAAATCGGCGCCAGCTGAACAGAAGAGTCGCCACCGTGCGTTATTTATCCCAAAGGAGGGAAAGGAAATGCTCGAAGTAAACCTACCGCAAAGACGGGAAAGGAATGGTCATCGCAACCAAATCCTGGATTCGGGAGTCGGTTACGCAAGGGGAAGGTATTAGCACCCCTCACGTCCGTCGTACTCGACGGGATCCACGCTTGTTTTCTGGTACGGATTGTTATTCTATCTATTCTACAGGTCTGGGGTTAAAAGAAAATAAAATGACTCGGCAAAGTATCGCACTTTATGCCTACGTATTCCCGTCTGGAACGAGAAATCAGAGTCAACGTAGTTCGCCTACCTACGGGAAAGGAGGGGAAGGTTGCTCGCTAGGATGTCGCATCCTATGCCTACGTACTTTCATACGGCATGAAAGATCAGAGCAAACGTAGTTCGGGCCACGTACGACACAAGTCTGTCTTGATTGTTTTTATTCCTTCTGAAAAAGGGTTTTTCTGATTAACAGTCCAAGCAGACAAAAATGACGTTTTGATGAGTTCACATTCTTTTACGGAAGAAGTGTCTTTTATTGTGTTTGAAAGATTTATTGGTGTTTTTCTGTTTGTTTTGAGAAAGAAGAGACAGAACTCTATCCTACGGTTGAAAAGGGAATCAAACTAACCTAGTGTTATCATGCATGGGTTAAGACCTAATGTCTATCATGTTCCTCTCTTGCGCAGAGAGAAACAGAGATCCTAAGGGAATAGACGGAAACAGAAACAATAGTATATAATAAAACAGTAAAATGCATGAATGCAGCAATACAAGCGAGGCAAGGGAGTCTCACTCAACCTCGAACCTAGAAAACAACAGGCAAAAGCGAACAAAATTCGCTTTCAACCTAACAGGCTAAATGGCAAACAATACAGTCAGAGAAATTCAAACAATACATCAAAAATTAAACAGAAAAAATAAACAGAGCAGTCTTCATCAACATCTGTCTTCAAGTCATCTTCAACCATCTACAAGCTTCAAGCAAGCATCAGTCTTCATCTTCACAGCCTTCAAGCAAGGTCTCTATCTTCAATCCTTTAGGGCTTTTCTTCAAGTCCCACTCTCCAAGCTGAGGAACAGTTAAGAGGATGAACTGGAATGTTAAACAGTTAGTTGACCACCAAAGGTGGCAAACAGACTGTTAACAACATATAAAATGTTTCTCTCAAGAGTTCTATCTCTTAGACACTGTCACCAAGCCTTCCAAAGGAAGGGGGTGAGTGTCCTAGAGAGACTCTGCATCATAGAAAGGGATGGAGGCAAACAAGACCTTCCATGTTTGTGAATCAAGTTGCTATTCTAGAGCTCTACCTAGCTCCTAGATCCTATAACCTTCAACAGCTGCCAGCAAGAGATACTCTTCATCAACCCCGGAAATTGGTCTTCATTCCTTTGGTCTTCAATGGCTTCATCAGCAAAGTCTTCAGCTCAAACCCAAACCCCAAGCAGGCCCAATACCCCGCACAGTCAAACAAATAACCCTAAAAAGGGCACACCACACAATCAATCAAATACAGAAAATATACTAGTAATATTTATATAATAGGGGAAGTCTAGCATTTTCTAAGGGATCTATTACTTACCCTCAATACCCCTATAGTCCCATCATTTAATTTGTCCTAAAGAAAACACAAAAGAAACTCACTTTGTTATACCTATATTATATTCACAACCCTAAATGATTAGCCTAATATTTTCTAACTAAACTACCTAAAATAACTCCTAAAAAATTGGTATAAAAATCAAGGGGGAACCTAATATATGTATCTAGTTATACTAAAAAAATTAGCCTAAAAAGATTATGGGAAATACCTAAAAGAAATTCTACAAAAACTATATACAAACTATATTTATTTAAAAACAGTTAAAATGTAAAATATAAGCAAAAATAGAAAAAATAGCTAAACTATTATTTTTTAATCATTTTAATTTTCTTCAAGTCAATTCTAAACTATTGCAAAAAATCTCATGTCAAAATTCTTATTTTTTGATTTAATATGGATTTTATAAAATTGCAAAACAAAATGAATTAAAACAAAAATTAAATGGAAGCCAGGGGGTGCAAGCAGCAGCTTCGCCCAGTTCAATATCACATAGGCCAGGTACCCAGGGGTGTGCATAGCAAAACGACTAGGCCCAGAATTAAAACAAAATTTAATCAGAAAATCAAAAGAAAAAAGAAAACGCGCGCGGTGCGAATAGCACGAAATTATAGTTCAAAAATTTCTATGGGCCCCGTGTGGGGGTGTGGCTAGCATTGATGTCATTAAGCCCAGAATGGGCAATTAAATGAAACGGTGCGCTTAAGGCACCAAGCTTCCCTCCAAACTCAGCTTTGAATCGTGGCCGATGGATCATCATTTCAATCAACAGAGTCTTATTCAATCCAACGCTTCCCAGCTCGTCTTCAACCTTTAAACCTAGGGTTTCTACCAACAGCCATGGAAACAGGATTCAACACCTCACCTTCTCCTCATTCGCGCAAGCTCAGTTTTCAACCAAATTCCAACATGTAAAAAGCAAACTTACTCCAAATTTATCCAGGAATTCACTCATATCATTGGTTTCAATTGTGGTGTCCTAAAACTCAAAACCCGATGCCAACCTCCAACAATGGTGCATGAACAAATCTCAGTATTCTCCAATTTCTTGATATCAAAACAATCACCTCCTATCACTGATTAACCTAAGCCAAAGAACTAATGCTAACACTCAATATTAAGAGAGTTCTATGTCCAAACAGTTGGTGCACTCCAATGTCAACCTTCACCAAATTCAATCAAAATCTCCAGAATTGTTCATCTAACTACCTAGGTCATTCTTATCCTAACCAATCTACATCATGCTAACTAAATCAAGCTAAATCGAAGAAGATACTAACCTGGTGCAAAACTGAAAACAGATGGTGAAGTTCTTGGATTCACAGCTAGCAATGCTCTAGGATTGATCAATGGAGGTGGATCTTGATATTGTATGCACTTATTCTTGCTCAGATGCTCTGAATTCTTGTAATTGATTCTTCTTGCAACTTGGATGTGAAAATTTGCAGCACACGATTATGGCTTCAATTTAACCAGATCTTGCTTGGGATGTGATCAATGATGATCATGGAGTAAAAAGAAATCGAAACTTTGAAGGATGATGATGAATTAAGAGTGTTTGGGTGTGATTTGCACAAAAGAAAAATGGATTGCAACTATGAAATTTCTACCAAATGATTCACCAACCCTGCATTGAATAAGCTCTAGGGTTTATATAGATGTGGATGGAAAGTTCTGGAAGATGCTGGAAGCTCCTTACACATTGATCCCTTGTGATTTGGCATATGTTTCTTCTTTTACAAGCAAGCCATGATAACTTTCAAATTCTGAACTAAGCTCAAAAATCCACTATTGCCAATGTTCTCAAAACATCATTTCCCATCAAAATGACCTATAATTTCACCCCATTTGGACATGTTATGAAAAATTCCTAAAAATGGCTATTTAATGAACTTAAATCATGCCTTAATTAGGTCATTTTTGCAAATATGAGCTACACCCATTTTCAAACTTCCATGACCACTTTTATAGACTCAAAACATCATTTGGAACAACTTTGATGTTTCACATTTTTTCATTTGAGACTTGCAAGTATGAGTTTTAGGCATATGCTTGAAATGACCCATAATTTCCAAATGACCAAAATACCCTTTGCTTGCCAAAGTCATAATTAGAGTTCCACAAATCAGATGAAGGCATACCATACCTTTCTAGAAAGCTAAGATCATGAGGAACAACTTTCATGTTGGCCAGAAATCCATTTGAAAGCTCCTTGAGGGGTAAAGGTTGCTTGGAAGACAAGTAACCTTCACAGACAAAATTTCAGATGCCTCTGATGACCTGTAACTTGCAAGAACCATAACTTGAGTTCTATAAATCTTCTTGATGCCTTCCACCACTAAAATTAAAGGTCTTGAGATCCTATACAAGTTTCATGTTGTCCAAGGATCCATTTGAGGCTGGCATTTTGAATTATTTTGCTTGGAAGTTTGACCTAAATCAGGGGATTTTACACAGAAACCCTAATTTAGAAACTCCTCTTCTTCTTGATTTCTCTTGATTTATCCTTGGCACAACACCACATCCATATCTACATGTCAAATGATGAACCCCACATCTTCCAAACAGGCCTTGATGCCCTTCAATCAAGCATTTGACCTAGGGTTGACCCAGGGTTGACCCAGATGAAACCCTAGTTGACTGTCTTCAACTGCAGCTCTTGCAATCACATCAATGACTTGTCTCACTTTCAAAATGACCCTATAGGTCTTCCATGATGTCTATATACCCTCCATGCTCAATTCACAGCTCACAACTTCTTTGATGATCTTCAAATACACTCAAGATAGGAGATAGATCCACTGCTTGATCCACTGACTTCTTAGATTTCAATTTCTTTCTGATGACTTGGATAGGCTTGAATTTGAATAAGAACCTCTTGATAGGCTCATAGAGATAAGAATAGTACTTGGTCCCTTGCTGGATGGCTTGCCCATGCTATGCTATGCAAATGAATTAATTATGTACATGACCTAATATGCAAATGCTAATGCAATTGAAACATAAACCAAGTGAAGTAGGTTGAGCAAATTTTAGGGTGCAACAGCACGTAAGCGGTATTCAGGATTCTTAAAAGAGCATTTCTTTATGCCTCAGAGCACAACAACAATGACAGAATGGAGATCTTTGACGGAGTTTGCTGTAAGTGATCTACAATCTTGTAGTCACTCTTCTTGATCAGCCGCATGAACTCTTCTGCCTCCTTCAACAAGGATTCTTTCTCACCAGCTTGAGAAGTATCTTCAACCACCGCTTTACCTTTTCCCTTGTCATATTTTTCAGCAATTACTTCGGGAGGCGAAAATACTCTTCCACTCCGGGTTATCCCACCGACATCTACCAGATTGTCAACAGAATCCAACGGTGAGCCTTTCAGTTCCTGCTTCTGACCGTTACAATAAACTTCGACTTCGTAGTTCTAAGGAATTTCCTTAGTGCTCTCATAGGGTACGGGTCCAGCTTTAGTAATAATGATGGTCGGCGGCCTTGGAGGCGCAAAAATAGTGATAGTCTTGTATGGAATCGAAATTGTCGCAACTCCATTCTTCTCTTTATCAACTATTTTCTCCTCTTTCCTCTCTTCCAAGACTCTGTCAAATTGTAAAATACCATCATTCATCAGCTTTTGAATATGATTCTTCAACTTCTCACACCCCTTAGGATGGATCAAACACTCTGCACAAGCCTTATCACAACCAGCGAATACCCCTCCACTCAACAGTTTGTCCTTCACGAAACTCAACAGAGTCTTCAACTCTTCGACATCAGCTACCAAATCCAAGCCCTCATCCTTAATAATGGCAATAACCCCAGCTGCTCCATGATTAGGCATGGGATTCTGCCTTACATTGGGCGCATCATGAGAAAAGCTGATGGCTTTGCTATCTATAAGGTCCTGAACCTTATGTTTGAATGCTTTATAATTGTCGATATTATGACCTGGAGCACCGAAATGAAAATCACATCTAGCATTAGCATCATATCCGGGTGGTGGTGCACCAGTCAAAGGAGCCAGAGTCCTTTTCTGTATCAACTGTAATTGCATCAAGTGTTGAAGCAACTGCGAGTATGGCATCGGTGGCGCATCAAACTGCCTGCTTAATGCTCTGCCCCGATCTTGAAATCTGCGAGGAGCATAACTTTGTTGCTGCTGCTGTGGTTGTTGCGCTGCAGGTATGGTAATACTTGCAACCTGAGGTTGTTGCTGATGGTATTGTTGAGATCGACGCTGATTTATGTTTCTTCCCTTGGAACTAGATACTGCATTGGCTTCCCCCTCTCTCTTCTTATTGCCAAAAGTTTTTTCTACCTCCTCCAGCTGAGGATCCTTCCCCGACCGGTATTTTGCCTAATTTGATTCCGTTCTCGACTCTTTCCCCTGTAATGATCAGATCTGAAAAACTCCCCGACATGTTGCCAATTAGCTTCTCGCAATACACCCCCGGTAATGTGGCAACAAACATGTCTATCAACTCCCTCTCCATCATAGGCGGTTGCATTCTAGCTGCCAATTCACGCCATCTCTGGGCGTACTCCTTGAAACCTTCATTATTTCTTTGGGATAAGTTCTGTAACTGGACCCTGTTTAGTGCTAGATAACTGTTATATTGGTAATGCTTAACAAACGCCTCAATCAAATCCATCCAGCTTTGGATGTTGACTGGTTCTAAGCTCATGTACCACTCTAGAGACGGACCAGAAAGATTGTCCTGGAAAAAATGCATAAGCAACTTTTCATCGTCCAAATAGGCGGACATCTTGCGGTAGTAAGAACGAAGATGAACCCTCTGACAAGTTGTCCCCTTATACTTATCAAAGTCCGGGACTTTCAACTTCAGAGGAACCTTTAAATCTGGAATCAGCCCCAAATTTGCCATACCCAACCCCATAGATTTCTGATTCTCATAACTCTTCATCTTTTCCTCGAGCAGCTTAAACCTCTTGTCTGCGTCAGATGGCAGACCCATACTAACATCCCTCATAGAGAACACACCCTCTTGATCATCTTCCTCCCACTGAGGGGCAGTATTCCCATGCAAAGCACACATATGAACTCCTGTCTGATTTTCCTCGCCTGGAGGTATAACAACTGTAGGACCAGTATTAACATGTGGGGTGACATTGTCAGAAGTAGGAGGTATAGCAGCAGTTCCCCCGTGAAGCATACAACTACCTCAACCCTAGAAATTAACAGTTGCACCAAAGTTCTCATTTGTTCTTGGCCATTTGCAACACCTTGCATCATATCCATGAACTGGGCCATCTTGTCACGGAACTCTTGAATCCAGATTGAATCTGATTAATAATCTTGCGTTGATTTCCCCGAGTAGCGTAACGATGAGTTGTTTGGTTGTCAATCCTAAAACAAACTGAAGCAAACCACATAAGAGATAAGGTTAACGATACCAGAGCACCTGCGATGCAAAATGCAAAATGATGCAGTATGCAGACATGTAAATATGCATTAGGGAAAATTTCCCCTCGATTCTAGTTCCGCGAGAACAACAAGACAATGGAAAGCTAACAGATAAGCATAACAAACTCCTCATAAATAAAATGAGAGGCAAGAGTCAATGTACAACACCACACTGAATACAAGGGAAACAAAATGACCTCATCCAACAGATCTGGTGATGGTCAAGACATAACAACAAACTACAAAGAGAGAAAACATCAAATACACTGGCGAGCCTGGAAATCCTCCAACAACTCTCTCGTATCTGAATGATTTGGCCTGTCTACCAACCCCTGGATGAGAAACTCTCTCTGGCTAATGATGATTTGCAAGCTCTGAACATAACCCTCCCAAGCATCTTCACCAATCACTTCCTCAAGCTTATATCTCTTCACATCAGCTATAGACTTGTAATCATCCAACGTTGCAAGCGCTTCATTCAGTCTGCAGTTGCTTTCACGCCGGAGTGAGGATTCAGCTACAATTTTCTCATCCTTCACCTGAAGTTGAGCCTTCAACTTAGCAATCTGTTACCGCAGTCCATCTTCCCGCTCATTATTGTTTGTTAAGATGGAATTCCATTGTGCATTAAACTTTGAGATCTCCATATATGATATGTCTAGCTCTCTCTTCTTGTCTCTAAGAACATCACTGGCACTCTTCAAGTCTAGGCCTATACGCTCTCGAGCACGAATAGCTTCTATTAATTTTGTACCTAGCTGGTTCATCAATTCAGTCTGCTCCTTGGATGAATAAGTGGCTTCACACCTCTCGCTTCTGAGTTGAATAATCTCTTTCTTCAATTCCTCATTTGCCTTACGTAACTCCTCCTTCTCAGACCATGGCTGATTATATTTCTGAATAGCAAAAGTAGTCGGCTCCTCAACCATCAAAGGATATAAAGGCTCACAAGGTAGAAAAGGCATCAACAACCTCTCAGCTCTCTCCTGAATCCAAGTCACATAAGGATCATAAGCTCTACTATTAATCTTACCCAAAGAAGCCTTCCCTCTACGGTGAATCCTGCTCTAAGCTTTCTCAACTCTGATCAGGGTCTCATTCTCAAGCAAACCAGTAAAATACAGAGATTCCTGTATTTCCTCCTTCTTCGGAGGTTTCCTCAGAGCATAACCAAACTGCCTCACTGCAAGAGATGAGTTGTAGTTAATACCTCATTTCCTTCCAATCAACGGGACGATAGGAAAACCACCACAGCTATAGATAATCTCTGTACCCAACTGATTTCTATCAAACCATATGATGTTCTCAGAGGTCAAGCCCATCAGTCTATCTGACCACTATGAGGTACCTGCAGTATCAACAAAAGGACCAATCTTGGGAAGGTGACTCACAAACCATCTGTATAAAAGAGGTACACAACAAGACACATTCTTCCCTCTCCGATTCTCATTCTTGTAATGCACGGAATGATACACATCTCCCAATAGTGTAGGCACAGGATTTCTCGAAGCAAAGATGTGGAAAGCATCCAAATCCACAAAGTTTGGAATGTTCAGAAACAAGATTATACCGTATACGCACAGAGCCAATATAGCATTAAAGACAATCCAGCAACCCTCTTTTGTAAAGTGTTGAGCTTTATCGACCAGGAAAGATAATGGAAATCCAAGCATCCTATTCCTTTTAATCAACTTCCCTTCTAACTTAGAAACATCTAAATGGAGAGAATTAGCAAGCCTGGTCAAATCAGGCACTGCTTCAAAGTGATAGAAAGGCTCTAACCTAGAATAGGAACTCCAAGCAGCATAGAAAACTCCTCCAAAGTAAGCATCAGCACATAACTAGGGAAAGTGAAACATCTCAACTGTGAGTCATATAACTGAAGCAAGGTGTGAAGACCTTCCAACTCAAATGCTGAAGCTTTACAGACACACCCCAGAAGCTTCCCATACTCCTTCTTGAAATCTTCCATTATAGCACGATCAGCAACAGAGATCAAACTGAGCAGAGACCCTATGTCAGGAGTAGGAAAATTGTATACAACAGTCTTCTACGAACTAGGCTCCATGTCAGAAGTGGAATAAGCTCACTAGAATCGAGAGGAAAATATACACCTGTAACTTAAATACATGTCAATGTTAAATGAAAATGAAAATGCAAATGCAACAGGGGATCAAAATTGTTGTGTTGTTGACTAAAAAGAACCAGCGTTTCGCTCTGGCGAGAAAATACCACAGCACTGATATACGGACCCACTGTATCAAGGATCAAAAGTTCACACTGACGAGAAAATCGGGTAGGTTGAAGGTCAAAGTTTCCTGCATAACCCTCCCCACTCATAGGTATGAACCTATCTCTAATAAGGCCTGGCATCCTATGCGGTCATCAGCGTCATAGACTTTCGAGAAACGATGATACATTCACCATTTTTGGTTTGGCATCATAATTTAACGAAGCGGCCTCACTTAGCTGACTCCTAAGTGATTGGTCTCAAGAGTCGATAGTTTTCAGATCCAACATCCCGGTCCTGACCAGCAGGATGAGATGTCTTCAAAGGAAACCTCATTTGAATGTGAATTTCAAGAGGACTAGTGCATGCCAAAAATACAGGTCCATCGCTACTCTCCACTCTAATGTTATGGTTATACTCAAGCCTGGGTTTTGGCTTATCACTCAATGGAACATTCCCACCCAACAGCACAACAACAATGATATATAACAATGCTGGAAAGTAAAATGCAAATGCAATACTGTACAAATGCAACACATATACACATATGTACACACCCAAAGGTAAAATAAACAAGCGCTAGGATTGACTTGCATATGGGATAAAGCCATCCCTAGCAGAGTCGTCAGCTGTCACATCACTGCGAAGAGGGGCCAACAAGGATAGAAGAGTCACAACCGTTTGTTGTTTATCCCAATTAGAGGGAAAGGAAACGATCAGAGGAAACCTATGGAAAAGGGAAAAGACAGGTCATTGCAACCAAATCTTGGGTTCGGGAGTCGGTTACGCTAGGGGAAGGTATGAGCACCCCTCACGTCCGCAGTACTCGACGACATCCATGCTTGTTATCTATCTAAAGGGTGTTGATCTATCTAAGCTACAGGCTCATAGGACAAAAGAAAAGAAAAAAGACTCGATATAGCATCGCCGCTCTATGCCTACATATTCCCTCGTGCAATGAGAAAGTTAGAGTCAACGTAGTTCGGAAAACTACGGGTGAAGGTGGGGGAAGGTTGCTCGCTAAGACATCATTGTCTTGTGTCTACGTATCCTCGTCTGGTACGAGAAATCAGAGCAAACATAGTTCGGGCTGACACGACCACAAGTTGGTTCAAGTGTTTTACCCGAGTAGGGTTAAACCTTAGTTCTAGCAGTTATGTGTATTGTTGCTCGACCATTGGAGACTTAGGCGTTACCTGTTTGCAGTAGAACCAAGAGTTAACAACACTCTCTTTGAAAATGATTTTCAATTAATCCCGAAGGATAAAAAGATTTGATTTTTTTTAGTCTTTTATGAAAGAAATGAATTGAGTTAAGTTTTCAATCCATGTTGCACTAAAGACTATGACTTAGGAGCGAATGCATCACATATTGTCCAAAGGACATACGCTAAACACTCTAGACGGTATGAGAGGAGGCCCCCCAATCATCATTTCCCAAGTACTAAGGCTCGTAGCGTACAACATTCATTATTCTTTATTACATGTTTTGAAGAAGTTTTGAGATGAGAAGAGAGGAGACACAACTAAGGGGAAACTAACTCAACCCTAGTGTTATCATGCAATGTGCTTCTAAGATTGGGATTACAAAGGGAAAAATCTAACCTAATGTTATCATGCTTGAATTGAACACTTAATGTCTCTTCTACTCCCAAGGGACTAGGAATCCTAAGGGATCATGGCAAAGAAAACCAAGTAAACAAAAGATAAATCAATCACAAAGGAAAAGGAAGAAAGGGATGAAAACATGAAATGCAACACAAAGAAAAGAGGGAGGAAAAAAGTGTGGGGCAGAAACCACCACAAGCACATCTCAACCTCTTAAATGCCAAGCAAGGGATACAAAACAAAAAGAAATGCAAGCAAAAAGAACTCAAACAAGTCCAAGCAAAAGTGAGATGAAATGGGAGAAGCGAGCTCCTACGACCATCGACCATCAATCATCGAAGAAAAGTGGGAGGAAAAAGTGTGGAACAGCAGCCACCACAAGCACATCTCAACCAAATAATTCTTCAAACTCAAGCAAAACAAAAGAGCACTCATCACTTTGAACAACATCCATAAAAGTATGCATTCAAGTGGAAATCGAACACGTGTGTCAAAGAAATCATGATTAAACAATCAAGAACAGCAACATAATATCCAAAACATCTCCCTCAAATGCATCATACTGATCCATGAAAATTCAAAGTGAAATGATACCCAAAACAAGCTCAAAACAACAAATATGACATTCTGGTTAAGTGTTAATCGGTTAACACATATGGTTAACCGATTAACCAGTTAAAAATGTTTGAAAATTTGAAAATTCGCACTGGTTAATCGATTAACCAGTTTGCACTGCAACTGGTTAACCGATTAACACTGTACCAGAGGCAGAAAACAGCAGCTCAAAAGCACTTTTCAGCAATTAATCACTTCTCCAATAATCCAGATGATTGTATAATCAATTAAGCACGAATTTAAACCAGAAAATAGTGATCCAATCAACATGTAAACACATTAAAACAACAAGATCACCAATCACATGGATCAAATCAACCAAAAGTCAATAAAAATTGAAGATCCACATCGAATATGCAAAATAAGCTCAAAATATCATCGGATCTAGAATTCCAACCTACAAAGCGGAGAATTTCTTTGGTAATTGTTAATTCAACTTCAATTGAGCAGATCCAAGCTAGAAATTCGGAAATCCTTCAAGATCCAAGTGAGTTCTTGTAGTAGAAATGAAGATCCACCAAAATTAAGCTAAATCAAACCAAATAAGCTCTCCTAGATCAACTTCAAAATTCATATCCACACTAGCACGAAAATTGAATGGAGAAACGGAGACAATAAGGATGAAGGATGAAGGTTTTAGCTCTAGAATTCCATGATTCTAATGGAGAATCAAAGAATTCAAGATGAGAAGAGCTTTAGTGGAGTTTGGGAGATGGAAAAGTTGAGAGCAAAATTCAAGAGTGAATGAATTCTGAAAATGAAATGGAATTATGAGGATTGTGTGTGTGAGGTTTGGAGAAAATCATTTAAATATGCTATTGGTTAGGATCCAAATGTGGTTTGGAGTGTGATTTGTGAAAATTTGAACGGGATTAGGAGTGGGAATTTGGAGGGAATGTGAATTAATTTGAAAACTAATCAAAATTCAAAATGGTTCTAGATCCTTCCTTTGGTGTGAAATCAATTTCTCAAGTGATCAAAATGGACCCCAAAGTGACTTCTCTTGAAAATTCACGTGCAGAGCAGAAAATTGCCTTGGTTAATCGGTTAACCATATGGGTTAATCGATTAACACCTTCAAAAATTCAAATTTGACCTTTTGCATTGGTTAATCGGTTAACCAATTGGTTAATCGGTTAACACCTTAAAAATTTGAATTTTGGCGCCTTTTGGAGGGAAATCTGCACATTTGTC
This sequence comes from Lathyrus sativus, assembly GCA_963859935.3. Taxonomy (NCBI): domain Eukaryota; kingdom Viridiplantae; phylum Streptophyta; class Magnoliopsida; order Fabales; family Fabaceae; genus Lathyrus; species Lathyrus sativus. The sequence goes on along the minus strand of OZ012738.1, from coordinate 64,946,011 downwards.
CGTTTTCATCCGTTCTAAGCCCTGTTCAGCCTCTGAAACTTGCTCTTGAATACTACAACCATGAGAATTCTTGAGATAGCCCGAATGCTGCCTCTTGATCTGAAAATATCCTGCAATATAAAATAAAATTGACCGCTCGATTGCTGGTCAAAATAAATGTCGGAGCTTCTGATGCTCGCTGTCTAGTCTCTTGCACTAAAAGGAACTCTAAGCCACAGGAAAACCTTGATCCCATGCCTCAAGAAGAAATGCTATGACATGCAAAAATGAAAAAATGAAAAGAAAAATAAGCCAAATACAAGAAACGGTTGGTCAAATTTTGGGGCACAACAAGGACAAGCAAAGGTTCAAGTGTGGGAGAGTTTGATAGCGCGAAATTATATCGGATATTTGACTTAACTTGCATGAATTTTATCTGCTTTTATTACTGTTTTATTTTATTTATCTTTGATTACGCCCTTGTTTTCTTCTGTTTTATAATTACCATAAATATGGACTAAAAGAATAAAAGGAGAAATAAATGAAGGAAATGGAAAGAAAAGAGGAAGAAAAGACCATGGAAAGAAAAGAAGAAGAAAGAAAGAGAAAGGAAAGAAAAAAGGTGTGGGGGCCACCATACACCAAGTGGAACTTACCACTTGGGTGTGACGCCTGCCACATGAAGAATGGAGGAAAGGTGGCGGCTGCCACATGAAGATGGAGTGGTGAGTGCCACTCCTAACTATTAGGAAGTGGCAACTGCCACTCCTACAAAAACGAGAAGTGGCGCCTGCCACTCCCTCCCCAGAATTTATCCATTCTCCCTCTAACTTTCCTCAACTCCTTGGCTACATTCTCTCCGGATTTTTATCCTCGTTGGAAGCTTTAAAGTCATGTAAACGTTTCCCACGAGCAGCTATATAAAACAAAGCAGTTTTGGAAAAAGGCACGCATCATATTTTCGTTTTTGGTTTTAGTTTTTTCTAGCTTTCTGTTTAGTTTCTTTACATTGTTTTAGAGGATTTTTGTAAGGCAATTGTTTCATTGATAAACAATTGTCATTTAGTTTAGGATTGATTCGAAAAGGTTGTAATATTGTACCAAACTGTAAGCTGACCTTCAAAAATCAAATTCAAGTTTTGTTCTGCAAATTTCCAGGTTTTGTTTATCTACTTTAATTTTATCGTATTATTTTTATGCATCCTTTGTGTTTTTTGGTTAGTATTAGGATTGGATTTAGTAAAAGCATGAAATCCATGTCTGGCTAAACCTCTTAGTGTTGGTATGTAACTACGACCGGTCGGAGGGGGTTAGGTAAATCGTGACGTAAACTTAATGGAATCTATGTTTCTGGTCTCTGTTTCTTTCGCCAAATTAATAACTTTTGTCACGAGAGTGAGAGAGTAACGAAGGTTAAGATCAATAAAGCGAGAGTTTGAGGTCTTAACCGGATAGCTGAAACGGAACATTAGCCTTAAATACAACGAGAGCGCTTTGAGGTTAATTAGGATTTATCTGTTTTCAAAAAGTGTTTTTAAATGCAAAATGAGAGAGTGAGAGTCGTATTCTGATAAGTATAAGTCAAGACCACGAGAGTGTAAGTTAAGGTCTTTTAAATGGGTACTTTCTACAGAATAACAATTCTTTCTTTTTAAAATAAATGCCCACGAATTACTGAACCCCCGATGATTGACAGGATTATATACCGATATTTCGCAATATCTTAATTTAATTAGAATTTAATTTTGCACTTATTTTATTTCTCACATCCAAAAATTTAGAAATCCGTTAGCTTTAGATTTACATAGTAGCATTAGATAGTGGTAGATCGACTCTTGGTCCTTTGGGTTCGATAATCTTTTAAAACTATACGATCAGACTGTGCATTTGCAGTCACGAAGCATTTAGACATACTAAATAGTCGATCAATAATGCTCCTCTTATACTAGTGTATTTGATTTGAATATTGTTTTTTATTATTAAAAAAAGGGAAAAGGATGAGACTTAGACTCTATTAGAGGCCTGTGATATTTGTATTTTGAATGAAATAATGAAATAATAGTGTTGGGTCTTATACTCAGGGAGAGGCCCAGATGATTTCAAGCAGTTTAAAACAGACAGATGGTTTTGAAAACAGGGGTATGGGGCTTAAAACTCAAGGAGAGGCCCATGGAGGTTTTTTATTATTTAAAACAAAGTTTATGTACAAAATATTGAGGCTTATACTCAAGTTCAGGCCCATGAGTGTTTTATTTAAAAACAGTGATTTTGGGCATCTACTATAGGGGGTTGGGTCTTAGACTCTAATAGAGGCCCATGATGATTGAAATGGAGTCTGAAAGATTGAATCAAAACAAAACCCTAATTTCATATTTTTAAAGATATTTTTCAAAAGAAAAATAAAATAAAATATGCATAATTTATCAAATAAAATCATTGGTCATGTTAAAAAACAAGGATTAAAGTTTATGAAAAAATTATTTTATTCACATGAATATTTAAAATCATTTGGATTTAAAAATATCAAGAAAAAGAAATTATTTTAAAACATTTAAAGCAATTAAAAAATAATATTTAAAATATATTTAAAATATATCAAATAAAATATTTTTTGGTGAATAAAATAATTTAATATATGAGTAATATATGTGCAAAAAATAATTTTTAAATAATTAAAATTGGTTAACAAAAATAATTATTAAAAAATATGGTGAAAATGTGAAAAATGGCATGGGTGGGTGTTAAATCCACGCCCTAGCACACAAACACACTTGAAAACACGCGTCGCAATCACTGGGGTGGTGATACACCCATGTATTAAACCACACCCATTAATTGATATGCCTAGAAATGACCTAGGCCTGGGCAGACAAGGCACCCATGGTCTGGTTCTTGCACAAGGGAGGGCAGATTTTCTTCAATTTCAAGAAGACTATAACTTCTTTATTTCTCCATGAAAATGGATGAAATAAAGATGGATCCTACCTAGAATTTCATGAGGAATCCAATTTTGGTCTTGAATTTTTTTTAAATGCCTATATTTTAAAACCCGATAGTGGTTTTAAAATATGACAAGTTTTGCAAGTTCTATGCTACCACTCTATACAATCAATAATAGCATGATAAAACAGTTTAAACACAATAAATATGACATTTATGACATGTTCATGATCAATATACATCAAAGTAATGCATATTTTACAAAGTTCAAGTTCTTATGCACTTACCTCTTGAAGCTCCACTTGCTAACCTTCAAGATACTTGTGACATAAGCAATCCAATGTCTTGGACACTATTAATGGATCCCTTGGAAGCTTTTAGGATGATTAAAATCCAAATAAATCCTTAGGAACATAAACTAGCTCTTTCTTGAAAAATTGGCAAGGCATGTTGTGAGGTTCATAACTTCTTAAGGGTATATATTAGAGTGTGTTTAAGGTGTTGATTGGTTTCGAAATGGTTTGAATCAAGACATGGCTTGAAAAATGCAGAAAAAGTCAAAATTTGAGGTTTTGATGGTTGAATTTCTGATTTTAGTGATTTAATATGAAGGTGAGTGTTTGAGCACCTTCAATGGATGATGTGTTTGTATGGTTGCTTAAGTGGTTTAGGCTCTGGTTTTGAGAACTCCAAATTTGATTCTTGAAACTTTGAAATTTTGAGAGAGGGAGGGAGAATGAGAAAACAAAGTTGTGGTATTGTTTTGGTGTGTCTTTATCAACCATAAATGATCTCTATTTATAGTAGAGGAAGTTTATTTTACAAGGAATAGTGAATGGGGGATGGATCACCTATTATCCAATGGATATGGCTAGGTGTTCAAAGTCTCCTCTAGCCATTGACATGGATTGAACTTGCAGGCCTTGAGTCTTCTGATTCTTGGATAAGTATTGACTCATTTGGACTGATATAAACTTGATTCATTCCACCTCTTTGTACCACATAAATGCAAGATGACAAAGTTGAATTTCAAGGTTCATGCCATGATGAATTTGCACATGTTATGGATAGATTCTTTACCCCTTGTATTTTGGTTCAGATTTCTTTATCATTTGTGTTGATATTGGACAGAAATCTAACGATGTTATTGTCCAAAACTGGATTGAAAATTGTGGGAGGCAAGTTATGTGTCGATGCTGTCAAAAAACAGTTTGTAGCAAGGCATGTTGTGAGGTTCATAACTTCTTGCTCAAGTCAAATCAATGGATGTTCTTGTAATCTTTGAAAAGCCTGTATATCATACTTCAACTTTGATGTTTACATTTGGTCTTGATTCATCTTGGATCATAATGAAAAATGCCTCCAAAGTTGGGCAAAACATGAGGCTGATTCTGCCTAAAAATTTCTAATTGTTAAAGTTCCAAATCTCATGAAACCCTAACTTTAATGCTTCATATATAAAAATATAGGAATTTTTTGTGGGTGCTTCAGATTTGTAATATTGTTTTATATAAGAAGATATATCATTTGAGCTTTGGATGAGAGAAAATTGTTGCTTGGATCAAAAGTTATAGCCCTGCAAAGTTGGGTAAAAATCAAGTTCTTTCCATAACTTAGTGAAATTTCAAGTTTCTCAAGGTTGCCCTTTTTTCATGTAACCTCACTTTTCTTGATTTTTCTTGATTGATCATGATCCAAATCACATAATAACATCATTCTTGACTTGAAGAAACCATGTTTGATTAAAAACTTCAAAAGTCAAAATTGATTTTGGGCATAGTTGACTTTTTGTATCAGATGAATTTTGAACTTTGTGATTCTTTATGAAATAAAGTCCTTAGGATAAATTGAACCTCATGGATAGATCCTATAGGTGTTTTTTAGTGTCTTGAATCATGTCCCAAGGTTTGAGATCATGTCTTGGTCAAAAGTCAAAGGTATGGTTGACTTTTTCTCAGGAATCCTAGTTTGTGGTCCAAATGAATTTGAATCCTTGTATTGCTTATGAATCCAGTTATTCGAATCAATCCAATCTTGTGAATAGATCAATATTATGTATTTGAGGTCTTTGAAACATATCTTGAGGTCTTGGATCATGCTTTACTTCAAAAGTCAACCTAGGGGCAAAATTAGGCTAAAACCCTAATTCTTGATTTTTGATAGATACAAACCCCTAAGGCTATTTTGAACTTGTGAATGAACCCATGAGGTTTTTTTGAGCTTCTTGAATCATGTACTGAAGTATTGACTCATGCCCAGATGAAAATTTTTATATGGAGGCCTTGGTCGACCAAAACCCTAATTTGGTGACACAGGTGATCTTGAGGCTTGATTAATTTGGAATGGTGCAATCTTGTGTTAAATACTTGATGGGAGGATCTCTTGATCCTTCATGGATATTTGAGAGGCTTGAAAAGTTGAAGATCATGTAAATTATTGATTGATCCCTTGCCTGAATGCTCTGAAAGGGCTCAAAACCCTAATCCTTAGTTAAGGTAAATACTCAACAATCTTTAAGAAGATTGCTGAGGTATGAAAATACATCCATATTGTGGTGATGATTGACACAATGATGTGAAGTTTTGTGGTCAAAATTTAGGGTATGACAGATGCCCATATTTAATCTTCTTAGACCTGAAGGTATGAATGATGAAGACATTCAGACATTCAAGGTAAAAGAGGATTAAATATCAGAATACCCGAAATTTTGGTTGTGGATGTTAATGGTAGCAAATCCCCAATTTTGCTTATCCATCTTCTTTTACTAAGTAATCTTGCTTAGAAAAGGGTAAAACTTCCCCTTGATTCTGGTCTTCATCCATGGAACTAGTCTTAGTTTCTTGAAATAAACTCCCCCTCGATCCTGGTCTTCAGCCATGGATTTGGTCTCAGTTTCAAATAAATTTCCCCTTGATCCTAGTCTTCACGGAACTGCTTTCAGTTTCTTGAAATAAACTTCCCATCGATCCTGGTCTTCAGCCAAGAAACTGGTCTCAGTTTCAAATAAACTTCCCAATGATCCTAGTCTTCAGCCATGGAACTGGTCTCAGATTAAATAAACTTCCCTTCGGTCCTGGTCTTCGGCCACATAACTGGTATCAGTTTCTTGAAATAAACGTCCCCTTGATCCTGATCTCTAGCCACAGAACTGGTCTCAATTTTAAATAAACTTCCCCTCGATCCTAGTCTTCGACCACGGAAATGGTCTTAGTTTCAAAAAAAACTTCCCTTTGATCTTGGTCTTCGACCATGGAACTGGTCTCAGTTTCTTGAAATAAAATTCCCCTCGATCCTGGTCTCCAGCCACAGGACTAGTCTTAGTTTCTTCTAATCAAGTCTTTCTCTTGATAAAGAAAGTTATCAGTGAGGGTCTTCACCAAACTTTTTTCCGAGGTTGACCGGGGAGATAGCCATTTGATGGTGTTTCCCTTGAAAATTGGAAAACAACTGCTGATCTTCCAAATCTAACTTTGGTGACTCACATGATCGATCAGAATGATCCTAGGACATGTGCTAAAACTTACTTGAAAGAAACTATCTAAAACTGAACACTTCGACAGTGCTTTTGAGAAAAAGGTTAATGTAAAGGTAAGGCTCGACTGAAATGAAAGGACATGAATTTGTAGGAAACAAAGTAAAAAGCATTTAAAATATTTAAACAAAGTAAAGCAGAATGCAAGAAAAATGTAAATTGCAAGGAAGTAAAGATAAACTCTTTAAGATTAAGCAAAATAAGTTTCATTAAAACGTAGAAGTGGTGTTTTTACATGACGTACATTCTCCTAGAACTCTTTTCTCTACACTTGGATACTTTGAGTAAATTTTGGCACATGTCCTAGGATTAATCTGATTGATCCTGTGAGTCACTGAAGTTAGATTTGGAAGATCATCGGTTGTTTTCCAATTTTCAAGGGAAACAAGTTGGCACGCTCAGTGGGACAGTGCTAAAAATTCTTCGATTTTTTGTAAAAGTTTGCGAAAACTAAAGTTGTTATTGTCTTTGATAAAACTTTGTTGCATGTTATTAAGAAGTGGTAAGATAGCCGCTACAAACGAAGAAAGACCAAGAAAAAATTACACTAGGGAAATGGAGAGAGATGTTAATCAGCCAAATGACCCAAACCTTCGAAGAGATGGCTCTAATCTTCAGCCTAGTAACACCAATCCTCGAGATGTGTCTAGGAGTGATGTAGTTCCACCCTTAGTACCTTCAAAAGAGGAGTAGATACCGCCTCCTGTTAGGCCTGAACCAGTGCCATTAGTGTTGGGATCAGGGTCGACAAGTATAAGGGCCTACACCCAACCAATGTTAGAGTATGTTGGGCCTCAAGCGTCGAATCCCCAAACTCCACCAGGAGGGACTTCAACGTCTAGACATTTTTTCCCTCAAGGGTTTTCACAACCATTACCATTGAAACCCACCATATGGAATGCCAACAATAGTAATACAAGGCCTCCAAAATGCTCCCCCGATATTCTCAGAGAATGTGATGGCTTCGCCATTACAAGGGTTGAGGTCTGGGATAAATGTTGGTCAAAACAATCAAAGTATAGGTGTGGGGTATTCCACTCAGGGCCCTAATATGACCAATACTTTGATAGCTTGTTTGAGGCAGCAAATGGATGAGAGTAACCTGAAAATGGTCCAAACCTTATCCCAAACTATGGGGGAAATCTTTCAATCTCTGATCTAAAATACTACCCATACTAACCAACAGTTAGCAATACAATTAGCACGGCTGGCGAAATTTATGGGTGTGTCAGCCACTGTCAGAAACACAACTATTGTGGAAAACATTCCACGACAGGACTTAGGGAACATACCTGAGGCCAATCTAGAAAATCAAGGGAGGGTTAAACTCCCTAGACTCGAGCCTCTTAGAGTCGAACCACAAAGGGTCCAAGTACAAATTCTGGTAGAAAGAGACCCAGAAGTAATTATGGTGAATCGAAACCAAGATGCAGACAATGTCGTACAACAGGTTCGACGCAATAACATAGTCGTCGATAACAACTTAGCAGCCATGGTTGAAAGAATAATGGCTCGAAATGGGGTAAACTCTGGTTTCACTAGGCCAAATTATACGTCACCAATGGTAGAATATATTCTCCAGTCAGAATTACCTCCTAGGACGAATGTGCCAAAGTTTACCAAGTTTTCAGGAGATACAATGGAATCTACTGTCAAACATGTTGCCCGATATATGATCGAGGCTGGGGAGATTGCAAATGATGAAAGCCTTAGGATAAAATACTTTCCAAGCTCTCTCACTAAAAATGCTTTCACTTGGTTTACAACCTTACCCCGTAACTCAGTTTGTAATTGGACCCATTGAAACGTTTATTTCATGAACAGTTCTATATGGGGCAAACCAAGATTAGTTTGAAGGAATTGGCTAGTATAAAATGAAAGTTTTCTGAGCCAATAGAAGATTATCTAAATAGGTTCCGACTGCTCAAAACTAGGTGTTTTACTCAAGTACCTAAATACAAGTTAGTCGAAACGGCCGTTGGTGACCTCGATTACTCTATTAGGAAGAAACTAGATACCAAGTATCTGAGAGATATGACTCAACTAGCTGATAAGGTTCGACAACTAGAGCGTCTTAAAGACAAAAAGGCCAAATTTAATAAGAGTAAGAACGTAGCTTACGTCGAATATAATGAAAATATCGAAGGTGCACATGATGAGTCATTATATTTCGACGAAAATGAAATAGATGTTGCTGAATTAAAACAGGGTCCTCTTTACGCTTGCAAAGTATTAGTTCCTCCAAATGGAAAAAGTTGTGTCGAATCTGAAAAGAATGACATGTTTCCAAAGAAAACATATATTTTCGATATCACTAAATGTGAAGAAATTTTTGATTTGTTAGTTAAAGATGGGCAAATGATAGTACCTGTTGGTGCTAAAATGCCACCTTTAGAACAGAGAAAAAAGAAAGGGTTTTGTAAATACCATAATTTTTTGGGTCATAAAACGTCGCAATGTTTTCTTTTCATGGATTTGGTGTAGAATGCTATCTGTAACACCCCACTTCCCAAAATTAAAATAAAATACAATTAATTCAAGTAAACATCAGAGTTTCTTCTCAAAAGTGGGATATCACCTCAATTAATTCAACATCGATAGATGGTTTTCAAAATAAAACAGCAGAAGTAATCATCAATTGACATTCTCGGCCATCCGCCAAATTACATAAAGTCATTCATTAACAAGGTTCACCAAAATATGATACGTCACAGGAATAAAACAAATTCAACATAATAAAAGTAAACACCCAAGTCTCGTGTTATGTATCAGAGCATCCTAAGACTCGACCTGCACACCACTATCCAAGCTCGCTATTGTCGCTACTCGAAAAATGCATCGCGCAACGACGGGGAGGCGGAAAAGATAGACAGAAGAGTCGCCACCGAACTTTATTTATCCCATGAGGGGAAAGGAAAATATCGAGAAAACCTTTAAGAAAGAAATGGATAAGATGGTCTCGCGACCAAGAACGGGTTCGGAAGCCGGTTATGCAAGGGGAAGGTATTAGCACCCCTCGCATCCATCGTACTCGATGGGAACCTTTTGTTTGTCGTATGTGTGAATTTATCTGCTAAAATATTATGCTATAACAGTGTGTTCCAAAGGGAGAGAGATAAAAGGTTAGAAACAGTGAAAGAGAGGTAACGGGGAAGAAGAGAGAAAGAACAGACTCGGTAGGACTTCGCAGTCCTAGGCCTACGTATTCTTAATAAATGTGAGAAAGTCAGAGTCGACGTAGTTCGGGGCTACAGATATAGGGGGAATGTGCTCGACAAGGATTGTGGCCCTTGTGCCTACGTATCTTTACTCAAAAAGAAGTAAAGAATCAGAGCAGCCGTAGTTCGGCCTACGGTGTGTTGATACTTTTTATGGATGATGCTATCGTGCGCATTCTAGCAGTTAGGTGTTTTGCTGCTCGCTCGTTGGAGACTTAGGCGTTACCTGTTTGCGGTAGAACGGACGTAACATATCCTTTTGAAAGATCGATTAGTTTTCGCCACGCGGGGCAAGAAGTCACGTTTGATTGATTGGATTGTTTTTAGGGGGGCGAGACAGGTCCTCAGATAGTAACCCCTACGGGTAGTACCCAATTCTTTGTCTCAAAGTTTTTGTTGTAAAATGTGTGGCGAACATAGAGTCTTCGTATTGAAAGACGAGTATCAAGACCACACACACTACAGTGAGTATCCTGACACTCGGAGAGGAAGAAGACTACACTCAATCCTCTCTCTTTAGCTCAACACAAAGAGAACTTCATTCTCTTATCAAAGTGTTTTTGGTTTTGAATGGTAAGTGCTTTTTGCGACAGAGAACCCTACGGTAAGCGTCAGCACTCGGGATAGGAGAAGGCCTACTCCACGACCATTCAAGTTTTTGGTACGAAAATAATTTGAAAATGCACTCGGTACAGGACCGAGGTTTTAGGTGTGAAAAGTTACGGAATGAAGTTGTGAAGGTGATAGGTGGTGGAAGAAGTCGCGTCTTCGTATCGAAAGACGAGTATCGAGACCACCCTCACTACAGTGGGCATCCCAACACTCGGAGAAGAAGAGGTCTACACCCAATCTTCTCTCTTTAATTCGATACAAAGAGAAATCAACTTAATATGGTTTGAAAGAGGACTCGGTACGAGACCGAGGTTTTTATGAGGAAATGTCGGAAGCGTCTTTGTATTGACAGACGAACGTCGAGATCACCCTCACTACAGTGGGCATCCCTATGCTCGAAGAAAAAGAGGTCTACACCCAATCCTCTCTTTAGCTCAACACAAAGAATCGATTTTAAGGAGATGAGATTTGAAGATGGACGGGAAGCGTCTTCGTATTGAAAGACGAGTGTCGGAACCACCCTCACTACAGTGGACATCCCAACACTCGGAGAGGAAGAAAGTCTACACTTAATCCCCTCTTTTTAACTCAATACGAAGATGATTTGATTTTGAAAACTGTTTGACAAAGTTTTTTGAATCGAGTCAGGACAAATAATGAAGAGAGAAAAGGGGTGGTCTCAGATCCAACATTACCTATCAATAATTTGACTGGTAATGAATTACGGAGGTCTCGTCATCGACCCAAACAGATGAAAATAGGATAAAGGCCCAATAATAAATGATGAATAAATTCCAACTCTAAAAATATAAAATAAAGGAAGGTATGAAACTTAGAATAATATGTAAAATAAAAATAAGCTTTAAAGAAACTACTATAAATAAAGTATTATAAACCAGGAAATTAGAAAATAAAATAATATATATGAAGTAATCTAAAATTAATAGGAAAAAGATATTACTAATTTATAAATTAAAATAGAAACATATATATTTTTTAAAATACTAAAACAAAAATAATATACAAACTTAAAACAAGACAAAAGCAATGGGTTTTATGAAATAAAACAGGGGTGAGGAGTATGTGAATCATAATGGGTTTCAAACCCGTTCATCATCACACTGCTAAAAAACGGGGGGTGTCACCAGCTATATTGAAAGGAAACGGCAAAGCCCACTTACCTTAAAACCAAATCTCTCTTAGAACAAACTGAAAAGGGAATGGATTTGGTGTAGAATGCTATCTGTAACACCCCACTTCCCAAAATTAAAATAAAATACAATTAATTCAAGTAAACATCAGAGTTTCTTCTCAAAAGTGGGATATCACCTCAATTAATTCAACATCGATAGATGGTTTTCAAAATAAAACAGCAGAAGTAATCATCAATTGACATTCTCGGCCATCCGCCAAATTACATAAAGTCATTCATTAACAAGGTTCACCAAAATATGATACGTCACAGGAATAAAACAAATTCAACATAATAAAAGTAAACACCCAAGTCTCGTGTTATGTATCAGAGCATCCTAAGACTCGACCTGCACACCACTATCCAAGCTCGCTATATACCTGGATTGTCTGCACTTCTGAAGAAGCACAGACCACAACAACAACAAAGGGGTGAGAAACATGATAAAAATTATCAGTAATAAGATACATGATCAAAAGTAGTAATTACATAAAATATCACCCAACATGCATCAACCACGACCTACTGTCCAAACATCAAACACAACATGCACTAATGCAAATATGTGACTCAGCACCATGCTTACGGTACCGACTCATCGGTTCATTCAATCGAACCCAGGATAGATTACATACACCCCTCCCTGGCAATGATCTATCCCCATCATTCTCCACAAAGGAGTACGGATGAATCGCATACACTCCTCCTTAGCAACGATTCATCCCACCATCCTCCACAAAGGAGTACGAATGGGTCGTATACACTCCTCCTGAGCAACGATCCATCCCACCATTCTCCACAAAGGAGTACGGGTGAATCACATACACTCCTCCTGAGCAACGATTCATACCACCAAAACACCATGATATGCACGACACCATATGCACAACAAATAAACTCAAGCACACTAAGTGCACACGATCCTCCTAATCACATCACCATGCATCATATATATATATATATATATATATATATATATATATATATATATATATATATATATATATATATATATATATATATATATATATATATATATATATATATATATATATATATATATATATATATATATATATATATATATATATATATATATATATATATATATATATATATATATATATATATATATATATATATATATATATATATATATATATATATATATATATATATATATATATATATATATATATATATATATATATATATATATATATATATATATATATATATATATATATATATATATATATATATATATATATATATATATATATATATATATATATATATATATATATATATATATATATATATATATATATATATATATATATATATATATATATATATATATATATATATATATATATATATATATATTACACACCAATCAATTATATTAATTACATTAATTATTAGGAAATTCACATCTTAACACCAAGTATACACTCTTCACCATTAAACACCATATATATACCCACCATGACCAAAGGGATCAATTTGCCAAAAGGATACATTTCACACTTCACAATTTATAATCTAGGATTCACGTCATATGTAACACCCCGTTTCCCAAAAGCAAAATAAAACGATAAAGATAAACACACATCAGAGTTTTCCCCACAACGGGATGTCACAATTTCCAAACAAATTCCATAAATCATTTTTCCAAATTAATTTTCAATAAAGTTGCAGTGGGAAAAAAAAAAAAAAATATATATATATATATATATATATATATATATATATATATATATATATATATATATATATATATATATATATATATATATATATATATATATATATATATATATAGTCTGTCATAAATCAAAATAACATATATACATCATCCATGTCATCAACATCGTTACATATGACAATCGGCCATCGGCCCAAAACATACTTAATGTCATCACATGTCTCACAAAAGTCAGATACGCCACAGGGGCACACATATCAACAATAAAACAATAAGACTCCCAAAAAGCCCCCCCCCCCCCCCCCCCCCGGTGTTACGTATCAGAGCAGTCCTACGACGACGCCACAATCCAAGCTAGCTAAACACCTAGATTGTCTGTACTTCCGAAGAAGCACAGACCACAACAACAACAAATAGGTGAGATTCACGATCAAATAATAATGGTATAGTTGTACATGAAATAAAAGGCAGAAAATCATATAAATATCATTTCATATACAACACATCTGGACCTACCGTCCCATCATCAATCTCAACATAAAATCATGCAACACATGCACCCCCACACAACTCATGAATATGCGGTACCGACTCACAACAACGATGGACACTGGGCCATCAATCCTCCACAAAGGAGCACACATCACCGATGGACACTGGGCCATCAACCCTCCTCACAGGGAGCATATCACCGATGGGCACTGGGCCATTAACCCTCCTCACAGGGAGCACTGGATGAATCGCATACACTCCACCTGAGCAACGATTCATCCCCCGATGGACACCTGGCCATCACCCCTCCACAAAGGGAGCACAACAACACAATCGATGGACACCTGGCCATCACCCCTCCACTAAGGGAGCACCACAACACAACATTCCATGCATAACCCCAATGCATGCATACAACAACAATCACACACACAAACAGCATACACGGTCCCCTGACCATATCTCACCATATATCACAATCACACACATCATACATCTAGCACACAAGGTGCAATCCGATCCTATCGATCCATCCCTCACACAGCATATAACACAACGCGTAAAGGCGTACCGATCCTACTGATCCACTCACATCTTATAATGCATATATACATAAGCACACAAAGTGTATCGATCCTACTAATCAAATCACCCCACAACACATCACACATCTTGCACATCAGGCATACCGGTCCCACTGGCCCAATCGTCACAACAACACATAAACACGACGCATATAAAGCATATCGATCCTACGGATCCTCTCATCACAACATATCACCACAAGGCACTCAAGGCGTGTCGATCCTACTGATCCACATCCCTCACACAACATATAACACAATGCATAACAAGCGTATTGATTCTACCGATCTAATCACCACGCAACGCATCACACGCAATGCACTCAAGGCATAGCGATCCTACGGATCCACTCATCACAACACATCAACCCACAACGCACTCAAGGTGTAATGATCCTACTGATCCACAGATCTCTCACATAGTACATAGTGCATACATCTCACATACACCTTCATACATATCTATACTTAACACATAATCCACCGATTATGTCAAATGCGATACACGTCGGCCACACGGCCCTTACAACCCTCAACATACTCTCAACCCTCATATATTATCACTGCACATCCATCTGATCGCCCTCGGCATCACCAGCTGCACACAGGCCTCAAAAGCCAAATTCTGCTACACTCGCTATTGGCTCGCTACGCGAGCTCCTAGCGAGTGTTCGCTACATGTTCGCCTAGCGAACCTCCTCGCGAACCACACTTCTGAGCTACTGGAAGTGTTCGCCACTACCTCGCTCAGCGAACTTGCGAGAGAGTACAACACTTCAGCCACTGACAAGGCTCGTTGCACACTCGCTACGTGAGCTGCTAGTGAATGCTCGCCAGGCACTCGCCTAGCGAAGACCTGCGAATTCAGAAAAATAACACTGCTGCACAAAACTCAGCAGCTCCCCCACTTTCTAATTCTCACCAATCATCGGCTACACGTCCTACCGATATCCCACTCAACTAACATCTGATTCATCCGATAAAACACCGACTCTAGCTGATCAATCCACTCTCGACTCAAAATCACATTCAACTCCGAAACTCTCAATTCGCCCAACAAACTCACCACCTCACATGCAATAGTTTATAACACAATAATCACAATTCAAAGCAAAATTATCAACATGCAAAGTCATCAATTTCATCATCAAATCATCATCAACATACAAATATGCTCATACATGGGGTTAGGGATTCCCCTTCTACCAATACTCATGTAATACCATTTAACCGATATATCTCCCCCCTTACCTCGAATTCAGTTTCTGATGTTGATGACGCTTGAGGTATCCACAGCTTCAAGCTCCTTCTTGCTCTTGTTTTGATTGCTCACTTGCTCCTCTTTCCTTTCTCCCGTGCGTGTGTTCTTCTTCCACCGTGTTGTGTTCCTTCTCTAATTTTCCCAAAAATGCCAATGTTACCCCTCATCCCAAATAATTCTCTTTTAATCCAAATGAATCATATTCTCATAATTCTTTTAATCCAAAAATCCAAATAATAATAATCCTCTTATTTCTTTTAATTCACAAAATCCACTTAATTCCAAAATTTCATTTAATTATATTTTTCTCATATATTAATATTAGTAATAATAATGATAATAATTAATAATAATATTACATTACTATCAACTATCACATTTTTATCACTGTATACCAATATCATGAGTTCTTGATCCTCCAAATAATTCCTCAGAACACATCCGCGAATAAAATAACTTTGAAACCAAAAATAATTAAAATGGGTGTTACAACTCTCCCCCACTTTAATTATTTTCGTCCTCGAAAATACCTGATGGAAATAACTCTGAATACACTTCCCACATCCTGCTTTCCAATTCCCAGGTCACACTGCCTCTTGCAGCACCTCTACAAGCCACTCTCACCAAGGATTTCTCCTTTCCCCCGGAGTTGCTTCTCGTTCATCAATCCGAACTAGCAATGCCTCAACCGTCAAATTATTTCTCACTTGCACAACATCCATCTGATTCAATATACTCCCTTAATGAAAACACATGAAACACATCATGTCATCCATAAGCAATAGCGGCAAAGTAGTCTAACATGCTACTTTCCCCCCAATTTCCGTTGTGCCACTCTGATACAGATAAACAAAACACCGAGTGTGTTCCCGAGACTTTGAAGCTCGACCAACACCCAGTACCATCGTGATTCTCTAAACACATCCTATCTTGGATCCTCTTGACCTTTTCAGCCGTCTCATGCACAATCCTCATATATGAGCATAACACTCCTGCTCGATTCATCCCAACTCAAGAGAGTCCCACACTTCCTATCTCACAAGGCCCCATACAACACCATACTGATACTAGAATGGTAATTGATATTGTAGGCGACTCAATCAGCGGTAATTAACCATCCCACGATCCACCTTGATCCATCACATAAGCTCTCTCCAACTTCCTAATATAAACCTCTAATTTCCATCCGACACAATATTCGACAGTACCTCATATAACTTCACCACTTCCTCGATATGCATCTCGTAAATCCTCAACATAGAATAGTTTATCCATTCACAATAACCCAAATTAAAATTATATCTCTCCAATTCTTTGGAAAACTCAACACCAAATTCGTGAAAATACTACCCGATTTCCACCTTGGAATATTCAACGGCTACATCAGACTCCATAGTCTCTGCTGTTCAATCTTCGACTTCCGGCAATTCTAACCAACATATTCAACCCCAGTCATTCCTCTCTTCATTTATGATCACCGAAGCAATTTATTCAAATTCGGTCACTTCTTCATAGCACCGGGATGGATACCCCATCTGCCTTAATGTATTTCTTCGAGAGTACCCCCTACTCCACTTAGCGACATCTGGAACACACACTCTACCATAACACATCATGGTACTATTCCCATAAATCTGTCAATCAACTCTTTGATTCTGGTTTATCAAATTCAACTAATCCACCTACTCAACCCAGATTACTGAATTTCTCGATTCTCCTCAAGAATACAACTGGTCAGTTCTAACAATACAAGCTTAATTCCATATGAAGTCTCTTCACTCACTAAACTCATATTACCAAATTGCTCAATCAGTTCTATCTCTTTTCACCATCAATATGGGTATTATGCAAATATTTCTAACTTGCCGCATTAGCTACCACGTTCACTTTACCCGAACGGTAATTCAAATCAAAGTCGTAATTCTTCAGAAGTCCTAATTATTTCCTCTCCCTCATATTCAACCCTTCCAACTCAAACAAACACTATAAGCTCTTAGGATCACCAAATATTTCAAATCTTAGCCAAAACGATTGAAGCCTCCAACTCCGGCACAATCACAACCGCAACCAATTCTAAATCATTGGTCGGATGATCCCTCTCATGTACTTCAAGGTACCTTTAACATGTCTCTCAATCATATCAACAAAGCATCACAAAACACAACAAATAGTCCCGTCGGGCTCGACAAAAATCAACACACGAGCTGCGGACAGCTCTCCCAAAACTCTTTGAACTCTTCTCAAGTGGTATATAGCTGCTTATTCTCCAACAATGATAACTCAAGTTCTCGATCTTCAACATGATCCTCTATACTTTTCAAATGTACTAAAACATCACTGGTTAACACAACCATTGCTTCACTCAAATAAGTAAGGAAAATCCCGTGCCAACTGAACAAACAAGTTGTGAGTCATGACGAAAACACGAACCGTACCTTCTCAACTCATTACAACATCCAACCATGTCTCATCAATAAAACTCAACTCCATGTCATTACTTCACCATCACATAGAGAATTATAATAGCTTTCCAACGCTTCAAACTGTGCGTCATTCCGAGTTACAGTTCTCCTGTTACGACAAAAATACCAGAACAATATTTTCTGCCCAGGACCCCTTCGCTAGGCGAACACCGTAGCGAGCATGGAGCCGTTCGCTAGCATGCTCGCTAGGCGAAGGACCTGGCGAACATGACAGTTCGAAATCCTATTTTCGACCGTTACCTGACTTTCGAGTGTCCGATTTCGATTCCATAAAAAGTTGCGATCTTGCAATTCAGCGTACAAAAACAATTTCATACCTAGGAGGCCATCCAACACACTTTCAATCTTTAAATATTTTGAAACCCAATTACCTCCAAACTCAAAAGCAGACCTTAAAGTCTCCCAATGCGATACAACTTCAATCTTTGACATATCAACCATAATAACTTTACTTGAGATCACGTGACCACAGAACTCACATCCTCCAACCAATTGGTCCATCAAATTATCAACTCTTGGAAGCGAACATTTATCCTTGATCCCTTATCCATAGTTCACCCAAAGTTTCACAAAACCCTATGTCTTTCTAACCAACAAAATTGGTGCATCCTACAGTAACACACTCAAACAAAAGAACCTCTCTTCCAGCAAGTCTTCAAGTTGATTCTTCAACTTCTCCAATCCCAACACAGACACACAATATGGAGTCACTAATATCAGACTAGTCCCAAGAACGAAGTCATTGTGCAAGCTTCACTTCACATTCCGGTAGTAAATCACTTACCTCCTCAGGAAATCTCCGGACAATCACCATTAATTGACAAACCCCAATTAGCTCACTTTCCTTAGCATTCAAAATTTCTGTTAACATAAACACCTCAACACGTCTTACGTCGAATCCTCAAAATAATCCCTTAAGCACTTAGCTCGACTCAAGACAATTCCCTGCTCACGCCACCTAAGCTTGCAAGACACGCCTATCCCATCCAACACAATCTCAACTGGTATCAACAAGAGATTAAGGGTGATTAGTTCCTCAATTTGCCAATAGACAGCCGAAAATCATGATGGGGTATGAACCATCTTTACCAAACTATAGGAACGTTCAACCATACACCGAGCTACAGTTCCACACGTGCAGCACCCGGGATAAGCACAAGCTCCTTCCAACTCAAATCATCCCACTTCTCCCAACAAAGTTAGACAACAACATGTACCGACAGTGTTTCTCACACATGCCGCATACAGGGGATTATACCACAATACAAGGCAACTTGGCCGGATGGACCGACCTACTCTGATACCAACTTGTAACACCCCGTTTCCCAAAAGCAAAATAAAACAGTTAAAATAAACATACATCAGCAGCTCCCCCACTTTCCAATTCTCACCAATTTACACCAGAATCATCGGCTACACGTCCTACCGATATCCCACTCAACTAACATCCAATTCATCCGATAAAACACCGACTCTAGCTGATCAATCCACTCTCGACTCAAAATCACATTCAACTCCGAAACCCTCAATTCGTCCAACAAACTCACCACCTCACATGCAACAGTTTATAACACAATAATCACAATTCAAAGCAAGATTATCAACATGCAAAGTCATCAATTTCATCATCAAATCATCATCAACATACAAATATACTCATACATGGAGTTAGAGATTCCCCTTCTACCAATACTCATGTAATACCATTTAACCGATATATCTCCCCCTTACCTCGAATTCAGTTTCTGATGTTGATGACGCTTGAGGAATCCACAGCTTCAAGCTCCTTCTTGCTCTTGTTTTGATCGCTCACTTGCTCCTCTTTCCTTTCTCCCGTGTGTGTGTTCTTCTTCCACCGTGTTGTGTTCCTTCTCTAATTTTCCCAAAAATGCCAATGTTACCCTTCATCCCAAATAATTCTCTTTTAATCCAAATGAATCATATTCTCATAATTCTTTTAATCCAAAAATCCAAATAATAATAATCCTCTTATTTCTTTTAATTCACAAAATCCACTTAATTCCAAAATTTCATTTAATTATATTTTTCTCATATATTAATATTAGTAATAATAATGATAATAATTAATAATAATATTACATTACTATCAACTATCACATTTTTATCACTGTATACCAATATCATGAGTTCTTGATCCTCCAAATAATTCCTCAGAACACATCCGCGAATAAAATAACTCTGAAACCAAAAATAATTAAAATGGGTGTTACACCATACGGCTACCCACAACATGTTATAATACATCACACAAGCTATACGTTATATATTGAAAACATCAACATTGGATGGAAACAACAAAAATAAAACAAGTTGTTGTCATGCTCGCTGGCTCACTCGCCTAGCGAAATCCTAGCGAAGGCAGACAATGGCCACTGGAAGGGTTCGCTACCTAGCTCGCCCAGCGAGGTCTTAGCGAACACTCTCTGGCTCGCTCGCTAGCTGCTCGCCTAGTGAATTCTGCGATCCACCAAAACCCCAACTGTTCCAAAATCATCAGAAGCTGACAAATCACCCGATTTTCACCAAACCAGTTCCTCTAGTCTTAGCCCAACATTCCCCGACTAAACTACACGACTTAATCCAGATTTTACCCAATAAAACATCAATTCTACCGATTAAACCATTTCCGACCTAAAATGGCAAACTACACAAAAACACCCAAACAATCCAAACAATCCCTACATAATCACATGCATGGATAGAATAACAAAGTTTCACACCCTTACCTCGATTAATTGATCAGATTGACGAAGAATCCTGAAGAATTGACAGACCTAGCCTTGTCTCTCTCTTTCTTCTTGTTCTTCCTCCTTAATCTTTCTCTCTTCCTTTCTATTTCCACTTCCTCTTATATAACTTCTATTCCATTCTTTCCACTTTCTCTTCTATCATTTTCTATCCTCTCCCTTCCATTATATTTTCTTTACTTAATTTAATAATAATACAAATAATAATAATAATAACAATGAAATAACAATATTACTATCATTATTAAATTATTATCATTATTAATTATATTATATTAATATTAAATTCTATAGTTTATTAAATGATCTCTATAATTAAGAGTACTCACCAACGCACTCAAACACACCCCCACATGAAGACACACTGAAATAAAATAACACCAAAAGACTAAATAATTAAAATGGGTGTTACAACTCTCCCCCACTTTAATTATTTTCGTCCTCGAAAATTACCTGATGGAAACAATTCCGGATACGCTTCCCGCATCCTACTTTCCAATTCCCAGGTCACACTGCCTCCTGCAACACCTCCTCAAGCCACTCTCACCAAAGGTATCTCCTTCCCTCGAAGTCGTTTCATTTTACGATCTTCGACCCTCAACGACATCGTCTCAACAGTAAGATTTTCCCGGACTTGAACTTCATCTCTCTGAATTACATGAGATGGATCCGAAACATACTTGCAAAGTTGCGGCACATGGAACATGTCATGCAAATTTGAAAGTTCAGGCGGTAACGCCACTTTATAAGCTACAGCACTAATTCTCTGCAAAATCTGATATGGTCCAATAAACTTAGGATCCAGCTTCTTGGACTTCAATGCACGACCCACACCAGTCACTAAGTTAACTCTTAGGAACACATGATCACCTTCACTGAATTCCAGTTCTTTTCTTCGGTTATCATGATAACTTTTCTGCCTACTCTGAGACGCTTTCATCTTCTCACGAATCATCTGAATTGTCTCAGTAGTTTGCTGCACAATGTCTGGTCCCAATACCATATTCTCACCTGTCTCATACCAACACAGAGGAGTTATGCACCTTCTACCATATAAAGCCTCAAACGGTGCCATTCCGATACTAGAATGGTAACTATTGTTGTACGTGAACTCGATCAACGGTAAATGAGTATCCCACGCACCACCATTTTCCAACACACAAGCTTTCAGCAAATCCTCCAGCGACTGAATAGTCCTCTCTGACTGACCATCGGTTTGCCGATGGTAGGCTGAACTCAACTGCAACCTAGTACCCAAAGCTTCTTGTAAACTCCTCCAAAATTCTGAAGTAAACCTCGGATCTCTATCCGACACGATACTCGACGGAACACCATGTAGCTTTACGATTACCCGAATATAAATCTTTGCTAGCTTCACCAACAGGAAACTGATATCAATCGACACAAAATGTGCAAACTTCGTAAGTCGATCCACAATTACCCAAATAGCATCAAATCCTCTCGCTGTGTTCGGCAAACCCGTAACAAAATCCATGGTTATACAATCTCATTTCCACACCGGAACTTTTAACGGTTGCATCAATCCAGAAGGTCTCTGATGTTCCACCTTCGATTTCTGACATGTCAAACAGGCGTAAACAAATCGAGCTATATCTCCTTTCATACCGGACCACCAAAATAACTGCCTTAAATCGTGTTACATCTTCGTAGCTCCCGGATGGATACTCAGACTACTACGATGTCCTTCACTCAGAATTGACTTCTTCAGTTCGTCATTATCTGGCACACAAATCCTACCTCCGAATCTCAGCACACCTGCACTGTCCAACTTAAAATCACTATCGGAGTCACTCCCTACTCCTGGCATCAAATCCACTAACTTCACATCTAACTTATGGTTTTCTCTAATCATATCCAAGAAATCATTGTTCACTTGTAACTTGCCCAACATCACACCATCTGCCTTAATCTCACAAACCATGCTCAAATATCTGAACTGCTAAATTAGTTCCATTTCTTTCACCATCAAAGCCGACATATGAATTGTTTTTCTGCTCAAAGCATCTGCCACTACATTTTCCTTTCCTGGATGATAACTTAAGTTGAAATCATAATCCTTCAAGAATTCCAACCATCTTCTCTGTCACATATTTAGTTCCTTCTGATCGAACAAATATTCCAGGCTCTTATGGTCACTGAACACCTCAAATCTCGAACCATACAAATAGTGCCTCCAGATCTTTAACACGAAAACTACCGCAGCCAATTCAAGGTCATGGGTAGGGTAATTCCTTTCATGCACCCTCAGTTTCCGCGAAGCATACGCCACTACCTTACCATTCTGCATAAGAACTCCGCCTAATCCCATCTTAGACGCATCACAATACACCACAAAAGGTTCACTCGGAGTTGGCAACACTAACACCGGTGCCGTAGTTAATTTCTTTTTCAGTTCCTCAAAGCTTTCTTCACAAGCAGCATCCCACACAAAAACTCGATCCTTCCTCGTCAACTGAATCAATGGCAAC
This sequence comes from Lathyrus sativus, assembly GCA_963859935.3. Taxonomy (NCBI): domain Eukaryota; kingdom Viridiplantae; phylum Streptophyta; class Magnoliopsida; order Fabales; family Fabaceae; genus Lathyrus; species Lathyrus sativus. The sequence continues at coordinate 64,922,750 of OZ012738.1, read as the reverse complement.
GCCAATTTAGAAAACCCCTCAATAAACCTTCGACAATATCCTGCCAAACCCAAAAAGATTTTAATTTCCGTTGCTGTCTTCGGCGGTTCCCACTGCAATACTGCACTCACTTTCGATGGGTCCACCGCTATACCATCACCAGATATTACATGCCCTAAGAAACTCACCGTCTTCATCCAGAACTCACACTTTGATAGTTTAGCAAACAACTTGTTATCTTTCAGCACCTGCAAAGCAATTCTCAAATGTCCTGCATGCTCTTCATCAGACTTAGAATAAATCAGTATATCGTCAATAAACACAACAATAAACTGATCCAAATAAGAATGGAAGATTCTGTTCATATACTCCATAAACACTCATGATGCATTAGACACTCCAAAAGGCATTACAGTATATTCGTAATGTCCATAACGAGTCCTAAATGCCGTCTTCTGAACATCACCTTCTTTCACTCTAATCTGATGGTAACCCGACCTCAAGTCAATTTTACTTAATACACGAGCTCCCACCAACTGATCCATCAAATCATCAACCCTTAGAAGAGGATATTTATTCTTAATGGTCACTTTATTCAACTGACGGTAATCGATGCACATGCGCATACTACCGTCCTTCTTCTTTACCAACAGCACTGGAGCCATCCACGGCGACACACTCGGTCTGATAAACTTTCTATCCAACAATTCTCCAATCTGAGATTTCAATTCAGCCAATTCCACTGCCGACTTCCTGTGCAGCGCCATAGATATAGGCCTTGTACCAGGAACAAGATCAATGCTAAATTCAACTTCTCTCGTCGGAGGTAATTCGGTAATATAATCAGGGAACACTTCAGAAAATTCATTCGCCACTGCCAACTCTTTCATTGACGTTTTTCTGTCAACAGATAATGATGCAAATAAAGCAAACATTTTAGCTTCGTCCTCCAACAAGGTCCTTGATTCTTTATTAGACAAGGAATTCGCCAACACTTCCTCTTCTGGAGTAAGGAACAACAACACCTTCCGAAAACAATCAATGTAGACTCGGTTGAACTCCAACCAGCTCATACCCAGAATAACATCCAAATTACCAAGTGGTAGACAAATCAGATCCACTCCAAGGTCTCTACAAAAAATTGTCAGTGGACACTTCAAACACACCAAATAAGTAGTCACTGAACCAATAGAGGGTGTTTCAATAGTCATCCGTCGCTCAAGAGTAGACGACACCAATCCTAATCTCTTCACACAATTAACAGAAATGAACGAGTGGGTTGCACCTGTGTCAATCATAGCAGTCAAAGGAATATTATTGATGAAACAAGTAACTTTGATAGAACGCTCCTCACTGGCTGATTGAGTTCCTACCACAACAAATACTTTACCGTTGGCCTGAGATGCTTGAGGCTTCTTCGGCTTCTCGCAATGTGTACTGACATGACCTTTCTCACCATAATTATAACAGGTAGGCATAGTGGCCCTGCAATCCGCAATCACATGGCCTGGCTTACCACACTTGAAACACTTTTTTACCTCATTAGGACAATCATTAGCACGATGCCCCGCGCCACCGCACTGGAAACATTTCAAATCAGCAGATGCTTTCCCTTCTCTGGGCTTCTTACCAGCAGCAGCCTTATGTTTTCCCTTATCAGCAGGAACACTGTAAGGAGTACCACCAAATCTCTGCTTACCTTTACGGTCATTCCCAGCCTTATAGTGTGCAATCCTGGCCCTTTTATCATTATCATAAATTCTGCTTCTGCTTACCAGCTCAAGATAATTCCTGATCTTCTGACAAGTGATCCCCATCTTAATTTTCGGACGCAGCCCATTTTCAAACTTCAAACACTTGGAGGTCATTGCCGCTTCAGTATTGTAGTGAGGACAATACTGTATCAGTTCTTCAAATTTAGCAGCATACTCTGCTACAGTCAGATTACCCTGCTTCAGCTCCAAAAACTCTATCTCCTTAGCATTTCGTATATCTTCTGGAAAATACTTTTCCAAAAAACCCGTTCGAACCACATCCCAAGTAATCGCAGTTCCTGCAGTCTCCAATCTTTGGCGACTGTTGTCCCACCAAGCCTCAGCCTCTCCTTCCAGCATGTGAGTACCAAACTTCACTTTTTGCTCATCACTACAACCCATTGTCCTGAAAATTTTCTCAATTGCCTTCATCCATTTCTGTGCAGCTTCAGGATCCAGAATTCCTCCTTCAAACGTCGGTGGCTTGTTATTCTGAAACTGAGCTAAATCGCTAAATTGCACACCCGCAGCTAGATTCTGATTAGAAACCACCTGCGCCATCGCTTGCATAGCTGCAGCCAAAGTAACATCATTCCTTCCTGTCATACTGCTCAACCATAACAACACTAGGTTAAAAGGTACACGATCTCTATCCTAAGGACAGACTCAACTACTACACTGTCCGGACGGATCGACCTGCTCTGATACCAATTGTAACACCCCACTTCCCAAAATTAAAATAAAATACAATTAATTCAAGTAAACATCAAAGTTTCTTCTCAAAAGTGGGATATCACCTCAATTAATTCAACATCGATAGATGGTTTTCAAACTAAAACAGCGGAAGTAATCATCAATTCGACATTCTCGGCCATCCGCCAAATTACATAAAGTCATTCATTAACAAGGTTCACCAAAGGTTCACCAAAATATGATACGTTACAGGAATAAAACAAATTCAACATAATAAAAGTAAACACCCAAGTCTCGTGTTACGTATCAGAGCATCCTAAGGCTTAACCTGCACACCACTATCCAAGCTTGCTATGCACCTGGATTGTCTGCACTTTCGAAGAAGCACAGACCACCACAACAACAAAGGGGTGAGAAACATGATAAAAATTATCGGTAATAAGATACATGATCAAAAGTAGTAACTACATAAAATATCACCCAACATGCATCAACCACGACCTACTGTTCAAACATCAAACATAACATGCATTAATGCAAATATGCGACTCAACACCATGCTTGCGGTACCGACTCATTGGTTCATTCAATCGAACCCAGGATAGATCACATACACCCCTCCTTGGCAATGATTTATCCCTACCATTTTCCATAAAGGAGTACGGATGAATCACATACACTCTTCCTGAGCAACAATTCATCCCACCATCCTCCACAAAGGAGTACGAGTGGATCGCATACACTCCTCTTGAGCAACGATCCATCCCACCATTCTCCACAAAAGAGTACGGGTGAATCACATACACTCCTCCTGAGCAACGATTCACCCCACCATAACACCATGATATGCACGACACCATATGCACAACAAATAAACTCAAGCACACTAAGTGCACACGATCCTTCTGATCACATCACCATGCATAGATTAATTACATTAATTATTAGGAAATTCACATCTTAACACCAAGTATACACTCTTCACCATTAAACACCATATCTATACCCACCATGACCAAAGGGATCAATTTTCCAAAAGGATACATTTCACACTTCACAATTTACAATCTAGGATTCACGCCATACAGTTATCCACATCATGTTATAATACAACACACAAGCTATATGTTATATATTGAAAACATCAACATTGGATGGAAACAACAAAAATAAAACAAGTTGTTGTCATGCTCGCTGGCTCACTCGCCTAGCGAAAGCCTAACGAAGGCAGATAGTGGCTACTGGAAGGGTTCGCTACCCAGCTCGCCTAGCGAAGTCTTAGCAAACACTCGCTGGCTCGCTCGCTAGCTGCTCGCCTAGCGAATTCTGCGATCCACAAAAACCCCAACTGTTCCAAAATCATCATAAGCTCACAAATCACCCGATTTTCACCAAACAAGTTCCTGTAGTCTTAGCCCAACATTCCCCGACTAAAATACACGACTTAATCCAGAGTTTACCTGATAAAACATCAATTCTACCGATTAAACCATTTCCCACCTAAAATGGCAAACTACACAAAAACACCCAAACAATCCAAACAATCCCTATATAATCACATGCATGGATAAAATAACAAAGTTTCACACCCTTACCTCGATTAATTGATCAGATTGACGAAGAATCCTGAAGAATTGACAGCCCTAGCCTTGTCTCTCTCTTTCTCCTTGTTCTTCCTCCTTAATCTTTCTCTCTTCCTTTCTATTTCCACTTCCTCTTATATAACTTCTATTCCATTCTTTCCACTTTCTCTTCTATCATTTTCTATCATCTCCCTTCCATTATATATTTTCTTTACTTAATTTAATAATAATACAAATAATAATAATAATAACAATGAAATAACAATATTACTATTATTATTAAATTATTATCATTAGTAATTATATTATATTAATATTAAATTCTATACTTTATTAAATGATCTCTATAATTAAGAGTACTCACTAACGCACTAAGACACACCCCCACATGAAGACACACCGAAATAAAATAACACCAAAAGACTAAATAATTAATATGAGTGTTACACTATCCAAGAGGGAAGATTGAAGTTTGGAGAGAAAAGCAATAGCCAGATGAAAATTGACACTGATCCACTGCAAGTGGCGGATGCCCACTATACTGATCCCACAGAGGCACATATGGTCGAAGTTGCTGATGGCTTTGATTTTTCGATTAACATGGTGAAAATCACTGAGGATTTCGCCAATGAAACTGTGTTGGCCAAGGTCACTGTAGACTTTGAGCATGATACCCTAAAAACACTTATGAATGTGGTTGCTGAAGGCCACGACAAGATTATTGGTGATTCAAGTAAGGGGGACACTAAAGGTTCCAGCCTGATGCTGGTAACCAAAGAAGCTGCAGATTGTTTTATTATGATGGATAAGGCTGCTGAAGGCCTTGAGTCGGACCTCTGCAGGCTGAACCTGAATAATGATGTTGTCGTGGATGTGAATATGGTTAAAATAACACAACACGAGACCATGGAAAACGAATAGTTAAGTTGCCAAGAGGAATGCAACAAAATGGCATATCCAAGACATGAGGAGACCATCGTTGAATTCATCCATCGTTGCCAAAAGAAATGGTCTGGTGTCATGCTGTGCCCCAGATGTTATGCAATCTTCGATCAGAAGGCTGCCTAGAAGCTCGAAGGGATGCGAAAGACGAAATAGAAATGGAAGAGGCGTGACTTTGGCCCTCGAAGCAGTGATCCAAGAAAATCTGAGCCTAACACTAGAGCGCCCAGGGCAAGGCCTGCTACCTTTAAGCCATTTGCCGAGATTTCTAACGGAAAGTGGGTTAGACCTAATGAGGACGGACAAAGGGACATCAGAAATGGAAGAATTTCGAAGTAAATCGAGGTTCATCGATCACCTATCGAAAAGAGTTCCAATCCTCTAAGACTGCACATATCTCTGAGAATTACAAGGGAAAAAAACTCGATGTCACGATCTTAGTGGAGTAGGGAACAAAGAAGGAGAAAGGCCTCATCGAAGAATCAGGCAGAGTCCAACACTAATGCCCCTGCTGAAAACAAAGGGGGTCAACTTAAAATTACTAAGAAAATGCATGTGGGACGAAAATTATTCCCCTCTCAAGAGGTCGAACATAAAAGAACGGTCAAAGATAACGAAGAGGTGACTGATAACTTCAATATTGACTTTGTCGCCTCTTTAGATATCCTAGTCAATGTGGTATCTATAATGCCCAGGGATTTCGACAGAATCACAGAGGTCGAAAATCTAGATGCCTACACTGAGGCAGAAATGGAGGCACACAAACCTGTGTGCTACTATGTTATGAACAATGGTTGCGTAGAAAAGCATAATGCCTTATTCGAGCAACCTACAGAGGCAATGAAAAATCATTTGAAGCCTCTTTACATCACCAGAAAAGTGGAAAATGTGCCAGTAAATAAGATTCTGGTGGATTGTGGCGCAACGATAAACTTAATGCCACACTTCTTACTAAATAAAATTGGCAAATATGACATTGACACAAAGCCACATAACATGGTCCTATCAAACTACAAAGGGAAGGTTGGCTCGACAATGGGGGTAATACAGGTGGATCTGACAGTTAGAACTATTACAAGACCCACCGTCTTTATGGTGGTGGAAACAAAGGCTAATTATAATCTGCTTTTGGGACAAGAGTGGATACATGGCATTGGTGCAGTGCCATCTTCGATGCACCAATAAATTTCTGTTTGGAGGCCAGACGACATCGTGGAGAACATCGAAGCTGACCAAGGGTACTTCAAAGCACCTATCAATCATGTCAACTAAAGACAGTTCGAAAAACATTTGGCTAACATTGCCCCATACGCCCCAGCAGATTTTGAATTTGTCCCAGACGATGAGACATTTTGTTCATTATATTTACACCCTATCGACGGTTTCCGGTGGGATAAGGAGGTGCCAGGAGAGAGAGAGACTTTCATACCTTGGTAATCCTGCAGTAGACCCCACAGGATGGGGAAGCAAATTCAGTGAGAATGATTGAGTTCAAAACATTGAAAATAATTTCGGCCTACGTGGCTGAAACCAAACTTCAGGCGGCCTTGGAAGATGCTAATGAACAAATGGTTGACGAGGCCAAGTTAGATTTTCATTAAGAAGGTCCTGGTAAGGACTTCAAACCAGAACCACCTGACAAGGTTCTGGATGTGGAGCAAAGCCAGAGGCTTGATGCCATCTATGATGAAGAGCCTCTAGGATTTGAAAAGGATCCACTGGAAAATGATATCAAGATGCTAGCGCATGACCCATTGGAAGAAGTCGATCTAGGAGAGGGGGTGACCAAAAGGCCAACATACGTGAGTGCCAATCTCGAACCTCAACTTAAGGTCGAAGTAATCCAGCTACTGCGAGAGTATAAAGATTGTTTCTCCTGGGACTATAATGAGATGCCTAGTTTGAAGAGAGAATTGGTCAAACACAAACTGCCAATCAAGCCTGGGAAGAAGCCAGTCAAACAACATCCAAAGCGTTTTGCCCCGGGAATTCTCTCAAAAATAAAAGAGGAAGTTGAAAGACTCCTTCGATGCAAGTTCATCCGCACCACCAGGTATGTTGAATGGTTGACTAACATTGTTCCTGTTATTAAAAATAATGGGTCTCTAAGAGTTTTCATAGACTTTAGAGATCTAAATTCAGCAACTCCTAAGGATGAATATTCTATGCCTGTGGCATAAATGCTAGTTGATTCCACCGCAGGACATGAGTACCTCAACATGTTGGATGGATACTCTGGTTATAATTAGATTTTCATTGTTGAAGATGATGTCCCTAAAACAACTTTTTGATGTCCTTGAGCCTTAGGCACTTACGAATGGGTCGTGATGCCTTTTGGCCTAAAAAATGTTGGGGTAACATATCAGCAAGCAATGAATTCAATTTTCCATGATTATATAGAGACTTTCATGCAAATATACATTGATGACATTATGGTTAAGTCTTTTTCAGGAAAAGAACACTTGGATCATCTTTGACAATCCTTTGAGAGGATGAGGAGATATGGTCTTAAGATGAACCCTCTTAAGTGTGTGTTTTTTTTGCAGATGGGGGATTTCTTTTTAGGCTTTGTGGTCCACAAAAAAGGGATCGTAATTAACCAGAATAAAACTAAAGCCATCATGGAAGCGAAAGCACCATCAACAAAAAGGGAGCTGCAATCACTGCTAGGTAAGATAAATTTCTTGAGGAGGTTCATATCAAACTTAAGCGGAAAAACGCAGGCCTTTCACCATTGCTTCGATTCAATAAAGGAGGGTTTGACTGGGGGAAAGATCAACAGGAAGCCTTTGACAAAATCAAAGACTACCTGAGCCATCCTCCAATTCTTTCTCTACCTTGTAGGGGTAGGAGTATGAGGCTATACATAACAGCATTAGACAAAATTTTAGGGAGCATGTTGGCTCAAGAGGATGAGAATATATGGCTGACCGCCTCGCAAACCAAACCAAAAACTAAAACACTTTAAATCTGCACATGCCTCACAATCTAAAACAGTGTACATTCCACGTGACATTCAACAATAAAGAGGCCATAAAATCTTGACAAACATGATGCCTAAAAATGTTATAAACAACACATGGGCATAACAACAGTTTGCAAACAAAAGTCTATGGTAATCAAATGATAATCATCACAATCTAGTCAATTCAGTAGAACTATAAAAACTATGAACAACCATTATATCTAACACATAAATGAGAAACATTAGATCAACAAAATTTTCATTCAAGTACTTTTAATAAGAAATGTGAGCCACATCGAAGATAATAAAATGTTTCACAAGTGCAAGTTTCATATTTAATACAACTAAAACTCCTGAATATTGAAGACAATAAAGACACTTTTAAGTTTTAATTATCAAATCTAAATGTCCTAGCTGACATAAAGTTACTCCAAGTATACGGTGCTACGTCGTCGTCATCTGAATCGACCGTAATTGTCCTCCTTCTCTTTCTTATTTATCTACTTATTCTCTTCCTAGTTCGTCTTCTTTGCAAGGCGACCGCCTGTTGGGTCTGGACAACTTGTTCAGCCTGAACAACTTGTTGGACCTCTACAGCCTCTACGACCTGGACATCTTCTTGGACCTCTACAACTTCTTTAACTTGGGCAGGTTATTGAACATCTATAGTTTGTTGGACCTGGACTGCATTGTTGGAACTCATTTTGATTATTCCTCTTCAATGATGCTGCTTGTGTGATGGTAAGAAGAGGACTAACATTTTTATAATGATTTCTCTGATTCTTCATCTTTTCTCTACATTGAAAATCTAATAGTTTTAGTTGAAAGTCATTATTGCTTCTTTAATTCAAAACAATTGTTGGTTATTGAATAGTGATGGTCAAGTTACTCATTTATTTTTTATTATATTATTATTTATGACGGGGCATTGGAAATCAAAACATTAAATAAACTAATAATTGGCCCAAATTCTATTTACATAAGAAGTGATAATGTGTGTTTAAGGAATAACGGGCCCTAAGATGCCATACCATGATGTTGTTGTAAACTATTATAAGGCTTTCTTATAAATTTTTGTTATGTATAAAACATTACTAAAATAACCTGTCACAAAACATTAAATAATGATGATATAAAAACATTCATTGATGATGCATGTACATGGTTACAATGACAAAATTTAGATTATAAGTTGTAGTACACGAACATCAAACTGGACCAGATTAAGAATAAATTAAGTTCGGAGTAGAAGAAAATATAACTGACATGCTTATTTCCCAGACTGCTACCCAAAAACGACGCACGGTCTGCTTGGAGCTCATTGTTCCATTCAATCCCTGAATAGCTTCCTCAACATTCTTTCTGTTACAGAAATAATTGAAGGCATTAAAACATAGCGTATATGGAAAGCGAGACATAAATAGCACACTACTGATGATATTGGCAATACCACAAGTGTTACCTAACACCAACTTGAACAAAGCAACATCCTTTACCAATTGGAGTTTTCACAAAGAGAACATCACCATATAGCAAATACAACATGAGCATCATCGCTACCAGATTTCTTGCACAACTTTGTAGAACTCTGTTATATATACCTGTAACTTCCACAAGAGAAATAAAAATTCTATCTATGAAAACCAACAAATGTCATATCATAGCCAATGAACTCATATTACCATGGTATGTATTACAAATTAGTAACTTATGCCAAAGTACAGACCATCAGACAATCAGCCGTCAAGTTTTCACTAATCCTTTCATTACTTCAAAAGATTTTGCAAAATCACACAATACAATAATAACAACTATATAACTTACATGTATTAGCTTGTGAGGGAATTGAACACCATCAACACCAAAAAATGCACCTCAATTTATTCGCTCATCTGGTAGTGATTCACCTGAAACAAAACAAAAAGAATATTGAGGAATATAACAATAACCACTTACCAAGAAAAAGAGGATCTCCAAAGACTATAGCTTTCTTTTTTCATTAAACATTATTTATTATTCATTTGGCTTGTCCATAAAATAGAGCTTAGAAAATTTACCAAACTTATTAAAAGGTGCAACAATTGTCCCTTTAAGCAGCAATAATAGCTGAAAGGTGGAAAACATGTGAGTTCGAAAGGTGAAAATAGAATAAAGAGTATATCTTCAAGGTTTAAAGCTGAAAAGAATTAAATAAAAGCATGTATATTCAAGTTCATATACACTATACGACATACAAATAAACTTACTACACAAGTGTTAAACGTTCATATTAAATAACCCTTCCCATGGTAGAAGTTCTAATATCCATCAACATAAGAAACTCATCTGATAAAGCATCGTCAGAAATTACCCAAATTGATTTTCTTTGCAACTTTCATTGTTAAGACTGTTGGGAGGAGTTGTACAAGAATATTCAAAACTCAATGTTTCAGATCCATACCTCAAGTATTTGTTTTACCAAGATTCACCACAGATCTACCATCATGATACTCAAAAGTGCTACAATATACAAAATGAAAAGCATTTTAAGTGTCGTCAAGCTTCAACAAAATGAGAAAATGGAAAATCAAAAGAGTTACATGTAAAGCCTTACAGAAAGAGTTCATTTTTTATGTCAAGTGGCAGAAAGAATGCTTCATCACCATCATCCATAATACTTCATCACCTTCAAACAACAAAAACATTAACCTCATCAACATTAGAAACATTTTGAACACAACACTAATAACACATGTGGCCAAATGAAACAAATCTAGAAGAATGGAACAAATTAAGGAGGAGAATAACAAAAGGGCAAAATAATGAGAAAAATAGAGTTTACCTGTGCCAGAAACCGCTGTGTTTCACTCAGTCCAACCGTCGCACCACCTCAAACCGATTCCCACACCATTCTTTTTCTAGTTTCCTTTTCCGACCATGAAAGCTCACCCATTTTCAATCAAGTCATCCACATCATCAGCGCTCAATCACCGTGATGAAAATGAAGCTTCTTCAGGAATCGGCGAGGCAAATGAAGCTTCTTTAGGATATTGTATTCTCCATACACAAATGAGGATAAAAAGAGATGGACAAAGAGAAGTGAGAATCAAATAGAGAAAGTGATAGAGAGGAAACTTTCCAAATAAGCTAAAGTCACTTTTCAAAAGTTGATGGTACATTACATTTACATTGGGAACAACATTTGGTTACATTTCTTATTAGTTCAAGTTTGTTTGTAACAATTATCATGTTCAGACCACAAAAGACAAAAAAAAAGAAAGAAAGAAAAAGCTAACTATATAATTTGGAAAGGTAATGTGGTTGCAAAAAGTATTATTTAGACATAAAATACCCCTAAAATGATGGAGTGGCAATTTCTAAAGTAAGGGCAAAGTTGTTATTTCGAGAACATCAATTTTTTCTATATTATAGATGCTTACCCTTACCAATGCACATCACCTTTTTTTTTATTTTGCGGATCAACACTTTTGTTCCCTGCTTTAATCCAAGTAACTCAAAAAAGTTCTTCTGAACATACCAATAATCGACATGCCTCTCATCTCACATATATGCACTCAATTTGACATGTTAATCCCACATTCAACATATAAAAACATTTAATAAATGAATCTGTAAGGTTTCTAGTCGAATTAATCAAAGTCATAATTAAATTATACAGACTTTTAAGGTATTTTCAAGGTTGTAACGTGGTTTATGTTACAGTAAGATAATTTAGGATAATAGGCTTAAACATTTGGAATTAGGTACATAATTTGCCTTTTGTTACTAGAATCCTTCCATATCACTATTTCTTGTTCACTTGGTACTTGAGAATTCTTTTTCTGTTGGTCTTATTTCTCAAGCTTTTCTCAATTTTTTTTTGAAAAAGTCATTTTTAACTACTTGTTTTTCTTTTTCTTTTTGAATAATTTCTCTAGTACCCCAACCCCGAACTTAAAAGTTGCTAACTTCTGAGAGCAACCTAAAACTTATTCTTTTGCATTAGATAAGGAAACTAAAAATTTCTATCCAACTCCAAAGATGGTGGAAATACTTAATCTTTCAAGTCAAATAGCTAATTAATATGGCTATGTCACTGATAGAAAGGCTAATACTCAAAGTGGGTAGCAAATTATATATTCATATTAAAACACGGTGGCTTAAAAAGGCTCAAAGTTTTCACAAGCAACTGCCTCAATGTGTTTTTATCAGACCAATAGACTCGAATAAGAAACAAAGCAAATTCTAGAAAATAACTAACGTACGGATGCTCTCATAAGAAAGAAAAGTGAACATTGGAAAAATTTGGCTCAAACCTTCCTAGTTGAGGTATCTGTTGATTTAGTACAAGTAGTCGACTTCTCTTTTCTTTGTAAAATGTAAATCTGCATGGAAACTTTAATGATGATCACTCTGTTGATTCTTTTTTAGTGATTTTTTTCTTTTTCATGCTAACATTAATAAGGTAGCAAAATTAAAACATAAAGAAACAACAGAAGTAAACAAGTTCATTAATTTTAAGCTAAGAGAAGTACAAAGGGGAATAACATTCTTGATAGCTAGTACTCTTCTTTTGATCATATTACATAAAGAGAAATAAATAAAAAACTAGAAAATACTAAAAAAATCCTAAATCACATGTCATCGGAGTTGAAGAAGTCATTCAAATTGTTCATGCCATCTTAAAATTCTTGATTTTGTGTTGCCCAATTAGTCATCATCTCAGCTCGCCTATTGGCTAAGGCTTGATTGTGCTACTCGATGTATGTTCCCATATTTACAGTAGTGGTAATACATCATCGTAAGCTTTGGGTCGACATATGATCTATGTGATCATCATAGAAAGTTTGATGGTTCACATCTTGGAGGTGCATCATAAAAGTTGGATGAGACCTTATGTGTAAAACTCGTCATTCCAAGCATTAGCCTTTGCAAGCGGTAAACTAGTTATTGTTGGACTCCTTCTAATTGATTCATTTCTGAACGATAGATTTTCTCTTATTCCTCTTGTTGTTCTTCACTTGGCCTACCTTCATTGAGCGGCCGTGCTAGAAATCTTCTCATTGTACTTTTTTTTTCTATTTGGTACCATAAGGTTGATCATCACATCATCAGATTGCGTTGGGACTCTAGTTAACTTGTATAACTCATTAATAACACAAAAATGTCCACAACTTCGTTGTGGTGTGTCAAAAATGTATTTAATGTTATCAACAACTAAGAGTATAGGCCAAAAGCTTCTATTTTCTTCTCTTTTTCTTCAAAATTCTGCTAAGTCCCAATTCGCCCACTCTTTGTAGATTTTGCTTTATTCGTTATACTTTAGCACAACTCTTGCTCATTATTTCTCTGATTTCATCTGAATTTGCTTTTAAAAATCACGTCATGATGAATGTCATCAACCATCTTACTATATTATCAATTAGATCACAACCAAAAGCATGTTGATGCGCCCTTATATAAGTACGAGCTTTCCGTTCTTGCTTGAAGTCGTCTACAAGCTATGACGTGGTTATAGGAAAAGTTGGGAAAGCAAAACCCATAGTAACTTCCTAAAGACTAATGTCACCAGTAATACCTTCCCCTTGGACAACAATGCCGATCTTTGAGCTTTCCATGACAATCGCCCCAAGAATCCTAGCAAACGACAAACGAAGTAGTAAAAGAGAGTCGAAATTGTTACCTTTAAGAGCTACAACGTCTAATGTGCAAATAGGTCAAATTTCCTGGATGTCAAGAATGTCGTCTAAACAAAGAAAGAAATATTGGGAAGAAAAAGAGTAGGGAAACGTGGGGCCGAACACAACAAAAGGAAAACAAATATCCATAGGGCTTAATGAGTAATGAGAGCGAAAATAAAATCAAGTTCTCTTTTTGACCTTTATAAATTGACAGGAGACAAATACATGATTTGTGACAAAATATAAAGGAAAACACAATATCACAAATAACAGTCTAAATTTGCCCTCAATCTTGTTGCCGCACTCGAGCACTCTAAAACTATCACCTCTACCTCTGAAGCCTAGGGCCACGTGGAGGAAATTAACTATGAAACATTTCAGATACAAGCCACGCATTTAATTTGCATGTTTCTGAGGTCACATACTCCTACTCAGCACATCTCTAGCCCCGATTCTATGGTGGGAATCTTCTCGGGTGCCTTGAGACGGGTAATAAAGGTAGTCTTGAGGTCAGTCTCAAATTTTCACTACATTCCTAACTTCATAAATAATATCAAGGACAACTAATTCGAGTTGGCAAAACGGCCCAACAAGATCGACTCCACAAGGAAGGCCCAATCTAGAATACTCGTGCGCAGAGTGACAAACATGTATATCCTCCCAGAGGACCACACATTAGATCAGAACCACTTATTCATCATCACCGGTTAGATCTAATCAAACGGTCCCCCACTTTCACGTTGAGTCAAGCTAGAGCAGTTTTAACCATCCATCATATAAAAACTCTTACACATGTCATACCATGTACATTTTCATTTACTCTTACAAAGTTATATCTCTCTAACATTACTGACACGAGCGTTGAAATGTTGCCGTTGTAAATACAACTTTATTCCACCGTATCATAGGCCTGCAACAATGAAATGAAGGAACTACGTTTACTAGTCATTCTTTTTCTCATCGAAAAACTAACAAAATTTTGTCCCATTAAATCAACTCAACTCTCACGAGACATCAAATATTAACAAAATTTTCAAAATAAAAAATCTAAAATATAGAACCCGATGAAGAATAACTATGAAAGAAAGAATCAAGTGAACAACAACGCCACCACCACTCAGAAATGAACCGATGAACGATAACTATGAACTCGGACACACAATATTGCTGCATTTCGCACGAGTTCTTCCGAACAGCATCCATAAACCCTAACAAAATCGCAGTCATCCATGCTTCCGGCGTGGCCAATCTTTCCCGCGAAAAATCCACCTCCCCTAACTTCAATGGTGACTTTACCACGCTCTTAGAACAGCGCGTGGAATCCACGTCTCCGCCACTCTATCACGGTGACCGTTGCTTCACTTACTCTCATGTCTTGAACGCTGTTCATTCTCTGAGCTCTCGTATCCGCTCTATCCTTCATGGTGCAGATGATCCGCACCTGATTACAGCCAAATCTCAAGGTTCGTTACAACGGAAATTTAGTTAAACCGTTAGTTAATTGCTTTGTTAGTTTTTGAAGTTTTTTCTCTAATTACATGGTGCAAAGTTTCACATCTCTATTTTACGTAATTTTTCTTAGCAATTTTGAACCTCTAGGTTCATTATTCACTTGATGATGGAAAATATTGCTACACAATTAGTTAGTTAGCTTTTTAGTTTGATTTTAATTGTATCACTAGCACGTCAGGTTAAAGATGCTTCTGAGTATCCGACACGTGTTGGTGTTTGACACTCGCACGACACCAACACATGTGGTTATGTTCACAACTGCTTCAATTTTTTTCAAATTATTACTATTGCTAGGAGTCCGTGTTGTCTCTGGTTGCCGTGTTTGTGCTTCAGAATCTATTAGTCTTTTATATGTTTGAATGTGAAAATGAATATTAGCGCCCTATATTCAGCTGTAGGTAACAATGCTGTTCACCGTGGAGAGAGAATTGTTCAGACATCCGAGTCATTGAAAAATATGGAGCCTATTGCAGAGGCAATGGTTAACTCTGATGAAGAGTATAGACCAAAGATAGTGGGGATTTATATGCCTCCTTCTGTTGAATATATTATTGCTGTTCTTTCTGTATTGAGGTGCGGGGAAGCCTTCTTGCCTTTGGATCCTTTTTGGCCAAACGAAAGGATACTGTCGGTTGCTTCTACTTCAAATGCTGATCTCATTATAGGGTCCCAGTCTTCATGTGGTCAAAGTAACTTTGACAGGCTTGATGAGTCACATTGGTTGGTAAAGTCAATTAGTTGTTCTGTTTTGAGCTACTCCATTGAAGAAAATCTTCAAGAATGTAGTTACTCAACAGATTGGGCATGGCCTTGTGCCAATGAAAAAAAAAGATCTTTTTGTTATCTGATGTATACTTCTGGATCATCTGGAAAGCCTAAAGGAGTGTGTGGCACTGAACAAGGTAACTTTGTTACTGTACTTTGTTGCAGCCGTTATTTTACTGAAAACAATATTTATTTCTGACCTTACGTGAATTTCTGTTATCTTCTCCTTAGTAAACACTAATCAAATATTCTCCTTGGAAATCACTTACTAAGATACTTTGGAGAAACATTTAAAAATAACACCTTGCTCAAAACTCATTTTTTCTTGGAATTTTGGTATTTAATAGAGCCTCATGGTGTCAATTGCTCTGTACTCAATCCTACCCAATGAGAGCGGGCTTGATTGTTACTGTTTGTTTCTTATCGAAAGATTTTACTTATTTGTCATCCAACATATTAAAGTTTCTGTCTAAGATTTTTGTTTTGATCTGTGAGATATATTTTTTTAATTATGGATATGTACCTTCTTGTGTCACAATCTGGTTTACATTCTTGCTAGGTCTTTCAAACCGCTTTTTATGGATGCAAGGAGTGTATCCTTTGACGGAAGAAGAACTATTATTGTTTAAGTCGTCAGTTAGCTTCGTTGACCACCTGCAAGAATTCCTCAGTTCTATTTTGACTGCTTGTGTATTAGTTATTCCTCCTTTCAGAGAGCTCAAAGAAAATGTATATTCCATAATAGATTTTCTACAGGTATGACGGTTCCTAATCGACTTTTGTGATTTATGTATTGCCATTACTGATCTTTTACCTCTGTAACTTGTTAACTTCTTGTTTCATGTCTGGCAAGAACTGCATGTTTGCATTCCCTTCTAATTCAATGCTTATTGTTAGTGTTACCTTTGAAGGCCTAAGTTTTTATTTAAATTGCAAACTAAATTCCAACAGTGTTTTGGGTAATATTATTGGAAATGCTATTCTGCAATGTTTCTATGGATATAGACATAACTTAAACATTGTTCATAAGAACTGTCTCCTTTATATTAAAATATCGCGCCAATGAAAATTATTCTATATTCTTTTATTCTCTATCAGTTAGTATGGAAGTTATACTTAATTGCTTACCCTTGTCTGTAATATTAAATGCTTCTGTAGGCTTATTCTGTTAATAGGCTTACGGCTGTTCCATCACTAATAAGGACAATTCTTCCAGTATTGCAAACTCATGCTGACATGCGTATTGAAAGTTCACTCAAATTGCTAGTGCTAAGTGGCGAAACTTTTCCTCTTACCTTGTGGGAAACACTTTCAACTATATTACCAAAGACATCAATCTTGAACTTATATGGAAGTACCGAGGTTAGAAAAGAAAACTACACTTCTACTTTGAGATTTTTGCAAGGAAGTCTATAGTTTGTATTTCCCATCTGATTCTGTTATGACCTTCAATGCTTCTACTCAAGATTCAATATTGTCTGACATTCTTGCACACATTTTGACATAATATTGTTTCTTTTCTGTGTGAAAGTAATTCAAATTATTTCCTAGCTGCTTCCTTGGTTTCTTTTCTTGCTTTGTTACTATCCAATGCTATGTAGTCACACACTACATATTATAATCTAATTGAATTAATTGGAGAGAGTTGCCAGACATTATAATTATTATTCTCATCACCACTAGAACAAATGCTCTGTTGCTGATATGATAGATGAATGGAAAAATATACTTCATAATTTGATTCTATAAGAATTGGAAATAGAGTATTTTGGATGTGATTAGAACATTTTGACCCCTTTTGCTATTGCAGTCTGTAGTTACTCAAGGTCTATCCAACTAAAAATTTAATTATATCAACATCCCAAGTGGAGAAACCATGAAAATACTAAATTCAAGCATAAAGCTTTAAGAAATTCAGAGAATATTGGACTGTTTAGTTAAGGCATCGTAGGGAAATTAGAGAATAATGGAGGGTTTAGTCAAGGTGTGGTAGAGTAGGTTTGGTTTATAAAAACAGTTGGACACATTATCCCCTTGAGAGTAATGCTTGTTTGACTTTGAGTTATCTCTACTTTCATTTCTTTTGTTATTTGTAAAATATTAACCATGGATATTATGGTTATTTTTGGTGATGGAACCCTCAGGTAGAAAAATTAATAAGAGCAGACTATAATCAGAAAGAGCAGAAAAGATTTTGTGTTATTGTATTAGAAAAGCAAATGCAGATGGGGACACACTCCCAATCCACCCTAGAGCTGAGCTCCTCAGAGAAATCACAATTCTCTGCCAATGAACAGAATAACAACTTCTGCCTAAGCCTCTCACCTCTCCATCACACCTCTTATAACAGAAATCATAACTAAACCATGCCTCTCATACATGACCCTACTGCCACATCAGCATTATTATTTTCCATTCTTTCTCGCATAGACTTTCCACACTTTGGGTCCACTTTGCTGATCCAATACCCTTGCATCTCTATCATCTGGGGTGACAACAAAATTGAAGGCTTGATATGGAGAAGTGAAGGATAAGCTAAAGCTAAAGGAACACTGGTTTTGATGAGACTGATCCTGAGATTAAACATTCCCCTAAGGAACTTAGTGCAACTTTAGCGATTTACCTTAAATTTTGTCACAAAGATCTACATGGAACCTTAACTTTTTGTGTTATTGTCATTGATTAATGCATTTCTTTTTCTTCTTTTATTTCAAATGCAAATTATGTTATTTATTTATATGAATTTTAACAGGTGTTGTCGTATTGCACTTTCCTAGTCTTTTCTATCATTATCATGGGCTAGTGCTAATCTTACCTTTGTTTTCCCTTTCCATTTTTTAACTAAGGTTGCTGGCGATTGTACATATTTTGATTGCAAGAGGTTACCATTGATTTTGAAAGAAGAAATGCTAACCAGTGTTCCAATAGGTTTACCCATTACTAACTGCAATGTAGTGCTTATTGGTGGTGATAATAATGTATCAAATGAGGGTGAGCTATATGTTGGTGGTTCTTGCAATTTTAGGGGTTACTACAACGAATCTGGTATAATATTGGATGAATTTGTAAAATTGCCTCAAAGTTATGGGTGCGAAGATTCTGTTGATGCTTGCCAAAGCGAATTATACTTTAGAACTGGTGATTTAGTAAAACAGTTGCCAAGTGGTGATTTTATATTCTTGGGAAGAAAAGACCGTATTGTAAAAGTCCACGGGCAGCGTATTGCCCTGGAAGAAGTTGAAATTTTGCTAAGGGAGCATCCATATATAAATGATGCTGCTGTAGTTTGTCATAATCTTCAAGCAGAGCTCGTGTTTATTGAAGCCTTTATAATATTGAAGGACAAACAGCAATTGGGTGAACTATTAGTACCTGCAATCAGAAGTTGGATGATTAACAAACTTCCATCAGTTGTGCTCCCTAACCGTTTCATCTTCACAGAATCATTTCCCGTGTCTTCTAGTGGTAAGATTAATTATAATTTGTTGGTTAGCTCAGCATTATTGACTAAGAATGTCAAGGATAAGGTTGGTAATGCTAGCTGCATCAATCTTCTGCAACTTATTAAAAAGGTATGGTTTCAGTATTTTAATAATCTCGTACTTTTCATAATAAAAAATGAGTTATCTGCTTGTTAGTGTATATTGAATATCAATATTTCTTGTGTTATTAAAAAAGGTTGAAAACAACTATTTATATTCATAAGATATATAATCTAATCAGGAATGCAATCCTATTATAATTCCTAATGATACTAACAAATCAATCACAATAAATATCAATATCTCAACACTTCCCCCCAAGGTGGAGCATATATATCATATGCATCCATCTTGTCACATGTGTAAGTTATCCGAGGACTTCAAAGAGATTTAATAAAGATATCAGCAGATTGATCCTTAAAATTGGTAAAGGAGGTTTTGATGACTCCAGAGAGAATCTTTTCTCTAATGAAATGACAATCAACTTCTATATGTTTTGTCCTCTCGTGAAAAAATTTGATTGTAGGAGAGATGCAAAGCTGATTGATTATCACGCACGAGTTCCATTTGACCAACTTCACAAAAATGTAATTCTTGCTGTAAATGCTTCAACTAAACAAGTTCACATGTAGCACGAGCCATAGGTCAATACTCTAGGTCTCTAGATCGAACCTGGAAGCGTGGTGGGCCCGTAACCCACAGGTCCTTGGATCGGAACCAGGTTCTGATACCATATTGAATATCAACATTTCTTGTGTTATTGAAAAGGTTGAAAACAACTATTTATATACATGAGAGATATAATCTAAATAGGAATGCAGTCCTATTATAATTCTTTAAGATACTAACAAATCAATTATAATAAATATCAATATCTCAACCGTGTACAAGCCCTTGAAAGGTTTAATTTAAAGTAAAAATACTACCTGCTGTAGCACAATGTAGCTATTGCAACCTATCAAAGTTGTCAATCAGGGACAGCAGAAAATAGTAGATTATAGATTGTTAAAATTTTGCCATGCGATAGTGCTATAACTATATCCAGCTATTTGACAACATTTTACTCTAAATAGCATATCCCATAACACTAGCGGTTTGTTCAAATTCCGCTATGCTTTAGCGGTATAGTGTCGCTATAGCTGCTTTTTAACAAGATTGCAACTTACTATTTCAGCACAAAGTAATAACTTTTGTGCTTTGTCCTCATTTGAATCCTGAGATTTTTTCACGAGGCAGTGTATTAGAGGTGAAAACCATTTCTGGGCAATATTCAGAAGGACATATTTATAATCAGTTTGCTCTCATCTTTTCAAGCATTTTCTTTTTGTTTACACATTTGTGACTGCCAGTTTCCCTTTTGTATATAGGCTCCCTTGATTTAGAGAATCCCATGAACCTATAATATAATGAGACATTTGTTGCTTCTTTATATTCCATCTGCACGTGTCTATACATGTAAATGTAGCTTGTTGACTCAAGCTAATTATGTAAAAAATGTGTCTCTGGAAGTTAAGTTTCTTATTTAAGGAGTTCTGTAACAGGCCTTTCACGATGCTTTAATGGTTGAAAAGCTATGCAATGGCGACGATTTCTTTATGATGGGCGGTAACTCTCTTTCTGCTGCACATGTTGCTCACAATTTAGGGATTGACTTGAGATTTCTTTACTACTATCCAACTCCTTTTAAGCTTTGTATGGCTCTTCTCAATAAAAGAGGATTGTGTTCTTTGCATAATAGCTTGGATAAATGTTTGCAATTAGACGCGGATATGCAAAATAACCTTTTTTCTTCCAATCATACTGAAAGTTTAATTCCTCTAGAGTCAAAGATGATTCCCAAAGACGATGTTGATATTTTGTTTCCTTCCAAGCGATTAAAAAGGGGTTCTACAGATGTTACATCAGGGGGAGATGAGCCATTTCCTTGGCATTTCCCTTCAATATTCTTATCATCTTCATTTAGCCGATGCAACAAGGTGTTGTATAAAGAGAAGGCTTCTCTAATTAATACACGCAAAACATGGTCGGGCAAAGTTCCAAGAGGAAACCGAGGTCACATGAAGAGCATTTGGAAAGTTAACATGGAATCTTGTGTTGATGCTTCACCCATGGTTGTGTTGAAAGGCTCAGATATTTATTTATTCATTGGATCTCACTCACACAAATTTCTTTGCATAAATGCTAGAAGGTATAAACGAAATATAGTTTGTCTAAATGGTTTTAATCTTATCATATAGTATCTCTCATGTTATTGATCTTAAATCAATAAAGTTTTGCATTTGAACGCCTTCCTCATTTTATAGTTTAATCTCTAACAACATCTGCAACAACTCTTTTTTTTAATTGAATTTGAACCAATTTGCCCACTTGGCATCAATGGTGATTTCTTGTACTCGTTAAGTTGTATTTGTACACACAGAAAGATAAAGAGAGTGAGTAGAAAAAGCGGAAACGCGAGAATACCGTAATGGGATACTATATAGTGTGTAGAGACCCTCATATTACAAAATCCTTGTAATTTATTATAGTAACTCTTACAACAGTACATGTTGATGTATGATGTATAATATAACATTTGTACAATCTTGGTATTTTTTTAAACGCATCAAGACTGTAGATTTATTTTACAAGAAAGAATGAGGAGATTGCTTACACTTTTTTCTCTGGCTCTATGCCACTTTTACTGTTATCCACTATGTTCATTGACCATTGAATATGCTCATCCCATCATGCTTTATAGGTTTAAAATGTAAATCCCTTGAATCATAGCAGTGCAATGCACTATTGATGTTAAACCTATCAAAAGATGTTCAGTAAAACTACTAAAACTGCTGCTTTATAATTGGTTTAGTGGTTCTATACAGTGGGAGATCAAACTAGAAGGCCGGGTTGAATGTACAGCTGCAGTCGTCTCTGATTTTTCCCAGGTCTGTGTTCAATTGTTAAATATTACGAGATTCTATCCATTTGTTCTGACATGTGGTATTTCTCTAGGTGGTTGTTGGTTGCTACATGGGAAAAATCTATTTTCTTGATTTTTGGAATGGACACATCTGTTGGGTTTTTCAAACATCCGGTGAGGTATTTTGACATTATAAAGTACAAACTTGTCTTTTCTTGTTTGAGATTTTCTAGTGTCTTCCTGAATGTTTTACTTTTTTTATTAGTCAAGTTCTTCTTTATTATCACAACACAGATCATGTGAAGGAGTGTAGTTGATTGCATAAGGAACTGGAAAATGTAGAAATTATGTATTTCTTATTGAGTTTGTACATGATAGAATAGGATATATATAACCTAGGGAGTACAAGTAACTAAAGAAACTAATTAAGTCCTAATTAACTCAAATTAATCCCTATATACAAGAATGGAAATATTCTATATGGCTGTGTAAATAAGTATAAATGTATTCATATAATACAACTATAAAATCTGCATTGCTGTCCCTTATTAATGGCTGCATATCTGTGCCTTAATGGTTTCGGATCAACAACCAACACTCCCCCTCAAGTTGGGTCATAGATGTCTATCATGCCCAACTTAAATCTTAAGTTTTCATAGTAGGTTCTAGGAAGTGCCTTGGTCAAGATATCAGCTATTTGATGACTTGAGGGTGTGTGCTGAAGAGAAATTAATCTGTTGTCAATCTTCTCCTTGATAAAATGTCTATCAATTTCTACATGCTTTGTCTTGTCGTGTTGCATAGGATTTTTAGCAATACTTATGACAGCTTTGTTGTCACACAATAGACTTACTTCATGATAAGTATGAACTTGTAGTTCCGCAAGCATCCTTTGGAGCCATATCCCTTCACAAATTCCATGAGCCATTGACCTAAATTCTGCTTCAGCACTGCTTCTTGCAACCACATATTGTTTCTTGCTTCTCCATGTCACTAAGTTGCCCCATACAAATGAGCAATACCCACTGGTTGAGCTTCTATCAGTTACTGAGCCAGCCCAATCTGCATCTGTGAATATTTCTATTTTCGTGCTTGTGTCCTTTTTGAAATGCAACCCCTTCCCCGTTGCCTTTTTGAGATACTGTAGAATACGGTTAACTGCTTTCATGTGAGTCTCTTTGGGATCGTTCATGTAGCGGCTAGCCATGCTGACAGAAAAACCAATGTCTGGCCGTGTATAGGTTAGGTAGATAAGTCTCCCAACCAGTCTTTGATACATCTCTTTATCAACTTGTGGACTCTCTTTTTCCTTTCCTATTTTCACATTAGATTCCATAGGAGTGTCTGTTGGCCGACATCCTAACATCCCCGTTTCTTGAAGTAAATCAATAGTATATTTCCTTTGAGACAAATAAATTCCAAATTTTGATCGTGCCACTTCCATTCCAAGAAAATACCTTAACTGACCAAGATCTTTAACTTCAAATTCCTTAGCTAGTAACAATTTTAACCCTTCAATTCTAGTACAGTTATCACCTGTAATAATAATGTCGTCCCTTGCCTTCCTCCGAATGCTTTAAGAACATTGTGTGGTCTGTTTGGCATTGAGTGAAACCATGCATCCTAACCACTCGTGTAAGCCTATCAAACCAAGCCCGTGGGGATTGCTTGAGCCTGTATAGTGATCTTTTGAGCTTACATACCTTGCCCGAGTTTTCTGACGTCTCAAGTCCAGGTGGTATTCTCATGTAAACATCTTCTTCAAGTTCACCATTTAGAAAAGCATTTTTTATATCTAGCTGATGAAGTGGCCAATCAGAATTTACTGCCAAGGAAAGAAGAACATTGATTGAGTTTAATTTTGCTACAGGTGCAAAGGTCTCTTCATAATCCACCCCATAAGACTGAGTGAATCCTTTTGCCACCAATCGAGCTTTATACCTGTTCACACTCCCGTCCACATTATATTTCACCGAGAATATCCATTTGCATCCAACTGGCTTCTTTCCATCTGTAAGGTGACAGAGCTGTCATGTACCATGCTTTTTTAGTGCCTTGATTTCTTCCACAACCGCAACCTTCCACTCTGAAACTAGGATAGCTTCATGGAAATTTTGAGGAATGTGGGTGTTGTCCATTGAGTTGATGAAATTCTTGTACTCTTGCGACAATTTTTCACTAGAAACATGGTTCCCAATTGGATGTTTGGTACAAGACCTCACTCCCTTTCTTATGGAAATAGGTAAGTTTAAGTTCTGGTCATAAGTGTCATTATCCAATAAATTAGAAGATGAGTCAATGCATGGTAATTTACCTTTGTAAGTAGGTTTAGAATCTGAATTTTGGACAGAGCCTTGGTTATGCTTTGGAAGAGTGCATGTTTCTACTTCCTTAAGAGTTTGAAACTTGTTTTTCTTCCTTGTGAATATTTGTACTTCTTTTCTTCCATTTGTTGTCTTGGTAACATCAAGAGTGGTTGCTTGCTGGTCCAATTCAGGTTCAACTATTATTTGGGTAGATTCTGAATTTTTAGTGGTTGAGCCAAGTTTCGGTGGGTTAGACTTTGGGACAGATTCTTGCGGGACAGATTCTGGTAAAATATCTGGAACGGTTTCTGGGACAGATTCAGGTACATTTTCTGGAACGGTTTCTGGGACAGATTGCGGGACATATTTTGGTATAATAACTTTCCAAAGTTGGTGTTCATCAATTGTCACTTTCTCCCCCTGAATGACAACCTTGGAACAAAAGGCATTCACTTCATAAAATGTGACATCTATAGTGTGATAGATTCGTATTTTCTGAGGACAATAACATTTATATCCTTTCTTGGTAGGAGAGTATCCCAAAAATATACATTTGATGGCTTTTGGGTCTAGCTTGTTGGAATTTGGTTTTTGATCATGTACAAATGCAGTACATCCAAAAATCTTTGGTGGGAGATTTGTGATGAGTTTAGTCGAAGGATAAAAGGACAAGAGGGTTTGGTGAGGTGTGTTTAGGTTGAGTGTTTTGGAGGGCATTTTATTTATTAGGTATGATGAAGAAAGATCTGCATCTCCCCAAAAATGGCTAGGTACATTCATGGACAATATAAGGGATCGAGTGACTTCTAATAGGTGTTTATTTTTCCTCTCCGCCGTTCCATTTTGTTGGGGAGAATATGGACATGAAGTTTGGTGTACAATCCCATTTTTGACAAGGTATGTACCAAGGGTGTGGTGGAAGTACTCCCCTCCATTATCTGTTCTTAGGATTTGAATGTTGCTTTGAAATTGGGTTTGAACCATTTTATGGAAGTTCTCAAATATACTCCCTACCTCTGACTTTTCTTTCATGAGAAACACCCAAGTGACTCTTGTATGGTCATCAATAAAGGTGACAAACCACCTTGACCCAGTAATATTGCTCACTCGTGAAGGTCCCCACTGTTAATTAGGAAATAATCTTTGCAGTTATTGTGAATAATTTACATTTATAGAATAGGAAATTAGTCATTATGAATTGTAATTAGTCATTATCAGCTATAATTAGTTATTATGAGTTGTAATTACCGACACTATTATATATAGTATGAAAGGCAATGAGAAAGGTATCAAGCCAAATTTCGTGACATGGTTTCAGTAGGTTCGATCAAACCTGGAAAATATTATTATATTGGCTGATCAGCGATACCCCACTGGTTCGCGCTCGTAATCGTGTTCGTTTCGAAATTCTTTCGTTTGAAATCGAAACCTTGCAGCTGTCTGAGATTCTAAATCTTTGGTTGCCGGTTCGTGATTTCGTCTTGGAGATTCTCGTTGTTGCGCTGATATTGCAATCAATTTTTTTTGGTTCTTGGTTGTTGTTGCTTCGTGATTCTGGATCGTCATAATCTTCTGTTTTGCCGCTCCTTCCAAATCGTGGATTTGATCGTGCTGTTGTTCGTTGGTTCGTGGGTATTGTTTCTTGTTGCTGCTCTAGTAACTGTGATTACAGTTACTGTTATTATATTATAGTTATTATTATTATTATTATTATTATTATTATTATTATTATTATTATAAATATTATTATAATAATAATAAAATAATATTAGTGAGATTGTATCTGGTGGTTTAATAATTTAGATGGCTTCCGAAAAAGAAAGAGATAATTTTTGTGTTCGTTTTACCGGCAAGAATTATTCGGCATGGGAATTTCAGTTCAAGATGTATGTTAAAGGAAAGGGATTATGGAGTCACTTAGATGATGTTTCTAAGGCACCAACGGAGAAAACTGCTTTAGATGCGTGGGAAACTAAAGATGCTCAAATTATCACTTGGATTCTAAACAGTATTGATCCTCAGATGATAAATAATTTGCGTTCTTTTTCAACTGCTCAAGAAATGTGGAGTTATCTGAAGCGCATTTACAACCAGGACAATTCGGCAAAACGTTTTCAGTTGGAGTTAGACATCACCAACTACAAACAAGGTGATTTGTCTATTCAAGAATACTATTCTGGTTTTTTAAATCTTTGGGCAGAACACTCTGCTATTATACATGCTAATGTTCCCAAGACCTCTCTTGCGGCTGTTCAAGAGGTCTACAACACAAGTAGGCGAGATCAATTTCTTATGAAGCTTCGTCTAGAATTTGAGGTTGTCAGAGGTGCTTTGCTAAATAGGAATCCTGTTCCTTCTTTGGATACATGTGTTGGTGAACTTCTCAGGGAGGAACAACGTCTCCTTACTCAAGGAACCATGTCTCATGATACTGTCAGTTCTGAGCCTGTGGCAATTGCATATGCTACTCAAAGTAGAAATAAAGGTCGTGATATTCAACATGTCCAATGTTTTTCTTGCAAACAGTTTGGACATATTGCTCGTAGCTGCAGTAAGAAGTTTTGTAATTATTGCAAACAACAAGGTCATATCATTTCTGACTGTCCCACGCGTCCTCCACGACCAGCACATCATTCGGTGAAGGCATTTCATGCCACTACAGGCCATACAATTGGCTCTTCCACCACTGGTGCATCAGATGGCAATGCTCTACAACCTGAAATGATTCAACACATGGTACTTTCTGCCCTTTCAGCCTTGGGTATTAAGGGTAAGTCTTCTCATGTTTCTCGTCCATGGTTTATTGATTCTGGTGCATCCAATCACATGACAGGTTCATCTGAAAACTTGCACAATTTACATTCTTATCATGGCAATCAGAAAATTCAGATTGCTAATGGTAATACCTTGTCTATCACTAACGTTGGAGACATAAACTCGGATTTTCAGAATGTGCTTGTCTCACCTGGACTTGCTTCTAATTTATTGTCTGTTGGTCAATTGGTGGACAATAATTGTAATGTTAATTTTTCTCGATCTGGTTGTCTTGTGCAGGAGCAGGTGTCGGGGAAAGTGATCGCGAAGGGGCCTAAAGTGGGAAGATTGTTTCCAATACAGTTTATTTCTAATCATTTGTCTCTTGCTTGTCATAATGTTTTGAATTCCTATGAGGATTGGCATAGAAAACTAGGTCATCCAAACTCTTCTGTTTTGTCTCATTTATGTAAAAGTGGCTTGTTGGGAAATACAAATGTTATTCTTGATGCCTCTGTTTCATGTTCTGTTTGCAAATTGGCTAAAAGTAAGACACTTCCTTTTCCGTCTGGTGCTAATCGTGCTTCCACTTGTTTTGAGATGATTCATAGTGATGTATGGGGAATGTCTCCTGTGGTTTCTCATGCTCACTATAAATATTTTGTCACATTTATTGATGATTTTAGTCGTTTTACTTGGATATATTTTCTCCGTTCTAAATCCGAAGTGTTTTCTATGTTTAAGAAATATTTGACATATGTTGAAACTCAATTTCAAGCAAGTGTTAAAATTTTTCGATCTGACTCTGGTGGTGAGTACATGTCTCATGAGTTTCAGGAATACCTTCAACAAAAAGGCATCTTGTCTCAACGGTCTTGTCCCAATACCCCTCAACAAAATGGCACGGCAGAACGTAAGAATCGTCATTTGCTTGATGTAACACGCACCTTACTTCTCCAAGCTTCTGTACCATCCCGATTTTGGGTGGAGGCTCTTTCCACGACTGTCTTCTTGATCAATCGTATTCCTTCTACAGTTATTGATCTTGATTCTCCTTTCTTCCGTCTATTTAAAATTCATCCTGATTATAGTGCTTTACATACTTTTGGGTGTGTGTGTTTTGTTCACTTACCTCCTTTTGAAAGGCATAAGCTTGGAGCACAATCCGTTCAATGTGCATTTATGGGATATAGTAACTCTCATAAGGGATTTGTGTGTTATGATGTCTCTAACCATCGTTTTCGCATTTCTAGAAATGTGACATTTTTTGATAATCAGTTTATGTTTCCCTGTGGTTCTCCTGCCATTAATGATATTGTTACTCTTCCTAAGTTTTCTATTATGCCTCAAGCTATAGAACGTTATAAACCAGGTCATGTATATGTCAGAAAACACAGACAACAGGTTCCCACACCCCTTCCCGATGCTGAACTGCCACCTGATCCTGTACCGGTTGAACCACGACATTCTGGTCGAATATCCCGCGCACCAGATAGATATTCACCAGACAGGTATGATTCCTCACATACTTCTCTGACTGCCACACTCTCTAGCATATCTATTCCTACTTGTTACTCACAGGCTGTTAAAGATGTGCGATGGATAAAAGCAATGACTGAAGAGCTCCAAGCTCTTCAAGAGAATTTCACATGGGATATCGTCACTTGTCCTCCAAATGTAAAACCTATAGGTTGCAAATGGGTGTATTCTGTGAAACTGAATTCTGATGGGTCCCTCAACCGTTACAAGGCTCGTTTGGTTGCGTTAGGAAACAAGCAGGAATATGGAATTGATTATGATGAAACATTTGCACCGGTTGCCAAAATGACAACTGTCCGCACAATCATGTCTATAGCTGCTTCTAATGGGTGGACTCTTCATCAAATGGATGTGAAGAATGCTTTTCTTCATGGTGACCTGACAGAAGATATTTATATGACTCCACCTCAAGGCTTATTCTCTTCATCTAAAGGCGTGTGTAAGCTCAAACGCTCCTTATATGGTTTGAAACAGGCACCTCGAGCATGGTACGAGAAATTCTGCGCCACTATACTTGGATTCTCCTTTACTCAGAGTCAGTATGATTCATCTTTATTTATTCATAGCACATCTGCGGGTATTGTTCTGCTTCTTTTGTATGTTGATGATATGGTTATTACTGGTTCGGATCATGCTTCCATTCAGCGACTTAAGCAACAGCTACAGGCCTCATTTCATATGAAAGATCTGGGTAATCTGCATTATTTTCTTGGTCTTGAGGTTCATTCTACATCCAAGGGCATCTTTCTCCATCAACACAAGTATGCTACAGATTTGATTTCTATGGCCGGTCTTGAATCGGCTAATCCAGTAGATACTCCTCTTGAGGTTAATGTTAAATATCATCGTGATGATGGGGATCTGTTGCCTGATCCCTTATTGTATCGACAACTTGTGGGTAGCCTCAACTACTTGACTATTACTCGCCCTGACATATCTTTTGCTGTTCAACAAGTAAGTCAATTCATGCATTCTCCTCGCCATCTTCACTTGACTGCAGTTCGTCGTATAATTCGCTACTTAAAAGGAACCTCTCACCGCGGATTATTCTTTTCCGTTGGAACTTCTCTTCAGTTGAGCGCTTATAGTGATGCTGATTGGGCAGGGTGTCCTGATACTCGTCGATCTGTTACTGGTTGGTGTATGTTTCTTGGTTCTTCATTGATCTCTTGGAAAAGTAAGAAGCAAGCAAGAGTTTCTAAATCTTCTACTGAATCAGAGTATCGTGCCATGTCTGCTGCGTGTTCAGAAATACTTTGGCTTCGTGGTCTTTTGGGCTGAACTTGGATTTCCCCAAACAGAGTCAACTTCACTTTATGCTGACAATACAAGTGTCATCCAAATTGTTGCAAATCCTGTTTTTCATGAACGCACCAAACATATCGAAGTTGATTGTCATTCAATACGTGACGCCTACGATGATTGAATAATATCACTTCCTCACGTCAGTACGCAGTTGCAGGTTGCAGATATTCTTACCAAGGCTGTTCCACGCCCAAGACATCAGTTTCTTGTTAGCAAATTGATGCTCCTTGACCAGCCGCATCAATTTGAGGGGGGATGTTAATTAGGAAATAATCTTTGCAGTTATTGTGAATAATTTACATTTATAGAATAGGAAATTAGTCATTATGAATTGTAATTAGTCATTATCAGCTATAATTAGTTATTATGAGTTGTAATTACCGACACTATTATATATAGTATGAAAGGCAATGAGAAAGGTATCAAGCCAAATTTCGTGACACCCACACGTCACTATGAATAAGGGTGAAAGGTTTAGATGGCTTATAAGGTTGTATGGAATAATGAGACTTGGTGTGTTTGGCTAATTCACACACTTCACATTTGAAAAAACCAGAATCTTTATTAAATAATGATGGAAACATCTTTTTCAAATATATAAAATTTGGGTGTCCTAGGCGATAATGCCATAACATTACATCATTCTCATTTTTTGATGAACACGTAAGGGCAGCCTTGTATGATCTTTTATTTTATTCTTCAACTCTTAGGTAGTAAAGGCCTGCACTCTCCTCAGCATTGACAATCATTTTCTCCGAATTCATATCCTGAAATTCGCACAAATTTGGTAAAAACTTAGAAGTACATCCCAAAATTTTTGTTAATTTACAGATAGACAACAAGCTGCAATTTAATTTTGGAACATGTAAAACTGAATCAAGAGTAATATCTTTAGTGATAATCACTAAACCTTTACCAACCACTTTAGAGGTACAACCATCTGCTATTCGAACAAAAGATCCATCTTGACAGGGAGTGTATTTAGGAAATACATTGATGGGAGTCATGTGATTTGATGCACCGGAATCAACAATCCATTGGTTTGTTTTTTGGTGATTAACATGAAGGGCAGTAGAAAAATTACCTTTTTGGGCAAGAGTAGCAGTGGAAGAAGTACTAGTGTTTTGTATTGCTTGTTGCATCATTTTCTGCAACATCTCTATTTGTTCTTTGTTGAAAGGACTTGCCTCTCCAGTACTTTTGGATTTGCTTTCATCAACAGCAGCAGCATATGCGCGTGTATCCTTGAATTGTGGTTTCAGATCTGTGGGTTTCCCGTGAAGCACCCAGCATGTTTCCTTTGTATGTTCGGGACGCTTGCAGTGATCACACCATCCTCTACCTTTCTTTGGTGGGCCTCTTGCTACAAGGGCAGAACCTTCAATGTTTGCACTTTGACTTTCCAACATAACTTTTCTTCTACTTTCTTCCCTTCTTACTTTTGCAAATGCTTCACGAATGCTAGGGAGAGGTTTAGTTCCAAGAATCCTTCCCCTTACTTCATCTAAATTTTTATTCAGTCCCAATAAAAATTGATAAATTCTATCTTTCTCGATCAATTTTTTGTAGATTTTTTTATCCTCCGAACATTTCCACTCTGTGTCAGCATAGATGTTGAGTTGCTGCCAATACTTTGTGAGAGTGTGATAGTACTCTGTTACTAGAGAGTCTCCTTGTTGAAGGTTATGTAAGAGACTTTTGATCTCAAATATGGCTGAAGTGTTATCCACATTTGAGTAGGTCTCCTTGGCTGCATTCCAGATTTCTGCAGCATTGCCATAATGCATGAAACTTTCACCACACTCATTTGTCATGGAGTTGAGTAACCATGACATCACAAGACTGTTTTCAAGTTTCCACTTTGCATGGTTTGAATCAGTCTTTGCTGGCTGCTTAGCGTCGCGGGTGATGTAGTCTTCCTTTCCCTTTCCTTGGAGGAAGAGTCAGACAGATCTAGACCAGTGTGTATAATTCTGTCTATTGAGCTTGTAACAAGTAATGAGAATTGTCTCATTATGACTGGTGGTGTTTCCAGTCGCTGCCTTTGGATCAACATCTGAGATGCTTGAGCTGTTTGTTTTTTCCTCCATGGGAAAACCTAATTTTTTTTTCGGATCAAAACGGTAGCTCTGATACCATGTAGGAATTCTGTATTTCTTATTGAGTTTGTACATAATAGAATAGGATATATATAACCTAGGGAATACTAGTAACTAAAGAAACTAATTAAGTCCTAATTAACTCAAATTAATCCCTATATATAAGAATGGAAATATTCTATATGGCTGTGTAAATAAGTATAAATGTATTCATATAATACAACTATAAAATCTGCATTGCTGTCCCTTATTAATGGCTGCATATATGTGCCTTAATGGTTTTAGATCAACAACCAACAGAAAAGAAATTGATTGGCACCCAATAATTAAAACGGTGTATGTAAGGGGAGTCAGTAAAGGAAAGGAGAGGATTAATACAGGTTCTCGAAATACATGTTTGGTAAAAATTGGAATAAGGGAAAGTTACTTTAAAATTTATGCGGACTTGTAGGAGAGAAGAGGTGCTTTCGAATTCACCTTATCATTTGATTCTTTTAATGGTTACATTGATAAGGGGATTGTTGCATAACACATAGGAGTTCTCACCCCTAATTCTTCTTTCGATTGACACTATTTTCCTTCTATACCAGTCGAGTCTATTAGAAATATTTACTCCCTCATTCTCATAGTAGGTGTCCTTTTTGAGATTTTCACATTTTTTAAGATAATGATTAATTGTGTTGATTTCAATGATAAAACAAATGCCATTTACTAAAATAACCTTATTAATAATATGTAGTGAATAGTTATATGATTTAAAATACAATAAATAAGGGTAAATTAGTGGAAAGAAATAATAAATATCACATTGGTATTCTAAAGGGACAAATACTTTGAGACAAATAAAAATAATAAAGATGACACCTATTGTGAGACGGAGGGAGTAATAAATTAGCTCTTACAGTTGATGTTTTCCTATGTTTTTAACAGTATATTATGTGTTAAATTGAACTTATTGGATGAAATATCAAATGTTTTTAAATTTTATGAATATTTTGTAGATGTGATCTGCTTAATAAGAATTTTAATGTGATAATTGGAATTGGGAAGTTTAATTGTTTAACAAGTTATTAAACAAAGTAGCGTTGTTAAATAGTAGCCGTAATGACGCTATACTGCTATAATGTAGCGGAATTTGGACAAACCACTATCATTCCACGATACTCTATTTAGTATAAAATATTGTGAAATATCGGCTAGTGGTGCTATAGCACTATTACACAGTGGAAATTAATAGTCCGCCATTTTCCGCTCTGCGATTGACAATATTGAAACAGTAATTATGACAATTTATTCTTGGAATCAGCGAAGCCTCACAATATAATACTAAAAATAACTAGTCAACTATATTATCTATTGGACCTGATTCAACCACAGTGAAATGATTGAACAATGATGAACTAGTGTCTTAATCAATATAATGACTAATCCGGTTTTCATTATCAAATGTATATTGTATAACACAGCTCATATTTTGTTTGACCTGAGCCGATCTAATGACTTTCTGCAGGAACATCATGGGCAAAGTTGTTGCCTTAGTCTGTATCTCTTTCTAAACACCCAATTTTGCATTTATCACCAATCTTCACTGCATCATCAGTTCCATAAGAACTATCCGCGAACTAATCTTGGTATACTTATCTCCAATGCTTTTTAAAATTAAAAAAGAGGACATAACAACATGAATCTCACTACAAGGATCGTCAAAAAATTACATTATCACTGTTATCTGTCTCTAGCACCACTGTTTCCACAGTAACTTTTACCAAATTACCACTACACTATTTTTGATGATAACTTGTCTTCCCCGGGTTGTTCCTAGTACCTAGCATCATTTATTTTCAATTATTACTTTATTAAGATAGTCATAATGACTATTTTCTTCTCATTTATCTGACTTAGTCATAACCCCCTCTTTTGTGGTCAATTACTAATTTACGTTTTGAACTCTTGAAGGTTAAATCACAGCCAGTTGCAGACACACACAGACAATTGATCTGGTAATTTTTTTCTGCTTCTCTTTCTATATAGTCGAGTGACTGTACATGCTTTTTGTATATCATTATTTTCATAGATGAGATGATCTAGGGTGCATATTTGATTTAAGTATCTAAGGGTCTGTGCTAAAATTAGATGTTCTAAACACTATTTTCTAATAAGTAGATTCTTACAAATCTATGGGTCGAGTCTACAATGTTTCCACAAATTTTAGTATACTTTTTAATTTGATAACCTTAGATGGTATGAATGTGTGATATTAGAGAACTGCTGGTTTGTATAAGCCAATCTTTGAAATAGCTATTTTCGGCATTTTGTATAGTTAAGAGTCAAATAGAAACAAAAGAGCATTCCAAACTTTTTTTCTTTTTCTTTTGTCTTGTGATTACTGCTTTTTAGAAATACACATCAGGTTACTGAGCAGCGTATGATATTGATATGAACTAGGTACTTCATTACATAGAAGTTGGGATTAATCCCATTTAAAGAGGTCATAATTTCTCCAAACGAGAAAACGAAAGATATAGCACTGTAGTCCTTTGAGAGGGCACAAACCTCCATATCAAATTGAATCATGAATCGGAGAACCTATTTTTCGAACTGTAAATTGAATCTATGAATGCTATCAATAAAAATATTGCATTATAAGTAAAAACAAATGACATATGCAAAAACATTAGCTTATATGTCATATATAAACATAAAATGTTTAAAATTCATGTCATAAAACAAAATGACAAGAAAAGTGGCTGGCTATCAAAAGTTTACAAACTAGGTGCCCAAAGTTGTCAAAAACGTGTCTGACTACGTAAAGTTCTGGGACAACTGGACAAGTTGCAACTCATCTGACTGAAATCAAGATTCTTGTGGGACTTATTTTCATAATAGATATGCAGAATGGTTTATCTCAGTTTGATTTATTGTTTTGAATCAAGATACAAATGTATCATAAGATTTTGATAACCATGACTAGATGTCACTCCCTTCCCTTTAATTTCTATATTTGCTTCCGGTTGTTTCCTTTTCCTACCCTCCTTGGCATGCAAGCAATGTTGTTACAATCCAAATTCTTCCTGTGTCATGCTCAGATTTCCACTTGGTCTTGCATCAGAGTGCCTAATAGATATTTTCCTTTGTCACCATGTGCTGCTACATGCAAACTTTAAACAGTTTGCAGATCTGCATATGTATTTTTTTTTTGTTGAAACATTAAAACAATAATATACTTCATAAATTGTATGAATGAGAGACTTCTTTATCCAAAAAAAGAACCGTTCTCACGTGCCATATGGTACAATGTAAGTTGTCAAACCTAGTTGGCTAGTGCACAAGTTAGGAAAGGATTCTCCAGAAAGTTATATTATGGAAAATAAGTATTTTGATTTTTGCTTTAAGACTTCATATGCTCAGAAATCCTGAGATTCTCAGAAATTTGGAGTTCTCACAGGACTATGCTGTAGAATGCGCATCCTCTTGACTTCATTTTCTTTTTATCTTGAGGCTTGTTGTTTCTAGACTGTTCTTTTTTGGAAGATATCTTCTGCTCTTTCACCTGTTGTACTTTTCCTCTTTCCTCTCTAATAAAGTTTATCTTCTAAAGATTACCTTAGGTAGAAATTAAACATCACTTTGTAATTTTTTTAAATTAATGGACAAAGATAACTATGAGTGGAACTTCTCGCCGGATAAGTACAAACTTAAAAAGTGCAGTATACATGTTTAAACATCTTTTATGGTCAGAAGTCCGCAACCTAGGTTAAAAGGTTTGATACATCCAGTTTGATTGGAAAATTTTCAGCATGGTTTACTAATTTTTATACAGGTGTGGCTCGTATGATCATAACTTATATGCTCTTGATTACAAAAATCATCGTTGTGTCTATAAGCTACCATGTGGAGGCAGTATCTATGGGTCACCTGCAATTGATGAGGTGAGTTTTATTTCCAAAAGACAATACATGTATATTGGTTAGTTAAGCATTTACTACCGAGTTCTGAATCTTTTGTACTTATTTGTCATGTAGGTCCGTGGCGTGCTTTATGTGGCTTCTACTGGTGGTCGTATAACAGCTGTATCAATATCAGTACGACCAATTCGTTAATCTATCAACTTAAATGCAAAAATTTATGTTTTTTTTTCTTTCTTTCTGAAGACTTCAATTATGTACTAATACAGACTGGTCTTTCTGTGATAGTCAAATGAGAAAAAATATTTTGACGCGACATCGAACTCCAACTCTTAGTGGGTAACACAGTTCAAATATGATTGATTACGTGAATAATGAATATACCAAGGTGTTTGAACTCATTAATCATCCACTGAACAGAATCAATCACAATTTTTTATTGAACATTAGATGCATTAATCTGTTAATACTGCTGTTGAAGTTGCCAACATATTCAAGTTAATTCAGCTATTGATCTTAAGTCAGACTGAAATATTCCCTTGCTAAATCCAGGCTTCCCCATTTAGTATATTATGGCTACTTGAATTAGACGTCCCAGTGTTTGGTTCTCTGGCTGTCACTCAAAATGGAAATGGTATGCATTTTGCAGTCTTCCGTTTGATTAGGTATCGACCACTCTTCCTTATACCTGTATACTTATTTTCCGTTTCGTGCAGTAATATGTTGCATGGTTGATGGCCATGTTCTTGCATTGAATCCCAACGGATCCATGGTTTGGAAGGTATGAAGTATGAACCTTCTTATATTTGCAAGTGATTCCATGGTTGAAATAATTTCAACTTGCCTTTTTTGTCTATAACATTTGCTCAGAAAACAACCAGTGGTCCAATATTTGCTGGGCCATGCATACCTTCTACCCTTCCTCATGAGGTACATCATTCTGTTCGAAAAATCTTGTAATATCTTGATATTATAATATGTTGGAATATCTCCAAAGATATTCTAAGTGATTAGTGAAATATTTATTTATTTAATATCATTATTCTTTTATTACACCCTAGGTGCTTGTATGCTGCAGAAATGGAAGCGTATACTCGTTCAAACTGGTGAGAACCAGTCATAAACATTTTCCCCTTTCTTGTTCGGCCATATTTTTACTTTGTACTGGTTGAATTGTATTTTTTCCGGTTAATATCTGTTCTATTCCATGTTTGATTAACAGGAAAAGGGAGATCTAACATGGGAATACAATGTTGGAGATCCAATTACTGCATCGGCTTATGTTGACGAGCACTTGCAGCTGGAGTCTGAATCTGATGCCTCCCACACTTCGGACAGGTTAGCCTAGTTATTTTCTTAAGTTAAAGCGACACTATCACCTATCAGTTTCAAACTTTTTTTTTTGTCATCTTCAGGTTTATTTGCATCTGTTCTAGTTCTGGAGGTATACACCTTCTTCGGGTGAACACAGATTTATCCGAAGATATAAATCAACTAAAAAGCGAAGTGCAGGAATTTGCAAGATTCACCTTGCCGGGGGATATATTCTCTTCGCCGTTAATGATTGGTGGCCGGATTTTTGTTGGTTGTAGGGATGATTACTTGCACTGCGTTGGCCTTGAAATTCCAGAGCAACGTGGGAGTTAAAACATTGTATTTTCTCCTCACAGTATTAGTAAATGCCATCCTAAAAAAATATGTTATATGTTTTTGATAATATAAAATATCTAGAGTGTTTGAAGATTTATTTAAATAAGTTTATTTATTCTTTAAAATACCAATTTCAATTGATATGTAATTATCAATCATGTAATTCACAAGTTCAATTTAACTTGGATATTGGAAGTAAATATTACAAGAACTGTGAATCGAATTAAATTGATTCGAACTCCGATGTATGCTACAAACAAATGCAAGTTTTTTATCCGAGCCTCTTAAACTAATTATCAACACTGCTGGTTAGGATAAATACGGGTTCTTTTGAACTTAAACATAATTTACATCAATCACCATCTATTAGAGATGAACATTGATTCGCCTTGAACTTACAATTAGCAATCTTTAACCAGTGGCGGATGGTGGATCTTGCTTAAAATTTTAGGGGGAGGCGTATCAAGGAACAAGACTAGGGAGAAATTCCTCTCGAGTCGCAAATATCAATTAGAGGAACAAGACTAGGGAGAAATTCCTTTCGTGACATAGATCTGAGGCAAAAATGAAAAATGATTTGGATATGAAAAGAACGGAGTGAATTTTCTACCTCAATTTCGTTCTATTGACATTCTTATTAAGTCCATATATCAAGAGTGTAAATATTTTTAACTTATTTAATTAATGTTAATTTACACCGCTAATTTTTTAGTGAATGTAAATTTAGAAAAAAATTGAAGTAAATTTATTTGCTAATTGATGTCTATAAATCTTCTCAATTTCTCTCAATTAGTAAGTAATATTTTAATGATATTTAATAAATTTATAGTTATACATTGTTAGTTTACACAACAGGAAAAAATTACATACTTTACAAATTAATATAAATTATATATTTTTAAAATATTATTGATACTAACTATATATAAAATATATAGTAGTCAAGTCAGTCTATTGGTGATGCATCTTTATAATCTACCATATAAGAAAAAACTATTTTGGGAAAAGTCTATTATGCCTTGTTGGTCACACATTGCGCCAGGTGGTTAGCTTGAAAACATTCTATTCATTTTGCTTCTCCACATCATCACTTCTTGTTTGCCCAAACCCTCTTCATGCGCCACACTCCTTCTATGCAACACAAGTTAATCTGAAAAATATTATAATATAATATTCAATGGTTTCTTTTCCAATGCTACTTCATTGCAATTAATGCATCTGCTTCTTTCAAATCAACAATGTCTTGTCATACAGGTTTATTAATGTTATTAGGTTCAACAAAATGGATTGCCTCAGAGATTTTACTTCTTCCTCCCATTTGCAACTCCCTTCATCTGCAAAATCTCTTTTCTTCCTCTTTCTTACAACAACTACTGTGTTCAGCTCTCAAGTACTTTCGTCATGGCAAGACCCTTTGAGAAAATCTCTGACATCAATGACACAAAGAAATAATAGAAGGTGGTTGTTAGGGTACACCACAAATGGTTGGTTGTATCCAACGATAAGTAACACGTGGAAATGATTGTCGTAGATGCACATGTAAGTTCTAAATCAGTTTCATCAATTCCCCCTCTGACTTGTGATTACGCCTTTGGTTTGGTGTTTTTTTTGGACTTGGTTTGCTTTACAACCGAAGTTCCAATGCTTTGTGACTTATTTATGTATTTAGCCTTTTATCTCTTTGGTTGGTGGTTTGTTTGTGGGTTTTCTGTTTATACATTTGGTTGGTGGTTTATTATTATTATTTTTTTGTGTTTCTCATGTATGCAAGAAAAATTAGTTTATACATTGTTTTTGGAGGTTTTCCCATGTCTCAAGACCTTTTATTTGTTAAACAATGATTTTCTCTTTATTTACTTTAACAGGATAATGATATTTGTGTTGTTGTGCCAACAACATTTATGGAAGTTTTCGGTGAAAGACTAACGGTAGTTCACACATACACCATCTCAAACTTCAAGGTTCATCAAAATGATCTTGTCTTCAAACCTTCAAACCACAACTACATGGTGAAGTTCACTGGAGGGACTTCCATTAATGACGTTGACAAGCATGAAATCCCACTAAAGCTTGCCAATTTCACCAGTTTTTCGGATATCATGACTGAACAATTTAGAAATGATATGTTGTTAGGTGATGGATGTTGATTATATTCCTCTACTTTCCTACCTTTCTTATTTTTACGATTTATGTATTGCAACTTTGTTTTTTCAGACAAAATAGGAATGGTTGATACCATAGGTTTCTCCCAAGCGCAATCTGGTGGGAAAAAAATCAAGTCAACTTTGTACTCAGAGACATTGGGTAACTTTATTTCCTACTTTGTACCAAGCTTTTATATAGTAATTTTTACTTCATATATATTTGCGTTATCATTTACGTAAT
This sequence comes from Lathyrus sativus, assembly GCA_963859935.3. Lineage (NCBI taxonomy): Eukaryota > Viridiplantae > Streptophyta > Magnoliopsida > Fabales > Fabaceae > Lathyrus > Lathyrus sativus. The sequence continues at coordinate 64,882,570 of OZ012738.1, read as the reverse complement.
TATTCTAATTTAAGAAACAACACAATCAATTGTACTCTATGGGAGTCATATGCATCCCAGTTCATCAAATTCAACCAGGAACGAGTGAACACGGTTGGCCCAACGTTCATTTTGCTTCAGTACGTGTTGAAAAGTATTTTAGGTGGGTGTTTTATCATATCCACAGAGATTGTGCGCAAGATATATAGATGCTCTTCGTTCAATAGTTTAACATTCTAAGTAAAGAGTTTTAAAAGAGTTCTTGTTTTGTAACATAAGTTTGTTGCAAAGAGTAAATTAGGGCAAAGATGTTTTGTTTTAAGAAAAGCATGTCAAGATTAGATTTCGTTAATCCCTTTCATATGAATCTGGTTAATCAAGCATGTGAACTTAGTTTCGATAAACATAATCGTGTATCCTCGCGAACCTGTTTATTTCTAAAGCGGCTCCGTGAATATTATTGTTTTAATCGCTAGATGATTTCTCGAAATAACAATCGAAACAATAAACATAAAGATCGATACAAAGCAAATATTAACTTTTAAATCTATGTCTAGAGTTTATTGGTTAATAGATGAAGAAATTAGATCAAGACTTGGAAAATCTATGTCTAGAGTGATTAAAACCATAAATACATAATTAAAAGCAAATATCTTCATCATCTGTTGATCATAAACCTTGTTCACATACAAAAGATCAAAAGAAATACATAAAAGCAATATTAACTACCTCTAATCTTGACACAAAAGTGTTTAACTACCTATCATCATGGTAACTTGATCAACAAGTAAGAAAAAAATTTTTGCTAGCATCAAAGTCGAAGAATCGAGGATTGATGCTCCAAATATTTGATTCTCACATCTCATTGAGTTCCTAAGGTTTTTGACCTAAAAAAACCCTTTCTATTTCTAAAATATACTGAAAAGTGTAAAGTGACAAGAGTTGGTGAAAATATCTACAAGAGAAGATATTTATAGCAAGTGCACAAAGTGCAGTAAGTGGTACCGTGCTAAGCGCCATCAGGAGCGTGCTTAGCGCAGTCAGCAAAAACAGAGGCAATTTCTCAGAGAGTGCGCTAAGTGCGGTAGTAGGTTGCTTAGCGCGGTTGGAGACTTTAGCTACTGCCTCAAATAGAAAGAGCGCGCTGAGACCGCGCTAAGCGCGAGTTATAGACACGATCTCCTCAAAAATCATCTTTTAGGTCTTCTTTCCTTCACCAATTATTCCTATCATCAAATATAAGCAAGAAGACCTGTCAAAGAGCATACAAATGATCATAATTCACAATATTTACAATAAAATCGGAAATTAGCATAATTACACTAAAACTAATATATTTACTACTAAAATATCAAGGAAGCCTTTTGAAAGGGCCATAATATATAGTCAAAAGTATGCACAATTTTCCCCTTGGAAACTCTCCCCAACTTACTATTTTGTTTGTCCTTAAACAAAAGTGTCTTGAACTAGAAACGAATCTGAAAACCCCACACAAGAAATCAAAATCAACACAATAGAACAACGACAATTTCATGGTTCAAAAAGTAAAAGTAACAACAAGATAATTTATCAAACTCCAAACACATCATGAAGATGAAACTACTGCTAAGTACAAAAACACACTTCAAGACTTTTTGAGCAATACAGTTCAAAATTGAATCACACCTAAGCACACATTCATCAATATATGAAAACAAAATGAGGTTTTATCACTCACCAAACAATCCTGCAAAAATCCGGAATAAATTATGCATTCAACAAATAAAATGCATTAATGAGTGAAAAAGAAAAAATCACAAGGTCTTCTAGGGTCGTAACTTGGCTTGGCTACAAGGAAGGGTCATTTATCAAAGTCATTGAAACAAAAATATCTATTCCTAAGGATCATTCCAACCTCACAATCACATCACTTCAAGACCTTAACCTTCTTGTTTTATTTCTTTGCAAGCATCATTACAACTTTGAGCTTTTTGTTGGCAATTCACGCCCAATTTCTTTTCTTTTTGACTTATTTCTTTCTTTCAAGCTCTTTTATCATGATGCCTCAACCTACCTTTTTCTTCCCAACTTTGAACACAACCAAAACATGATAATTAGGAATACTCTCACACATCTAAGGCAAAGAACAAATAGAGCAACCATACTTAAGGTTGGGGTTCAAAAAGTTTCACAACAAAATTTGAATTTTCCATTTCAAAACTTACTTCTTTTTCATGCACAATATTTACATATTTCAATTATTCACACGAATCTTGATACAAAGCTCAAATGGGTTATCAAATACTCGCTCACTGACAAGGAAAATTGATTATTCTTATTTGCTCAAGTGGTTTTTCTCAAAATGCACAAAAATTTCCTTGATCATTTTCTTCCTTTTTCATAAATTAACGCACATGCATGATTTCAACATAATAAGAGCGAGTCAAACAAGAATGTCGGTATCCTGCATATATTATACAATGAAAGTTTCCTCACAAAAGACAATGTTCTAAATGATTCAAAAATTAACAAGTATTTCAAAAGAAGTAATTACTACAAGTTTTACACTCATCACAAGTTTCATTTCCATGCTTAGTTTAGAAAGCGATAAAAATGTACCTTGCGTGGTGCCTTTACTCGATCATATCATTACCGCTCAATTGCTTATTGATTCATCAATCTTGACATTAGTTCATAAGGTTCCTTCAAGTTTTCAACTTAGGAACAAAACAAAATCAAAAATTTTCTACTAAAACTAGCAATTGCCAAAAATAAATAAAAATTACTCAAAATACTAACATAATATTGTAATGCCAAAATTTGCGACAACCAAAACAATGGTGCCGCACATGAGTTCCTCATCCTTCCAAGGATGGTACAAAATAATCCAGAAATACAATAAAAACATAACAATAAAATCCATAAAGTTCAAACATAAATATAAAAGCAGCAAAAGATAAGATAACCTAGGATCAACTACTCAGAATTGGCCTCAGAACCAATCTCATATGTGGTCTTCCCACTATCATCGTCGTCATCATCCCCTGCCACTGAAATATCCTCCACATCGTCTGCATCCTCATCCTCCCTAGCATCCTCTGGCTGGGGCACTTAAGCTCCCTGAGATGGAACCTACCCCCATAAGGCATGTCCACAGGCCAATCTACATAAGCGTCAAAGTCCTCTTGAGTCGGGAAAGAGTGTTCAACATGCGGCTCATGAACCTGCAAATGCAAAGCTCGCATGGATGAGTACAAAAATGAAAAGGCCCTCTGATGAGCCATATGCATATCCCACGTGTACATGCACACGACACGCTCATCAAAGGCCTGGTCAGCAGGTGGAACTTCGCCGTGCTGTTGTGGCTGCTGATCTGGGTGGCGCGGTGGTCATGGCTAGTCCAGTCTCGGTATACAGTGACTATGGATCCAAGTGTTAGTCAATACCCCCTTAATGGTATTATGGACCACACCTGAGATCGGGACACCTGCTCGCATGCACAAACCCATAGTAAGTCCTGGAAATACTAAAATAGTTGGGACCTTAGTGCCCAAGCGATATCCACTAGCAGCTATGGCTCGGATCTTATAAAAAATGATCCTAGCCATATCAACCTGTCTCTCCTCCATGATGTAGTAAAGCCTACATGCAATGTCAACTGGAATGGAGAAGGTATGATTATGTGGCCTTATGTTATGCAGGACAAAGGTCATAAGAATCTGAGCTGTCGTATTCATATCTCCTATCTTCAGTATCTTCTGCTTACCTGCCGCGTTCAACTTAAATCCTCGTCCCGGGTATGCCAAGGCTAAGTAGACATTCTCCAAATTCCAATTCCTCCTATCTACCTTCTTATAGTAAAAGCATTACTCACCTTCGGCCAAGACCAATGGATTATCCAAATATTCATTAATCGCATCTCTCGAGAATGATATCGGCCTCCCTATGACATAAGTCCTGAAAGTATACATCTGACCCTCTGTTGGAATGGAATTCCCATAGAAATCATGCACAATCTCGTAGTTGAGTAAGGTCAGTGGGGTTAAGAGAGCCTGTCATCCATGCGACTCAATGGTGTTTTGGCAGTCGCGAAACTCCCCTTGCGGGTTAATCCTAAAAATGCGCTCTGCCCAAATATTTCTCCGGGTCAGCTCGAGGTATCTACCTTGCTACTCAGCCCCTAAAAATCTGTGCACATATAATTCCACCGGCGGTCGTCTCAGCTGTGATGATTGTCCAGTACTGACTCAAACACGTTTTGGAGCCATCTGCAATCAAAGAAAAACATACCAAAACAACATCAAACAGGTTAAACCACTAGCCAGGAAATTCAAGAAAAAACATAAAAAAAAACCCAAGTTAACACAAAATAGTCAAAAATCGACGGAAAGTTAAAAATCAAGAAATTTGATCTCAGGGGGGCGCGCTTAGCACGGTCAGGAATGCAAGCATAATCTGCTATGTAGCCAACCTACCCCAAACTCAATTTTCAACAGAAAAATCACCAAACATCAACATTTTCACACACTTACATCAGGAACAATAGAAAAAATTGAAACAACCAGAACAAAGCAAGAGGGGCGCGCTTAGCGCGGCCAGAGCCCGCTTAGTGCGCTTGTGAAAATAATAAAAAATTCCTCTGCCTCCATAACCAATCTGTCCATCCAACATCAAAATAACACCCAAGCCAAACCTATTAACATGCATTAACAAACTAGTACATAAACAAGGTGTTCTCAGCATGAAAAATCAGATTTTACTCACAACCCTAATGGATAATAAAAAAGGGCTCAAAATCACTTCTACAAAATCACTTTTACAAAATCACTTCCCTCAAACCCTAAAAATTAATTTCAACTTATTCTTATCCAAACCCTAACACCTTGCATTCTAAAATAAAGAAAAATAAAGAACTGTTGTAAACCTGGAAATGGGAGATGAGATGAGAAAAATGATTTTGCACTTGAAGAGCAAGAGAGAACTTGTGAGAGAGACGCTGGAATGCCAAGAGATGAACAAAGTTGAGTGGGAAAGTGAGAGTTTTTGAGACCCTGCACTCTTTTTAAACTATCTGACCCATAAGCCCACTTAATTTCCCACTTAGGCCCACACTTGACTAGGCAAGTTCACGTGACCGCACTAAGTGGCCTCAGAAGCGCGCTAAGCGCGCTTAGTGAAACTTAGCTAGTCAAGGTTGGTTTCAGATGACGCTCTCCCGACTTTTCTACCCGATTAAATTTAAAACATAGAAAATAAAACAAACAAAATAGTAAATACTTACAATGTTATGGTGCCTCCCAATAAGCACTTTGTTTAATGTCGTTTGAGATCGACAGTCCAATGCGACCTCAAGGATCTCAAAAAGGCACTGTGGTAGTATTTCGCTTGAAATCTCCACCAAGATAAATCTTCAGCCTCTGACCATTTACAATCCAACTCTCATTTGACAGCGTGTCTTCAATAACTATCGCCCCATAGTGTTTGATCTCCTTAATCCAGAAAGGACCGGACCATTTGGATTTTAACTTTCCAGGGAACAGTTTTAATCACGAATTGAAAAGTAAGACCAGCTGCCCTATCTCAAACTGTTTGGTCACTATCTTTTTGTCATGGTAAGTTTTTACTCGGTCTTTGTACAGCTTATTGGAGACATACACTTGGAGGCGTAATTCCTCTATTTCATGCAATTGTAACTTTCTTTCTTCTCCGCTTAGAGTTGGATCGAAATTCAAAAATTTTAAGGCACATAATGCCTTATGTTCTAACTCTACCGGTAAATGACAATTCTTACCATAGACCATTTTGAAATGTGTGAGACCAATCGGAGTTTTGAAAGTTGTCTGATAGGCCCACAAAGCATCATCGAGCTTGTTTGACCAGTCTTTTCTAGAAGCCGACACCGTTTTCTCCAAAATCCTCTTAATTTCTCAATTTGATACCCCGCTTGCCCATTAGCCTATAGATGATATGGTGTTACAAATTTGTGCTTTATACCATGTTGCTCCAAGGCTTTTTCTAGCTGAGTGTTGCAAAAGTGGGATCCTTCGTCACTTATCAACACTCTCGGAGTACCAAATCGAGAAAACAATGTTTTTCTTTAAAAATCTTATAACATTTTTTCCCTCCACTTTAGCACATGCTATCACTTCTACTCACTTGGATACATAATCCACTGCGACCAAAATGTACTTATTAGAAAACGATGATGGAAATAGGGTGATAAAGTATATGCCCCAACAATCAAACACCTCAACTTCCAATATGTTTTGTAACGACATTTCATTCCGTTTTGAAATTCCACCACTCCTTTGTCACTTGTCACAACTTTGTGTATGCGCATGTGCATCTTTGAACAAAGAAGGCCAGTGAAAGCCCGATTGGAGGACTTTCGTTGCCGTTCTCAAACCGTTAAAATGTCCTCCATACGAAGAGTTATGACAATGCCAAAGTATGTTATTGGCCTCTTCTTTCAACACGCACCTTCTCAAAATTTTATCGACACCAGGCTTAAACAAATTTTTTTCATCCCATACAAAGTATTCGGTTTATGCTCCTCATCATTAAGAAACACATATTTAATATGAGATCACAACAACTTCAATTCAAGCTTGATTTCTTCATTATTTTCCTTTTCAAAATTTCCACCCTTTCTTTCAAAGGAGGAATTTCATCCAATTCTTCAAGTTCTTGCAAACACTTTTCGATTTCTTTTTCTTTATTCTCATTGATACTTTGAAAAGGATTTGTAAGAACTTTTTGTAATGGGGTAGGAACTTGTAATTGTCATTTTACTTTTCAATCACCTTCTCAGTTGCATGGATTCTAAAACAATCACCTTTGTCCTTTGAATGCTTCATGGCTTCAAATAGATTAAAACAAATCTCCTCATCCTGAACTCTCACTTTTATGAGACTGTCATCCATATCAATGGCCATTCTAGCAGTCTTCATAAAAGGTCTTCCAAGAATCAATGGAGCATCTTCATATTATTCCATATCAATCACCACAAAGCCGATGGGAAACAAGAATTTATCTGCCTTAACCAATACATCTTCTGCTACACCGTGAGGACGGGTAGTGGATTTATCGGCTAGTTGCAATGTCATTTGAGTAGCTCTCAATTCCATATGTCCCAACCTTTTCACAATGGACAATGGTATCAAATTAATACTAGAACCCAAATTGATCAACCCATTGCCAACATAGATATTTCCTATTGTAACCGACAAAGTAACTCGTCCCGGATGACTTTCTTTCCGCAAAAGAGTCTATTGAATGATAGCACTACAACTAGTATTAACCATGATAGTTTCTTAATCTGTGTACCTTTTCTTCTTGTGAGAATATCCTTCATGAATTTTGCGTATTTTGGCATTTTCTCCAATGCCTTGAAAATGGAATATTAATTTGCAATTGCTTAAAAATATCCATAAACCAAGCATAGTGCCTCACACTATCTTTCTTTGACGGAGCACGAGGATAAGGTAAATTTTGAATCGGAATAGTGCTCACTTGTTCCTTCCCATTCCTAGTCTTTTTCATTTTTTCTTGTCTTGTTTCCTTTTCTCCTTCCTCACTCTTTTTCTTTTCATTTTCAACTAATTCTCCCACAACATTCTTTTCTACTTCTTTCTCATCAATCTCTTTTTCTTTTTCAACTACTCCCTCTCTTTCCACTACTTCCTCACATATGACCATATCAATTTATATACCACTTCTTGTAAGAATAAACTTGTAATGCTCTATTGGATTCACTTGAGTATTCGTTGGAAAACACCTTTTGTGTTGGTCAGCCAATTGTTTTGATAATTGTCCCACTTGAGTCTCAAGGTTCTTTATAGTCGCATCAGTGTTATTTTGATTAGACATTGACATTTGCATGAATTGAGTGAGGGTGCCTTCCATCTTTGAACTTCCACTTGGAGCTTGTGGAAGTTGAGTGTAGTTTTGATATTATTGTTGATGATTAGAAGTTTTGGCATCTAGAGGTCTCCATTGTTGTTGATAACCTTTGTTGCACCCCAAAATTTGACCAACATTTCTTTACCTAGCTTATGTTTCATTTCATTCACATTAGCATTATCACTTGCATTTCATTGACATGTATGCATGAGATCAAGAGGTATGATTACCAATCAAGGGCTACACAAGAGTTTGAAGCTAGCTAAGAAGGTTATTCAAGTGTTCAAGGGTTGATATCCTTGTCAGAGAAGTTAAAAGATCCTCAGAGAGAATGGTTGAAACCAAGAGTGTGTGCCTCCTAACTTGAGAGTTGTGGGAAGACCTCAGATGATTCTGAAGCCATGGAGATGGACTTAGAGCCTTGAGAGAGCTTATGAGATGTCTTGAAAGCCATCATGAGGCCTAGACAGGTCATTGTGTAAGATTAAGAAGGCTCAGCCATGGGTGGTGTAATTAGGGTTTGACTGGGTCAACTGATGATTTGAAGAAGGTTGAGACCTAATCCAAGAGCCATGTGATCATGGATCGATGAAATGAGATGTTATAAGGATGATTCCAAGGTCCACTCATCATGATTGAAGAGTTTGAGAAGTTTCAAGCTAGGGTTTCTAAGGCTTGACAGTGTAAAATCCCCTAGTTTGATCCCTATCTGCAAGGCAGTTTAGCCCAAGATGTGATTGTCATCTCATCTTGCCCCCAACATGAATGTTGTAGAGCTTGTTCTTAGCTTTAATTTTAGTACTATAAGTCCTTGATAGGATTTATAGAACTCAAGTTATGACTTTGACAAGTTACAGTTCATCTGAGGTATGTGAATCTGGGGGCTTGAAAGTTACCCAACTTGCATCAAACTTTTGCCCAAGAAGGATGATTCCTATGAACTTTTGGTCAACATGAATGTTATTCCTTATCCTCTTAGATTTCTATAGAGTACTAGAAGTCCTTGATAGGATTTGTAGAACTCAAGTTATGGCTTTGACAAGTCAATGTTCAACATAAAACTTGTTCAAAATGATGTTCTAAGGCTAGTAAGGAGGTCATGAGATGTTGGAAATACTTGTAGCTCAAAGTTGCAAAAATGACCTAAAATAAGGGTATAAGTTAAATGAATCAAAGTTGGAAATTGATATTTTCAATCTACACATCCAAACAATGGCATGTAATATATCATTTTGACTCTAGAAAACATTTTAAGAACATTGGTTTAGCCACATTTTTGAGTTGAGATTCAATTTGTGGACTTGCTTTGAAAAGTGATTACTTGCATATTAAGTAACATGTGCAAAACATAGAATCAAGGCATGAGCAAGGCCCTTTGCAAGCTAAACACTTTCAAAATGTCACTAGGGGAGAAATTGGAAGTGAATGAGGTTGGTTTCAAGATGCAAACAGAATTATGCATATCATGAGATGTGTTTGAAAATATCATGACATGAGAGATTGAAACTCTCATTGGAAGGATCTAGAGGGTTCTAGATCACTCATCCATCATCTATATATTGAGTAGAGGTGATCCAATGCAAAGGTTGGTGATGATTGAAGGAGAGAGCATAGATTGAGATTGAGATTCCATAGCTTGCAATTGAATTCGGTTTCACAAAATTCTTCACTTTCCATCCATTTTCTTGATTGAAACTTCTTCCATGGATGCTAAGGAGTGATTCCAGATCATAATCCAAGAGAATTCGTGGCTGAATCGTGTATGAGCAAGTGAATTTTTCCACCTGCAACTCACCATCGGATTTCAAGATTCAGGAGCTTTCAACCGGTTCTTTTGCATACAGAAGCAAGGAGAGGGTTCATTGATCGTGTCTGAAAGATTGGAGAGCTTGAATTGGAGGTTTAGTGCATCTGTTCATCCAAGATTTTCAGGTTGGTAACTTTCTTCCTCTAGCATGAATTAGGTAGAATCAAGATGAATTAAGGTGTTAGATTCATTGTAGAATGATGTAGGAATGATTTCAGATAGTTAATTTGAGAATTAGTGACAAAATAGGTGTGTTACCATTTTCGGTTGAGAATTGGATATGGTGAATCTTGAGGATTTAGGTTGAATTAAGGGCATGAATGAGTTCGTGAGAGAATTTGGGATAAGTTTCATGTATTGACCATTTGCAATGGAGGATCCTAGAGAGAATTAGGGTTGAGGAAGATGACCGGAGCACCACCGGTGGTGGCCGGAGCTGGGCGCGAAGTTGCAGAGGTTTGAAATGGAGAAGATGACTCTGGGACCATCAGATCTTGGTTGGACCTTTGACTAGAAGCTCATCCAACAGCCACGTTTTAAACTCAGTTTGTGAAGGATATGAAGAAATGAAACGCACCGTTTCATTTAATCAGTGGTTCTGGGCTTAGTGAGTAGATTGATATCCCCACCCCCCGAAGGCCCAATCCATTGTTTGTACTGATTATCATTGCTATCCGCACCGTGCATTTATTATTTTATTTGGATTTTCCATTATTTTTCATTTTGTTCATGGTTCTTGAAAAATTCATAATAAATTGAAGATTAATCCAATTAACCCCATTCTTTTTGAATTTTACTCATGATTGAGTCTAGTATTTTTTAGAGAAAAAATATTTTCATTTCATGCATTTTCTGATTTAATGGGAATTTTATATTTTAATTGATATTAAAATGGTTATGTTTGATACTTAATTTTGTGGAATTTTGTGTGATCATGTGGTGATGATTTTGATCCTAATTTTTTGTGTGTGATTAGGTTAGACATGTATGCTCCCATAGCATTTTTCTCACATTTTTGTGATGAAAATAGGTGTGCTTTTTAGATTGATATTTAGGTGCTTCCTTTTAGGGTTTAGGTTTAGTACCTCATAGTGTAGAATTTATTTCTAGGTCTAATTTGATGATTTGATCTCTGAAATTAAGGTGGTAGAGTCATGATTGACCTAGGTTCCCATAGTTATTTTTGTAGGATTTTACAATTGGTTCTAGTATTTTAGTTAGGACTAACTTTAGTACTAGGTTTTAGGTGATCCTAACTTACTAATTCAACTAGTTTAACTGCCTTAGTCCCCTTAGATTAGGGTTTTTGCTTGGTTTGCCTTTGGTTGAGATTGAAGACAAGTGGAAGACAAGGTGAGGGTGCTTGAAGTTGCTTGGAGCTAGGAGTTGTCTGTGCCTGAAGGTGTCTGATGAAGATTTAGGAGATAGGAGCCATAGGGAGAGCCTTATAATTAGAATGATTTCTTTCACAAATATGGAAAGCATCTTGTGCTTCCATTCCTCCCAATGACTAAAAGTCCTTCCAAGATATTCACATCCCTCCTTTGGAGGGATGAATGGCTTTATCTGGGAAGTAGAACTTTGAGGGAACCAGTCTCTCATAATGACGAACCCTTACAGGCTTCCTTTGGTTGTCAGTAAGTTGTTTATCATTTCCACTCATCCTGTTAAATCAATTGTCTTCTGGTTTGAGTATCTTGAAAGATGTTAGACTTGAGAGTGAAGATGAGTACTTCATTGAAGAGTGTGGAAGTGGATGATTCCTTGATCATTTCCATTGCAGCTGAAGCTTGAAGAGCTTGAAGACCAGGTTGATACTTGAAGATTCAAGGGAGACTGAGTGAAGAGCTGAGGCTTGAAAAAGAATTGAAGGATGAAATTGACACTTCCATGTGATTGAAGATTACTCTGAGAAGCTGAAGCTTGTAGGAGAAGAAGACCAAGTTGATACTGGTAAAGCAAGGAGAGCTGAGGCTTGAAGACTAAGTTGATACTTATGAAGAGGATTCAATTGAGATTGAGTGTAGAGCTGAGGCTTGAGGAATGAAGGATAAGTTGATACTTACATTGATGCTTGGAGAGCCTGAAGGAATCAAGTTGATACTTGTATTTAAGAGTGAAGCCTGAGGGTGGAATTGACTAAGGAGCTGAAGCTTGAAGAAGGAGGATAAGTTGATACTGGGGTTTGATGGATTGAAACCTTGGGGAAGCAAGTTGATGCTTGTCATAGAAGATGGTAGCCTTGAAGGGTGGCTGAAGTCTGAAGACTGGATTGCTGTCAGAAGAGCTGAAGCTTGGAATTAAGAGAGGGGTTGATCTGCTTGCTTTCTTGTCTGTTTTCTTTTCTGTGCTGATGTGCCTTATTTGACTTGCCTGATGCATTAGAATAAGTTCATATCTAGACTGACTTTAATCTAGGAGCATGATTGCACTAGAGGTTGAGTTGCTCCCTCTGCTTGTATTGTTATTGTATGGCTTTGCTTGCGGGTATTCGGTAGAGCCAAGCTCCCTTGCCCATGTTCTTGTATTTTGCTTGACAACATTTCATTTTCTTCTGTATGATTACAGTCTCTTATATTCTGCTTGATAGCATGTTGTTATTGTTGCTGTATGATTACAGTTATTCATTCTGGCTTGAGGTTGAGATGAGCTTGTGGAGGCTGCTGCCCCACACACATTTCCTCCCTCACTTGCATTGCATGCATTTTACCGTATTACTGTTTATTGTTTAGGCTGATGCTTTATCTGTTTCTGTTTATCATTGACATGATCCCTTAGGAATATCATTTCCTTTGATAAGGAAGTGATGATAGAACTTTAGGTTGAAACCTATGCATGATAACTTCTAGGAGTTCCCTGTTTCAAACCTCAACCATAGGATGAATCCTTGGCATGACAACAGTAGGACTTGATAGTCTCCCCTTTAGTTGAGCCTATTCTTTTCTCATCTCAAAACAGCTTAAGATACAGTAATCATGAATGATTTCTGTCGTACGTTACGAGTCTTAAGCTATCTGAGAAAGGATTGTTGGAGAGTTTCTTTCCAACAGTTTGGATGTTTAGTATGGCACCCTTTGGGTGACATGCGACGCATTCACTCTCAGGTCATAGTCTCTAGTGCGATTGAAATTGCAAACACAATATAAAACACTTCTTTCGTAAAAGACAGAAAACAAACTTCAAACCCTTTTGCCCCGTGGGCCCATAATTCAAAGGAAGCTTTTCTGAAGAAAAGAGTGTCATTAAACTTCAGCGCCAATGCAAACAGGCTTTGTCCCTAACTGCTGGAACTGCTGTTTAACCCTACTCGATAAAACAGATGAATCTGAATTCTCGTAATCCGTAGTAGCCCAAACTACGTAAGCTCTGATCTCTCATACCTGTTGAGAGTACGTAGGCACAATACTGATGTATTGGCGAGCCACCTTCCCCGTAACCCGTAGTTAGCCGAACTACGTTGACTCTGATTTCTCATTCTCTGATGAGAATACGTAGGCATAAAGTGCGACGCTTTGCCGAGTCATTTTCTTTTTCTTTTTAAGCCAGCCTTGATAGGTAGATAGATAAACCAACTCGTCTAGTAAACACAATAAGCGTGGATCCCGTCGAGTACGACGGACGTGAGGGTTGTTAATACCTTCCCCTTGCGTAACCGACTCCCGAACCCAGACAACGGTTGCAATGACCTTGTCTTATCCCTTTGCGTCAGGTTTTTCCGATCGTTTCCTTTCCCGCTCCGAGGGATAAATAACGAAAGGTGGCGACTCTTCTGTTTTGTCGGCACCTTATTTTCGCGGAAGCGACAGTTGGCGACTCTGCTGGGGACTTGATAGTTTCTTGGGATCCAATGTCCCGTATGCGAGTCAGTTTGGGGATCCAACGTCCCCTGCGAGAGTCAATCCTAGCGCTTGTATGATTACTTGTTGGGTTGTGTTTATTTATCGCATTTTTATTTCCCGCACTTTATTTTCAGTATGATATGATTATCTATGCTGTTGTGGGAGGGGCATTCTGATGAGTGAGAAGCCAGACCCAGGCTTGAGTGAACATAGCATTAGTTGTGGAAATTAGTGGGCGCGTGCTTGCTTGGCAGGCACTAGTGTCTCATGAAATCCACGCTCAGACGAGGTTCTCCCGGTTGACTTCTTTTTCAACCCTTTGGGTTGAGGGGGTTGTTGGTTTGGAGGATTGTCGACTCTGGGGACCGATCATTTGGGATTCAGCCGAGTGAGGCCGCTTCATGAGCTGGTGATGCCACACCTTCTGGGTATCGTATCACCCCTCTTGAATGTTTGTGACGCTGATGACCGCATAGGATGCCGAACTTGAGTCAGTTTAGGTCTATACCTGTGAGCAGGGTTGGGTTTGTTGCAGGAAACCTTGACCTTCAGACTACCTGGTTTTCTTGATAGTGAATCAGTTTCGTTGGTACCAGATGTTCTCCTCATCAGATATATGATTGTTCTTGACAGAGCAGAGTTTTGGTCCTGTATCAAAGGACCTTATATTCAGAGATGTGTATTTGTTCTTGATAGAGCAGGTTTTGATTGGGATCAGAGGGTCTTATTATCAGATGTTTGTTCTTGACAGAGCAGAGTTTTGGTCCTGTATCAGAGGACCTTATATTCAGAGATGTGTATTTGTTCTTGACAGAGCAGATTTATGATTGGGGTCTGAGGATCTCATCAGCAGATGTATGGCTGTTCTTGACAGAGCAGAGTTTTGGTCCTGTATCAGAGGTCCTTATCATCAGATGTGTGTTCTTGACAGAGCAGAGTTTTGGTCCTGTATCAGATGTTCGTTCTTGACAGAGCAGATTTATGGTCCTATGTGTGTGTTCTTGACAGAGCAGAGTTTTGGTCCTGTATCAGAGGTCCTTATTATCAGATGTTTGTACTTGACAGAGTAGATTTAGGGTCCTATGTGTGTGTGTTCTTGACAGAGCAGATTTGTGGTCCGATACTAGGGATTTCTTATTATCAGATATAGTGGTTGTTCTTGATAGAGCAGGATTATGGTTTTGTTGATACAGAATCTCCACAGCACAGTTGCCTTGATCTCCTGCTGCATGATTGCATTTTACATTGTTTTGCATACGCATTTGCATTTCATTAACGTGTGTCTGTGTTGTAGGTACCGTTTCCCCCGATCCAGGATTTCTGGCCTCCTACTGTATTGTTATGGGTTCTCTGAGGAAGACCGTGGCTTACAAGCTCCCTGCTCCTGATGTGGTTCAGCTGACTGGTTTGATTGCTTTAGCAGATGACTCTGTGAGAGATGAGTTCAGAAAATCTTACGGCAAATTGCTCAGTTTGGTTCGTAAACCTTCTGCGTTCGAGTTAAATGGGTTGCACGCTCTGCTGCAGTTCTACGATCCTCCGTTGAGGTGCTTTACTTTCCAGAATTTTGTTCTCGCACCCACACTAGAGGAATATGCTGATTTGTTAGGTGTGCCTATCAAGAGGCAGATGCCTTTTGTTCATATGGATGCTGAGCCTAATCTGGCTAGTCTAGCTCCTTCACTTCATCTGGATGCCTCCGAGTTGGTATTTTCTAGTTGGAACAAGGTTCCCGGTTTCTCCTTGCAGTTCTTAGTGGGAAAGGCTCAGCAGTGCGCCAAAGACGGATGTTGGGTCGTGTTCAACGCCATCCTCGCTCTGTGCATATATGGCATCATTCTGTTCCCCAATATGCCCGACTTTGTAGACTTCGACGCCTTCCGTATCTTTGCATCAGGGAATCCAGTCCCTACCTTGATAGGAGATGTCTACCATTCTATCCACTACAAAAATGAGAACCGGAGGGGTAAGAATGTCTCGTGTTGTGTGCCCTTGCTTTATAAATGGCTTGATAGTCATTTGCCCAAGAGGGGTCCCTTTGTTTCGTCTGCAGCCACATCTGAGTGGTCCAAGCATTTGATGAGTCTATCTGCAAAGGATATTGACTGGTTTGACAGAGATAGGTTGGGTACCGAGATTATCTTCAGTTGCAGCGGATTTTCGAACGTGCCTTTGATAGGCAGGAAGGGTTGTATAAACTATAATCCGTCTTTGCTGGTCCGACAGTTTGCTTACGCTTTGAGAGCTCCGCCGATGGATGAAGAGGTGCAGGAATCTCTGTACCTCACTGGTCTTCTAGATGGGGATATGTTATCTAAGCTTCAACGCGCTTGGAATGGTATCAGTAAGAAGGGAAAACCATTGCTGGGGAGAAGCAATAGCCAAGCCTACCCTCCGTATGTGACGTGGATCAGAGCCAGAGCATATGCTATAGGGATGTCGTTTCTTCCTGCCAAGCCAGAAAGCCCTCCCATGATTGAAGAGCCTACTACTGTGCCTGTTCAGCAACATAATCAGGTGTCAGCTGAGAGAGATGAATTGAAGAGGGCAAATGAAGAACTGGAGAAAGAATTGGCGGAGCTCCGAAGCGAGAGAAACAAAGTCGTTCATTCTTTCAAGAGGCAGACAGAACTAGTGAACCAGCTGGGGACAGATTTGACTAAGCAGATAGCTGAGCATGGGCGCATGGGTCGAGACTTCAAAGCTGTCAATGATGTACTGGCCACAAAGAAGCAACACTTGGACGAAGCGTATCGGAGGATATCCAAGTTCAACCAGCACTGGAAGGCCACCCTAGCCAACAGGAAAGAGCGGGAGGATAAGCTGATGCAACAGATCTCCAAGCTGAAAGCCCAGGTGAAGGCTAGTGAGAAGAGGTTTGGTGAAGAAACCACTCGCAGATATGCCGCCGAAGGCCAGCTCAACAAAGCTCTCGCTAACCTGAAGGAGCGCAAACTGATGTTTGAATCCAAGAAGCGGAAGCTAGAAGATTGTTTCGGCGAAGGAGCATGGGAAGATTCGGTCGAAGGTCTTCAATACACCATTATGCAGAGAGAGTTACTCGTCGAAGGGTTGCTCACTCGGCCTGATCATCCAGAAACGAAGGGGTTGCTAGAAGAGTTTCGCGCCCGTGGCCGTGCCTGACTATTTGTATTCCTTTTGTTCGATCATCATTGTATGCTGACCATCACCAGGCTTGTTGGTTGAGGTCATGTTGTTGATTCATCTTGTACTCACTGATGTTGTGTACTGCCTTGATGGGCTTTCTTCATATATATGAGACGTTATTTCCATGATTGGACTCAGACTTCTTATTATCAGCACTGGCACTCAGGCACTAGGATCGGGGGAAATCTCCCTAACACACAGACACACGTTTGCATTTGCATGAAGCATTCGCATAACGAGCACTTTGTCGTTTTTCCTAACCCTTTTGTGTTTTCAAGTTGTTTCAGGTTGTTCCAGAATTGATCAGAGACCAATCCACCGCTATCCGACCAGAGCAAATCAAACCAGAATCATGGAGCAAGTGCAAACTGATGTTCAGGAACTCTGCGAAAGAATGGACCGCTTCATGGAGCTCATGCAAGCGGTCGCCAATGGCCAGGATCAGCTCAGAACCTTGGTTCAGCCTCTGATTTCAAGGGTTGATAGCAACGGCGTACTCCATGGGGGGACCGTGCCTACCCCTCCACCAGTCGAAACTCCTCAAAATGGCGTCCCCGTGACCGGGGGGAATGGCAGTGCCAACGACAATGTGATAGCTAACATGGGACTCAACGGTAATACGACGGGCGTCGGTAATGGGAGTCTTGAAGCTAACGTCAATGTTGGACTGGGCAACAGCAATGCAGGTGTTGGAAATCTGTTTGGGCCTCAGCCGTGGTTAGAAGATCGTCAGGACGATGTGTTCTCTCAGAGAGGTGCTGAAGGGGAGCTGACTGCTGAAGCACGTCTAAGGTTCAAGGAACTCGAGGATAAGATGAGAAATATCGAGAACCAGAACACCCTGGGTGTTGATATGTCCAAGTTGGGACTGATTGCTGATTTCAAGGTGCCTCCCAAGTTCAAGGTACCTGACTTTGAAAAGTACAAGGGCACCACTTGCCCTCGCGTCCACCTGAGATCGTATTACAGGAAAATGTCGGCTCATTCTGAGGACGAGAAGTTGCTGATGCACTTCTCTCAGGACAGTCTGTCCGGGCCCTCCCTCGAATGGTACATGAGTCTGGAGCCTACCAGTGTGCGCACGTGGAAGGACCTTGCTGAAGCATTTGTGCACCACTACCAATACAATAGCGACTTGGCCCCGAACCGAGTCCAACTGCAGAATCTGTCGCAAAGGAACAACGAAGGATTTAAGGAATACGCCCAGCAGTGGCGTGAATTGGCAGCCAGGGTTCAGCCGCCGATGGTTGAACGTGAACTTGTGCAGATGTTCGTAGCCACCCTCCCAGGGGTCTACTATGAGAAATTGGTCAGCGGTATGTCTGGAACCTTCTCAGATCTCATTATCACGGGTGAGCACATTGAAAATAGGATCAAACTGGGGAAAATTCAAGGTGATTCCTCCTCAGTTGGAGGAGGCAAGAAACCTTATGGTGGCAAGAGACGGGAAGGAGAAACGAGCACCGTGACCAACGCTCGAAGGAAGGGTAAAGGCCCTCACCAGCAGGTGGCCAGCATAACTATCCCGGCAGTTCAACAGCCACAGCAGCAGCAGCAACAACAACCGAATCAACGAGGGTACAGAAAGTATCAAAATCGGGCACCTCTGTCGAGTCGTCACCTCGAGACACCGCCCATGTCGTACGTGCAACTATTGCAGACTTTGCTTCAGCTACAGATGATCCAGAAGAGAACCCTGGCTCCCTTGACAGGGGCACCTCCGCCAGGTTATGACGCGAATGCCACTTGTGAGTTTCACTCAGGGGCACCAGGCCACACAGTAGAGAATTGCAAAGCCTTCAAGCACAAGGTGCAGGACATGGTGGACGCTAAGATCATCAACTTCTCCGATAATGTGCCAAATGTCACGAAGAACCCTATGTCGAACCATAGGGGAGGTGGAGTAAACGCCATTATTGAAGACGAGAGCTTGGATTTGTTGACTGACGTCAGAGATCTGAAGACGCCGCTTAGCTTTGTTAAAGCTAAGTTGATGAAAAGAGGTTTCTTTTCAGGTTGCGGAGAGCTGTGTATGGGCTGTGCGACTAGTCCTGATGGATGTGAATAGTTGATAGAGGGGATCCAGAGTCTGATGACTAAAGGGATCTTACAATCTAGCTGAAGAGCCGAAAGTAGATCAGGAGAGGTAATGCTGAAGCAAGGTGATGAGGTCGCCACCATCACCATCCCTCGCCAGACGATAACTATTTCTGCACCCAGACCGCCCATGATTACCATCACCAAAGCTGGGCCAATGCCGTTCGAAAGCACCAATGTTGTCCCATGGCATTATGGGGCTGAGGTCTACTGCAATGGACAGAAGTTAGAGCTAGAACCGTTTGGGTCGTTTGTAGATAATCTTGTGGGAATCAGTGGTATCACTCGCAGCGGGAAAGTGTTTGCACCACCTGAGGTCGCGGCGGACAAAGCGGACAGAGCTGATGCAACTGATAAAGGTAAAAGTAAAGTCGTTGAAGAGATCCCCTGTGGGGTAGAAAAAGACTTACTCGTTAAAGACGCCGAGGAATTCATGAGGTTGATTAAAAAGAGTGACTACAAGATTGTGGATCATCTCCATCAGACACCCTCGAAGATTTCCATCTTGAATTTGTTGCTGTGTTCTGAAGCACATCGCAACGCGCTGCTGAAGGTGTTGAACGCCGCATATGTACCGCAGGAAATATCGGTAAACCAGCTAGAAGAGGTCGTAGCCCACGTGAATGCTGGAAATGGGCTAGGGTTCACTGACCTAGAGCTAACGCCGAAGGGGAGGAACCACAATAGCGCCCTGCACATCTCGATAGAGTGTAGGGGAACGATTATGTCGCACGTGTTGGTGGACACGGGGTCGTCGCTCAATGTTCTTCCGAAGAAGGCATTAATGAAGTTGGATACTCGCAGAGTGATTTGCACACCCAGTGATCTGGTTGTGAAGGCGTTTGATGGACCCAAACGCCATGTTTTCAGGGAGGTGACCCTGCCAATCCAAGTCGGTCCGGAAACGTTCGATGCAATCTTTTACATTATGGACATCATGTCTGCCTACAGCTGTCTCTTGGGTCGACCGTGGATCCATGATGCTGGAGCCGTGACCTCCACGTTGCACCAGAAACTCAAGTATGCTGTCGGAGGTAGCATCGTGACCGTTTGCAGCGAGGAAGAAATAATGGTGAGCCATTTGTCATCCTTCAAGTATGTTGAGATGGATGGGGAAATCCACGAAACCCTATGCCAAGCGTTCGAAGCTGTTAAAATCAAGGACGTAGCTCCTGTAGTCACTGAAAAGCCAAAGATGACTCTCTCCTCCTTCAAGGAATCTCGGGCCGTTGTTCAAGCCGGATCTACCCCAGGCTGGGGGCGAACTTTGGAGATACCTAACAAGCAAGACAAGTTTGGGTTGGGATATTCTCCTGGAGCTGAAGCCTCCTCTTCTAGCAGTGCGTCGCGAGGTAAAGGGCCAATCCAGTTTACCAGTGGCGGGGTGATATTTGAAAGCATCAACGCGGTGTATGAAGACAGCGGAGATAGCGACTGTGACCTCGACTCTTGGATCCAGCCAAGCAAGTCAGGCGAGAGCCTCAACAATTGGTCCATCAAGGATATCATCCAGATGACAAGCGAAGAGTAATGATTTACTTTTTCCAATCATTATACAACCCTATGTCCTACCCGGGGCATAGTGGTTTTATTGTCAGGGCCTTGTTTGATTATGTACATGCATTTTATCAATAAATCGAAAGGCGTTTTTCTTCGTATTCAAATATTGTGATCTCTGTTATTCCTGTTTTATATTTTTTTTGAAAAACAATAAAATGGCAATGGGGTTTGTGCTAACCTGCATATCCTTGTTTTAAGCTTAACCCTTGTTATTGCAGGATCCACATAGCAGATGACATCGACTCTGGACCTTCTACGACTCACTTCGACTTCGATTGCCCGATCTATCAAGCCGAAGAAGAGATTGATGAAGACGAAGACCTTCCCGAAGAGTTGGCCCGCTTGTTGAAACAAGAAGAGAAAGTTATTCTGCCTCATGAAGAGGAGATCGAGATTGTGAATCTGGGTTCTGAAGAACTTGTCAGGAACGTCAGGATAGGGGCTGCATTGCAGAGTGATGTCAAGCAGAGATTGGTCGAGATGCTAAGAGAGTATAGTGACGTTTTTGCTTGGTCATACGAAGATATGCCCGGGCTTGATACTGACATCGTGGTCCACCACTTGCCGCTGCGAGAAGATTGTCCTCCCGTTAAGCAGAAGCTTAGGAGGACGCGACCAGATATGGCCGTTAAGATCAAAGAAGAAGTGCAAAAGCAGCTTGATGCAGGCTTCTTAGCGGTCACTACTTACCCTCTGTGGATCGCCAACATAGTGCCTGTACTGAAGAAGGACGGTAAGGTACGAATGTGCGTCGATTATTAGGATTTGAATAGGGCGAGCCCTAAAGATGATTTCCTGCTCCCTCATATTGATGTGTTGGTCGACAATACAGCTCAGTTCTCCGTGTTTTCGTTCATGGATGGCTTCTCCGACTATAATCAGATCAAGATGGCGCCGGAAGACATGGAGAAAACTACGTTTATTACTCCTTGGGGAACATTTTGCTACAAGGTAATGCCTTTCGGTCTGAAGAACGCAGGGGCCACTTACCAACGAGCAATGGTTACTTTGTTTCATGATATGATTCATCATGAGATTGAAGTCTATGTTGATGACATGATTGCGAAGTCCCAAACGGAGGAGGGACATCTGGTCAATTTGCTGAAGCTTTTTGAAAGGCTTAGGAAGTTCAGGTTGAGGCTGAATCCTAACAAGTGTACTTTCGGAGTACGGTCGGGAAAACTACTGGGGTTTATCGTGAGTGAAAGAGGCATCGAGGTTGATCCTGCGAAGATAAAAGTAATTCACGAAATGCCAACGCCAAAAATCGAAAAAGAAGTTTGTGGTTTCCTGGGCAGAATAAACTACATTGCAAGGTTTATTTCTCAGCTCACGGCCACGTGTGAACCGATGTTTAAACTGTTAAAGAAAGATCAGGCGATCATCTGGAACGAGGATTGCCAGAAGGCATTTGACATGATAAAACAGTATCTGCAGGAACCTCCAATCTTGATACCCCCAGTGGCCGGACGACCTTTAATCATGTACTTGACAGTTCTTGAGAATAGTATGGGGTGTGTTCTCGGTCAGCACGACGAGACGGGCAGAAAGGAGCATGCCATTTACTACTTGAGTAAAAAGTTCACAGATTGTGAATCTGCTACTCGATGCTGGAGAAGACGTGTTGTGCACTAGCCTGGGCTGCCAAATGTTTACGACAGTACATGCTCAATCACACCACCATGCTAATTTCGAAGATGGATCCAATCAAGTACGTCTTCGAGAAATAAGCGCTTTCGGGCAGGATTGCCAGATGGCAAATGGTGTTGACAGAATATGACATTCAGTACGTTTCCCAGAAGGCCATCAAGGGAAGCGTGTTGTCTGATTACCTTGCTGAACAGCCGATCGAGGATTCCCAGCCGATGAAATTTGAATTCCCTGATGAGGACATTATGTTTCTTAAAGCGAAGGATTGCGATGAGCCGTTGCCCGACGAGGGGCCAGATAGGAAATCCCAATGGAAATTGATATTTGACGGGGCGGTTAATTCCTACGGAAGTGGCATTGGGGTGATCATCACGACTCCCCACGGATCCCATATCCCGTTCACTGCGAGACTGACATTTCCGGTCACCAATAATGAAACGGAGTACGAAGCATGCATCATGGGTCTAGAAGAAGCAATTGATTTGAGAATCAAAAACCTAGACGTATATGGTGACTCGGCACTTGTGATTAACTAGATTAAAGGGGAGTGGGAGACTCGCCAATCGAATTTGGTGTCGTACATGAACTACGCCAGAAGGCTGCTTCCGTTCTTTGATCGAGTGGAACTCCATCATGTACCCAGAGCAGAAAATCAGATGGCTGATGCCTTAGCCATGTTGGCTTCGATGTATAAAGTCAATTTTTGGAATGAAGCTCCAAGGATTGTCCTTTCTCGTCTTGATAGACCTGCATTCGTCTTTGCGATCGAGGAAGTCTCCGACGGCAAGCCATGGTTCCATGACATCCAGACTTTCCTTATGACTAAGGAGTATCCTGCGGGAGCGTCAACCCAGGACAAGAAGACTCTGAGGAGGCTGTCTGGAAATTTTTATCTCAATCCTGATGGAGTTTTGTATAAAAGAAATCACGATCTCATGCTACTCAGATGTGTAGATGAGAAAGAGGCGAGTATGCTCATGGAAGAAGTCCATGAAGGCACATTTGGTACGCACACCGGGGGGCATGCTATGACAAGAAAGATCCTGAGAGCAGGATATTACTGGCTGACGATGGAATCGGATTGCTTTAAATTCGCGAAGAGATGTCATAAATGCCAGATTTATGCTGATAAAGTTCATGTGCCGCCGTGCCCGTTAAATGTCATGTCCTCCCCTTGGCCGTTCTCCATGTGGGGCATCGACATGATAGGCAAGATCGAGCCTACTACATCTAACGGTCATCGCTTCATTCTAGTAGCTATCGACTACTTCACCAAGTAGGTGGAGGCAGCCTCATATGCTAATGTGACCAAGCAGGTGGTGGCTAAATTCATAAAGAGGGATATCATCTGTCGTTACGGAATTCCCGAGCGGATCATTACTGATAATGGTTCGAATCTGAATAACAAGATGATGAAGGAGCTGTGCCAGAGTTTCAAGATTGAACACCACAACTCATCTCCTTATCGCCCGAAGATGAATGGCGCCGTTGAAGCGGCCAATAAGAACATCAAGAAGATTGTTTAGAAGATGGTTGTGACCTACAAAGATTGGCACGAGATGCTGCCATTCGCACTGCACGGTTATCGTACGACGGTACGTACGTCAACCGGGGTAACTCCTTTCTCCTTGGTGTACGGTATGGAAGTTGTCCTACCGTTAGAAGTGGAGATCCCTTCTTTGCGAGTTTTGGTTGACGTGAAACTCGATGAGGCAGAATGGATTAAGAACCAACTAAACCAACTCAGCCTGATGGACGAGAAGAGGTTGGCATCGATTGCATATGGTCGTCTGTACCAAAGCCGAATGAAGAAAGCTTATGATAAGAAGGTGCGTCCTAGAAGCTTTCAGACGGGTGACCTCGTCCTGAAGAAGATTCTTCCTCCACACTCCGATCACCGGGGCAAGTGGACTCCCAATTATGAAGGTCCATACGTCGTCAGCAAGGTCTTCTCGGGAGGAGCTTTGTTGTTATCCACGATGGATGGTGAAGATTTTTCATCCCCGGTGAACGCGGACGCAGTTAAAAGATACTTTGCTTAAAGAACGACCCGCTAGAAAGAAAAAGAATATCCAGGTAAAAATGGGGCATCCCGGCGAACCATAAAAAAGGAAAAAGGTTCGGGCAAAAATTAGGGATATAAATTGAAAAAAGGTACACCCGCAAAGTCGAAAACCCGGATGGGCGACTTTGGCAAAAAAGGGTATCCCGGTGAATCGAAAACCCGGAAGGGCGATTCAGGCAAAAGTTAGGGATTTGAAAAAGCAAATGACTGCGTTCCGCGTGTGGACTTTCATTGTTTAGTGGTTTGGAGGACCTGGGGGTCGTTTATCTGAATCAATCTCTTCTGAAGCTGAAGCGTCGGAGAAGTATCGAAGTCGAGTGGGTCATAGAGGGATCAACTCATGGTATTCGTCTACGCCTCGTTGCCGACATTTATATATACTGATGTATATTTATGTTTTTACTTTTTTGCGCAACTTCCTCATTCCAGGAGCTTGCCCCTGTTGTAAAACATTTTTACCCATTCAGGGGTTCGTTATCAATAAAATGTATACTATTCAGCAATTCTGTTGTTTGTTTAGCACTTATCTGTTTTGTTTGCGAAAAAGAACGCCGATGTTTTTGATAAAATGCGCATACATAAACTTGCTGGCCTAGGCCACTGATTGTTGAAACAATGAATTACTCGAACATTGTCACAAGATGATAACCTTGATAGGCCCCTTTGAGAAGGGTATCTTGTCTGTTTGTTTGTGTTGTTGCAGGTAGCATACTCCAGGCAGTACACCGTATGCATTCCCAAGCAGGATGATTCCTCCTTCTCCATCAAAGTTCAGCAGTCTCTCCCTGCAGAGTCTGAAACGTGAGATCGTAAGGCATTGATGTGTCTCCCCAGGCAGAGAAGATTCTTTCCCCAGTCAAATACATCCTGAAGGAATGTCGTCTCCCCAGCTGAGTCATACACTGAAGTGTGCAGCAATTGATAGTTCAGACTGAAGTCTTCAGTAGAATTGAAATTCCCCGCAGAGTCGTACTCTCCCCTGTAAGCAGGATGATTCCTTTTCCCCAGCTGAGTTCGCAGTCCCCCAAGAGAGCCGAGTCCTCGGAAAGCAGTTCGGGCCATGATTGGTTTTCCCCAGTAGAGATGTTGAATAGATGATGCCATATTTCCCCGCCGGAGTCGTTACCTCCAGGAAAGCTCTGGCTGCGAATGCCATGCAGTTTGTTTCCGCGATTGACATTGCTTTCCTCAGCAGGTCTAGGTTCTCGTAGAGCTTCGTTCCCCTGCAGCAGTCGACCGAAGTTTGCTTCCCCATGCGGAGTCCGATTGAGATTTGCGTGACTTCCTCTCCTCGGCAGGATGACTCCTCCTCTCCACCAGAGTGTTTCTTTCTCCTTGATAGGAGGATTCTCCCTTCAGCATTTATTTTGCTGACGGGGTCGCAGCATTTTGCATGATTGCATAGCATTTATCATAAACGCATAGCATTTCCACTGTGTGGAGCATTGCGCCATTGTCAAAGCATATGCATACTAAACATGAGATAGGTCGTTACCGTTCTTGTTTTGCAGGTGTTCCTCCGCAAAGTCGTTTGCCCAAGATGATTCTTGAATTTTCCCCAGCAAAGCCGGTTGCTTAAGATGATTCTTAAAATCCCTAGTGAAGTCGAAGGAGTTGGCTGCTCGAGTTGATGCTTAGAGTCCCCGGCTGAGTGTTTGCTCAGGATGATTCCTGAAGTCTCCAGCAGAGCCATGGGTTCAGGATGATTCTTGAAGTCCCCGGCGGAGTTATTTGTCCATGATGATTCTTGATTTCCTCAGTAGAGATGATTCACCCAGAATAATTTCTGGACCCCGAAGCAGAGTAACTTGATAGTTCTCCAGAATCCCCAGCGGAGATGTGTTAGCCCCAGCAGGTTTCTGAACAGCGAAGGTGAAACTCCCCTCGAAGACTTGATGATTGAAGTCCAACCGTATTGACGAAGCAGTTCTCTCAACTGATGCAGAGTGCCTGATGGTAGAAGTTTGGATATCCCCTATCGGTTCATGATTGACTGAGAATTCCATTCCCGACTTACTAATGAAGTCCGGCGGATGCCCGAGAAATTTCTTTGAACGCCCGACGGCATGGTTAACTTGATTGTTGACCTGATGGGTCCCGAGGAATCTTGATGCCTGACGGCGTGATCGACCATGTATCACCAGTTACCGTGTGACCAATTCTCCAGCCAGTTGTCGTGCAGCTAATATTTCAGTTTTCAAAGATTTGTTCCCATCAGAGTATCGTGTACTTGTGCAGTTGGCAAATTTTCGGATTTGTTGGTATTCAACCGTCTCGCACCTTGATTGGTTGAGAGCCGTTCACTTCTCACCCAGTCAGGTTCAAGCCGTTTGAATAGGGGCAGCTGTTGCACCCCAAAATTTGACCAACATTTCTTTACCTAGCTTATGTTTCATTTCATTCACATTAGCATTATCACTTGCATTTCATTGACATGTGTAATACCCCAAATTTTGCCCTAAGATTTGTCGTCGCATTTCATTGCATTTAATCAATTACTAACAAATTTGTGTAGTCGTTTGACTTTTTGCAGGTAAATATCATATGGCATGCATTTTTTTTCTAAAAAGTAAAAATGACACAATTGGCAAGAGGACATGTGTAAGGAGTTGTGAGTGTGAGAGGTTGAGAGTTCGAATCTCACCTTTGTCACTTTTTTGTTTTTTATTATTTTTACTCTAAATTTTTCTATCTTTCATTAAAAAATAACAAAAATAGTTTTTTATTATTATTTAATTATTATTTTCGTATTTTAATTAAATCATTTTTTAAAATATTATTTTTTTCACTTTTTTCTAAATTATTCATAAAAATATCCAAAAAATCATAAAATAAAAAAATATTAGAAAAAATTTTGTTCTTTTTATAATTTTTTTGATTTTAGGAATCAATAGGATTATTAGTTTTTATTTTAAGTTTATTTTAATTATTTTAAATTATTTAAATTTTATTTTTTCTTAACTAATTATTTAGTTTGGGCTTTAAAATGGGCTTTAGGGACATTATTGACAATTTGGTGTTAACCCTAATTTGTTCCCTATATATACATGTGTTGCTTTGTTGAAAGAGGGGAGAATGAAAAAACCTAAGAGGAGTGAGTGCCGTTTACCGTTATTTCTTTTTCTTCATCTATTACTGTTGTTTCTTTTACCGTTATTTCTTTTCCTTCATCTATTACTGTTGTTTCCTTTTTCTTCATCTTTTACCGTTATTTCTTTTTCTTCATCTATTACCGTTATTTCTTTTTCTTTATCTATTACTGTTACGTTTATATATTTATAATTTTTAAATTGTTAGAGTTTATATATATATATAAGATTAATTTTTGATCGAATTATATCGATACGATGTTTGCACATTTGTGTGCATGACGCGTGACATTTGTGTTAGTTCGATCTGGTTGCGATGATCGCATTTTTGTGTGAGCAATAATACTGTTTTTTGCTTAATTTCTTTTTCTTTGCGATAAATTTTGTTTCGTCCGATTTAGATCTGGTTGCGCTGAGCGCATTTCTGCGTTAGCAACATTGTTGGGTTATTTGGCACATTTAAAATTCATTATTGCTTTATTATTATTATTATTATTATTATTATTATTATTAGTATTATTATTATCATTATTTATTATTATTATTATTATTATTAGTAGTATTATTATCATTATTTATTATTATTATCATTGTCATTATTATTATTACTATTATTATTATTATTGTTATCATTAATTTATTAAAACTTGTTATAATATAAAAATCTGTTTTTTAAAATAAATAACATTAACATCTTTTCCAAATTAATATGAAAACCTATTATTTTTAAGAAAAACTTTTTTTTAGATAAATTTAAAATAATAACTAAAATCTTTTTTTAAAATAATAACTAGAACCGTTTTTTAAAAAATATATAATAATAACATTAAACCTTTTTTTTTTAAAAATAAAACCTTTTTGTTAGATAATTAAATTAAGACTATTTTTGAAAAGTTTTTTTTAATAATATTAAAACCTCTTTTTTAACTTAAATCAAAAGCTTTTTTATATATCACAAATAAACAACAAAGAATATCTATAACATTCGCACTTCCGTTTCATAACTCGTCTGATTACTGTCTGACTCTGTCTACTAACCTTGTGTATTCAAGGTGCAGCTTGTTACGTTGCTATTAGCTATCTTAATGTATTTTTCAATTCAAGTTGTATTATAATTGTATTTGTTTCTCATTTGTAACTTCGCGAACAAATTATCGCGTTTACCTTTCCGCACTTTAATTTCTGCTGTTTGTATGGTTTAAATTCGCGCATTTGCATCGTTAATTTGTCCCATTGCATTCCTCCGAAGGATTAGGTCTAGCCGTTTGGTCGCCACGCCAATAGTCCTCAAAACTTCAAACCCTTACAAACCCTAACTTTTCACAAATGTCTCGCCGTGGACAAAAATTACAAAACTACCCCTAGCTTTAGGTCAAAGAGTCGCCGCACTCATTTTAGGGTTTTCCGTCGCGGAATCCCTAACCTAACCCTAATTCACTTAACAATTTACAACGTAGATATTGGAGTTTCTACACTCCGCGTAAGCGTGTCCCTAAGATACGTTTATTCCCCATTGAAACCTTGGCCACAGTCAAGATGTTTCTAACCTCCCTTTTGAGGGGAACTACAGTTACTCTGATTCCATTCCCGTAAGGATATGTAGGCACAAGATGCGATGTCTTGCCGAGTAAACTTAGAATTAACCCCTAGGTCTTTTTTAATTTTCAATCCTTTGTATATACCCTAAAGCAAAATAATTAATGAAATAAATAAAAAAAAATAAACAAAAGGTTTCCGTAGAGTACTACGGAAGTTTAGGGTGCTAATACCTTCCCTAAATTTAACCAACCCCCGAACCTTAGATCTTTCCCTTTTAGGTTTTTCCTTTCTTTAACCTTTCCTTCGGATAAATCAAAGATCGGTTGTAAATGAATTAAGATTCAAGTTAATCAATAGCTTGACATCCAAATTTCACCGCAACAGAAAATGGCGACTTCACTGGGGAGTCCTAATTATTGAGGGTTATCCCTATTTTGTTTATTTTTCTTTATATATTTGTTTTATTATATATTTTGCTCACTTGTATGTATATATTGGGGTACCTTACTTGGAGTTACTGTGTTGTGAGATAAGTCCTACACCCGGACTTGATTGACATTATTATAGGATGGCGATATATTTGACGAGGCTTATAGGGAGTGAGTCCCGACTAAGCTAAATCGAGAATTACCGCTCAGTTGAGACACTTTCGAAAATGGTTCGGTTGATCGAGTGTAGTCGTGAAAACTTTTACCATTATCGATTGGAGTCTGTGATACTGGGAACCGTAGTACCTTTACACCATCTTGGCCTTATCTAGGACGTAGTGCGGGAACCATGTGGGAGTAGTCCTACAATGGTTGCTACGCGATGCTACACTCGAACGAGGTTCTCTTGAGAATATTATCGACCCTTGAGTCAGTCGAGAAGTTGATAATATCCAAAAGATGGGCTGATGACTTTGGGCACTGATTTAGAACCCTTGTTCTGCAGGTACAATTAACCCATAGTGCATACCTTTTGGGAAGGGTAGACCTTGACTCCATTCATTGTTCCTCTAACTTAGGACCTTTTGTTTGCTTATGTGTATTTGTGCTTCGCATCCATAAAGCATCATATCATTTCTAGTTTCAAGGAATTCAGCAGTCCTTTGCAAATTCGAAAAGCCTTACATTTTAAAGTCTAAATTTTTTTCCAACTTTCATAAAAAGCAATATTCGCAAGCGACCGTTGAAATTCTTGAAACCATTGCATGGCATCAGCATCACATTTTTGCATTGCATTTGTCCCCCGGTTTCTCATTCTCGGTTCTCTCGTCTTCCAGTGTACCTTTGAGTCGTCAAGCTGATTCCTCGACACAGATATCAGACCAGAATCGGAACAAGGATCACTTTGATCCTATTCCCATGACTTACACAGAGCTGTATCCTGACTTAGTTCGACAAGGACTGATCACTACAAAGGCTTTACCACCTCCTCTTAATCCTCCAGTTGGGTTTAGGGCTGATCTAAAGTGTGCTTTTCATGAGGGTGCCTTAGGCCACGACTTGGAGCATTGTTTTGCATTGAAAGCTAGGGTGCGTGAACTGATTAGAGCCGGAATACTTGATTCTACAGACAGTCATCCGGATGTTCAGAAAAATCTCTTGCCAGTACATCAGAAATGAAGTTTTGTCACTAGGCCTTTTTTTTCTCGTTGTTTGCATTTTCCTTATTTTGTTTAAGTTGTTTGCTTTCAATTATGTTTGTACTTTCATTAATGAAATAAGCATTGCGACTTTTGATTCAATTCATTTCCGTCCATTTATTTGCATCTTTATGCTTTATCTTTCAAATGTTTACTTCTTGTCCAAAATTTTGATATGCTAAGATCGGAGGGAGGATGACGAAAACGTTATACCCATAATTGTTGTCAGTATGCTTTCAATCAAACCTTGTTGACGATGTAAGGCATTGTTTCAATTCCCAAACACTGGAGAAATAAGGAAGTTAATCCCTCGTTACCCCCTTCGAGCCTAGAAGTTGGAGTTTCTTTCGTTACAAAAAACCCACAATTTTAACCTTGGGATGGGTAGTTCTCAGTTAACTTGATTGTGTGTTCATATGATACACCTTTCATTAACAAATTTTCCTTCGCACACGTCAAATAAGTGTCGAAGATGTTTTCTAATCAAAGGTCGATGATGGTTCACCGTAATCATTAAAATCAAACAGTCACTTTCCTTCACACAAAAAAATAATATAAAAAAATCAAAAGAAGCCCGCTAAGTCAAAACCTATGAAGGAGACTTAGGCAAAACTGGGGCATCCCGCTGACTGTAAACTCTAAAATAAACAGTTCAGGCAAAATTTAGAGATAATACAAAGAGATTTTTAAATCCTTATCTTGAAAATCCTCAATGTCAAAACAATCAAATGTTATAGGGGAGTAGTGGCTGCCTTTTCATAGGTCCCTTTGACTTATGAGTCATCATTGCTACGATCAATGAAATCCCTAACTTATGGGAACCTGAATGCATAGTATGAGTTAACTGAGCATAGGACTGAAGATCATCACGTAGATTGGGTGGGTACAAATAAATTTTGAGCCTTTATCCTTTGTTTCATAAACCGTGAACCAGACCACATTACAACCCTCAAAAGACCTAATTGAAGCAAGGTTATTTTGAAAGTATACTACAGCAAGGTTGCGTAACCTGACTCCAAAAGATCCTTGCGAATCATTTATTTTGACAATACACTTTTATTTTAAACTTTGAGTGTCTTGAACCGCCTTGTTCTGACTAACGACTCATGTATTTTCCATCATTCAAAAACAATTTTTCAAAAATCGCATGAACTTTGCATTACCATGTTTGTATGAATATTTTTGTTTGCAAACTGGCTTTCCTCTAAGGAATTTTCAAACAATGAGAAACTTAGTCAAGTGATCTTATCAGGGGCAAGTTCCTTTTACATCCTGTCAAAGAATTAGTCCAAGATTTGTTCAAGGCAATATCTTCTCAGATTTGGTTTATCCAGAGAATTGTTCAAGACCCAGACTGGGGCAAGCCCTCCGAGGATACAGCAAAACAGTCGATTCCACGAATCAGACAGCTGAAGCAATTATCAATTCATTTGACCTGGGGCAGTTTACCTGCATAATCCCCAAGCAGTTATTCATCATTCCTACAGTGACTATCAACTTGATACAGTTTAACAGAATGACAGTGATCTCCGTGTTGAGGAATCAGTCCTCCAGTTTTGTCATCTCACAGAAAGAGTCGAGTCTTGTCGTCGACGTCTGCATTTACATTTCTATCTTGGGTGCTTTACTCCCCATTTACATTTCTATCTTGGGTGTTTTACTCCCCATTTACATTTCTATCTTGGGTGCTTTACTCCCCATTTACATTTCTAGCTTGGGTGCTTTACTCCCCATTTACATTTCTATCTTGGGTGCTTTACTCCCCATTTACATTTTTATCTTGGGTGCTTTACTCCCCATTTACATTTTTATCTTGGGTGCTTTACTCCCCATTTACATTTTTATCTTGGGTGCTTTACTCCCCATTTACATTTTTATCTTGGGTGCTTTACTCCCCATTTACATTTCTATCCTGGGTGCTTTACTCCCCATTTACATGTCTATCTTGGGTGCTTTACTCCCCATTTACCTTCTATCCTTGGGTGTTTTATTCCCCATGTACCTTTATCCCGGGTGTTTTATTCCCCGTTTACCAGATATTCCTGGGTTTACCTAACATCATGGTGTTTTACCCCCATTTGCTTTTTTTTTTCTCCCTGAGGTCGTGTTTTACTCGTGTCTTACCTTGTGGGCAAAATTTATTTACTTGGCATCATGGGTGTTTTATCCCCATTTGATTTTTTCTCCCTGAGGTCGTGTTTTACTCGCGTCTTACCTTGTGGGCAAAATTTATTTACTTGGCATCATGGGTGTTTTATCCTCATTTGCGTTTTTCTCCTGAGCTCGTGTTTTACCCGCGTCTTACCTTGCGGACAATTTCTAATTTACTTGGCACCTATCAACAATTTTGTGTCGTGTCTACCCGACGTTCTTCCAGATATGACATGTCCTCTTCCCTAGTGCAATTCCTCGTTGGGTCGTCCCCTGTGACGTTGTTTCGTCTGTATCCGTGCATTTGTCATTTTCATCATACGCATCATATCAGATTCATATTATATTTAGCATTATAGTTCGTTTTGTTTTGTCCATATCATTGCATAGCACTGCGTCTAAAGGCAAAATTTTTGGTTATCTATATTTAAATCCCTCCACCACGATTTCTCGAGTCTTCGTTGCTCAAATCACCCGGTGAAGTCATTTAAATAGGGGCAACTGTAATACCCCAAATTTTGCCCGAAGATTTGTCGTCGCATTTCATTGCATTTTTCTTGCATTTAATCAATTACTAACAAATTTGTGTAGTCGTTTGACTTTTTGCAGGTAAATATCATATGGCATGCATTTTTTTTCTAAAAAGTAAAAATGGCACAATTGGCAAGAGGACATGTGTAAGGAGTTGTGAGTGTGAGAGGTTGAGAGTTCGAATCTCACCTTTGTCACTTTTTTGTTTTTTATTATTTTTACTCTAAATTTTTCTATCTTTCATTAAAAAATAACAAAAATAGTTTTTTATTATTATTTAATTATTATTTTCGTATTTTAATTAAATCATT
Organism: Lathyrus sativus; assembly: GCA_963859935.3. Taxonomy (NCBI): domain Eukaryota; kingdom Viridiplantae; phylum Streptophyta; class Magnoliopsida; order Fabales; family Fabaceae; genus Lathyrus; species Lathyrus sativus. The sequence goes on along the minus strand of OZ012738.1, from coordinate 64,849,276 downwards.
TTTTAAAATATTATTTTTTTCACTTTTTTCTAAATTATTCATAAAAATATCCAAAAAATCATAAAATAAAAAAATATTAGAAAAAATTTTGTTCTTTTTATAATTTTTTTGATTTTAGGAATCAATAGGATTATTAGTTTTTATTTTAAGTTTATTTTAATTATTTTAAATTATTTAAATTTTATTTTTTCTTAACTAATTATTTAGTTTGGGCTTTAAAATGGGCTTTAGGGACATTATTGACAATTTGGTGTTAACCCTAATTTGTTCCCTATATATACATGTGTTGCTTTGTTGAAAGAGGGGAGAATAAAAAAACCTAAGAGGAGTGAGTGCCGTTTACCGTTATTTCTTTTTCTTCATCTATTACTGTTGTTTTTTTTACCGTTATTTCTTTTCCTTCATCTATTACTGTTGTTTCCTTTTTCTTCATCTTTTACCGTTATTTCTTTTTCTTCATCTATTACCGTTATTTCTTTTTCTTTATCTATTACTGTTACGTTTATATATTTATAATTTTTAAATTGTTAGAGTTTATATATATATATATATATAAGATTAATTTTTGATCGAATTATATCGATACGATGTTTGCACATTTGTGTGCATGACGCGTGACATTTGTGTTAGTTCGATCTGGTTGCGATGATCGCATTTTTGTGTGAGCAATAATACTATTTTTTGCTTAATTTCTTTTTCTTTGCGATAAATTTTGTTTCGTCCGATTTAGATCTGGTTGCGCTGAGCGCATTTCTGCGTTAGCAACATTGTTGGATTATTTGGCACATTTAAAATTCATTATTGCTTTATTATTATTATTATTATTATTATTATTAGTATTATTATTATCATTATTTATTATTATTATTAGTAGTATTATTATTATCATTATTTATTATTATTATCATTGTCATTATTATTATTACTATTATTATTATTATTGTTATCATTAATTTATTAAAAATTGTTATAATATAAAAATCTGTTTTTTAAAATAAATAACATTAACATCTTTTCCAAATTAATATGAAAACCTATTATTTTTAAGAAAAACTTTTTTTTAGATAAATTTAAAATAATAACTAAAATCTTTTTTTAAAATAATAACTAGAACCGTTTTTTAAAAAATATATAATAATAACATTAAACCTTTTTTTTTAAAAATAAAACCTTTTTGTTAGATAATTAAATTAAGACTATTTTTGAAAAGTTTTTTTTAATAATATTAAAACCTCTTTTTTTAACTTAAATCAAAAGCTTTTTTATATATCACAAATAAACAACAAAGAATATCTATAACTTTCGCACTTCCGTTTCATAACTCGTCTGATTACTGTCTGACTCTGTCTACTAACCTTGTGTATTCAAGGTGCAGCTTGTTACGTTGCTATTAGCTATTTTAATGTGTTTTTCAATTCAAGTTGTATTATAATTGTATCTGTTTCTCATTTGTAACTTCGCGAACAAATTATCGCGTTTACCTTTCCGCACTTTAATTTCTGTTGTTTGTATGGTTTAAATTCGCGCATTTGCATCGTTAATTTGTCCCATTGCATTCCTCCGAAGGATTAGGTCTAGCCGTTTGGCCGCCACGCCAATAGTCCTCAAAACTTCAAACCCTTACAAACCCTAACTTTTCACAAATGTCTCGCCGTGGACAAAAATTACAAAACTACCCCTAGCTTTAGGTCAAAGAGTCGCTGCACTCATTTTAGGGTTTCCCGCTGCGGAATCCCTAACCTAACCCTAATTCACTTAACAATTTACAACGTAGATATTGGAGTTTCTACACTCCGCGTAAGCGTGTCCCTAAGATACGTTTATTCCCCATTGAAACCTTGGCCACAGTTAAGACGTTTCTAACCTCCCTTTTGAGGGGAACTACAGTTACTCTGATTCCATTCCCGTAAGGATATGTAGGCACAAGATGCGATGTCTTGCCGAGTAAACTTAGAATTAACCCCTAGGTCTTTTTTAATTTTCAATCCTTTGTATATACCCTAAAGCAAAATAATTAATGAAATAAATAAAAAAAAATAAACAAAAGGTTCCCGTAGAGTACTACGGAAGTTTAGGGTGCTAATACCTTCCCTAAATTTAACCAACCCCCGAACCTTAGATCTCTCCCTTTTAGGTTTTTCCTTTCTTTAACCTTTCCTTCGGATAAATCAAAGATCGGTTGTAAATGAATTAAGATTCAAGTTAATCAATAGCTTGACATCCAAATTTCACCGCAACAACATGTATGCAGGAGATCAAGAGGTATGATTACCAATCAAGGGCTACACAAGAGTTTGAAGCTAGCTAAGAAGGTTATTCAAGTGTTCAAGGGTTGATATCCTTGTCAGAGAAGTTAAAAGATCCTCAGAGAGAATGGTTGAAACCAAGAGTGTGTGCCTCCTAACTTGAGAGTTGTGGGAAGACCTCAGATGATTCTGAAGCCATGGAGATGGACTTAGAGCCTTGAGAGAGCTTATGAGATGTCTTTAAAGCCATAATGAGGCCTAGACAGGTCATTGTGTAAGATTAAGAAGGCTCAGCCATGGGTGGTGTAATTAGGGTTTGACTGGGTCAACCCTAGGTCAACTGATGATTTGAAGAAGGTTGAGACCTAATCCAAGAGCCATGTGATCATGGATCGATGCAATGAGATGTTATAAGGATGATTCCAAGGTCCACTCATCATGATTGAAGAGTTTGAGAAGTTTCAAGCTAGGGTTTCTAAGGCTTGACAGTGTAAAATCCCCTAGTTTGACCCCTATCTGCAAGGCAGTTTAGCCCAAGATGTGATTCTCATCTCATCTTGTCCCCTACATGAATGTTGTAGAGCTTGTTCTTAGCTTTAATTTTAGTACTATAAGTCCTTGATAGGATTTATAGAACTCAAGTTATGACTTTGACAAGTTACAGGTCATCTGAGGTATGTGAATCTGGGGGCTTGAAAGTTACCCAACTTGCATCAAACCTTTGCCCAAGAAGGATGATTCCTATGAACTTTTGGTCAACATGAATGTTATTTCTTATCCTCTTATCTTTCTAGAGAGTACTAGAAGTCCTTGATAGGATTTGTAGAACTCAAGTTATGGCTTTGACAAGTCAAGGGCATTTTGGTCATTTGGAGATTATAGGTCATTTCAACCATAAAGCCATAACTCCTATTTCCAAGCTTCAAATGGAAAAATGATCAACATAAAACTTGTTCAAAATGATGTTTTAAGGCTAGTAAGGAGATCATGAGATGTTGGAAATACTTGTAGCTCAAAGTTGCAAAAATGACCTAAAATAAGGGTATAAGTTAAATGAATCAAAGTTGGAAATTGATATTTTCAATCTACACATCCAAAACATGGCATATAATATATCATTTTGACTCTAGAAAACATTTTAATAACATTGGTTTAGCCACATTTTTGAGTTGAGATTCAATTTGTGGACTTGCTTTGAAAAGTGATTACTTGCATATTAAGTAACATGTGCAAAACATAGAATCAAGGCATGAGCAAGGCCCTTTGCAAGCTAAACACTTTCAAAATGTCACTAGGGGAGAAATTGGAAGTGAATGAGGTTGGTTTCAAGCTGCAAACAGAATTATGCATATCATGAGATGTGTTTGAAAATCTCATGACATGAGAGATTGAAACTCTCATTGGAAGGATCTAGAGGGTTCTAGATCACTCATCCATCATCTATATATTGAGTAGAGGTGATCCAATGCAAAGGTTGGTGATGATTGAAGGAGAGAGCATAGATTGAGATTGAGATTCCATAGCTTGCAATTGAATTCGGTTTCACAAAATTCTTCACTTTCCATCCATTTTCTTGATTGAAACTTCTTCCATGGATGCTAAGGAGTGATTCCAGATCATAATACAAGAGAATTCGTGGCTGAATCGTGTATGAGCAAGTGAATTTTTCCACCTGCAACTCACCATCGGATTTCAAGATTCAGGAGCTTTCAACCGGTTCTTTTGCATACAGAAGCAAGGAGAGGGTTCATTGATCGTGTCTGAAAGATTGGAGAGCTTGAATTGGAGGTTTAGTGCATCTGTTCATCCAAGATTTTCAGGTTGGTAACTTTCTTCCTCTAGCATGAATTAGGTAGAATCAAGATGAATTAAGGTGTTAGATTCATTGTAGAATGATGTAGGAATGATTTCAGATAGTTAATTTGAGAATTAGTGACAAAATAGGTGTGTTACCATTTTCGGTTGAGAATTGGATATGGTGAATCTTGAGGATTTAGGTTGAATTAAGGGCATGAATGAGTTCGTGAGAGAATTTGGGATAAGTTTCATGTATTGACCATTTGCAATGGAGGATCCTAGAGAGAATTAGGGTTGAGGAAGATGACCGGAGCACCACCGGTAGTGGCCGGAGCTGGGCGCGAAGTTGCAGAGGTTTGAAATGGAGAAGATGACTCTGGGACCATCAGATCTTGGTTGGACCTTTGACTAGAAGCTCATCCAACAGCCACGTTTTAAACTCAGTTTGTGAAGGATCTGAAGAAATGGAACGCACCGTTTCATTTAATCAGTGGTTCTGGGCTTAGTGAGTAGATTGATATCCCCACCCCCGAAGGCCCAATCCATTGTTTGTACTGATTATCATTGCTATCCGCACCGTGCATTTATTCTTTTATTTGGATTTTCCATTATTTTTCATTTTGTTCATGGTTCTTGAAAAATTCATAATAAATTGAAGATTAATCCAATTAACCCCATTCTTTTTGAATTTTACTCATGATTGAGTCTAGTATTTTTTAGAGAAAAAATATTTTCATTTCATGTATTTTCTGATTTAATGGGAATTTTATATTTTAATTGATATTAAAATGGTTATGTTTGATACTTAATTTTGTGGAATTTTGTGTGATCATGTGGTGATGATTTTGATCCTAATTTTTTGTGTGTGATTAGGTTAGACATGTATGCTCCCATAGCATTTTTCTCACATTTTTGTGATGAAAATAGGTGTGCTTTTTAGATTGATATTTAGGTGCTTCCTTTTAGGGTTTAGGTTTAGTACCTCATAGTGTAGAATTTATTTCTAGGTCTAATTTGATGATTTGATCTCTGAAATTAAGGTGGTAGAGTCATGATTGACCTAGGTTCCCATAGTTATTTTTGTAGGATTTTACAATTGGTTCTAGTATTTTAGTTAGGACTAACTTTAGTACTAGGTTTTAGGTGATCCTAACTTACTAATTCAACTAGTTTAACTGCCTTAGTCCCCTTAGATTAGGGTTTTTGCTTGGTTTGCCTTTGGTTGAGATTGAAGACAAGTGGAAGACAAGGTGAGGGTGCTTGAAGTTGCTTGGAGCTAGGAGTTGTCTGTGCCTGAAGGTGTCTGATGAAGATTTAGGAGATAGGAGCCATAGGGAGAGCCTTATAATTAGAATGATTTCTTTCACAAATATGGAAAGCATCTTGTGCTTCCATTCCTCCCAATGACTAAAAGTCCTTCCAAGATATTCACATCCCTCCTTTGGAGGGATTAGTGGCTTTATCTGGAAAGTAGAACTTTGAGGGAACCAGTCTCTCATAATGACGAACCCTTACAGGCTTCCTTTGGTTGTCAGTAAGTTGTTTATCATTTCCACTCATCCTGTTAAATCAATTGTCTTCTGGTTTGAGTATCTTGAAAGATGTTAGACTTGAGAGTGAAGATGAGTACTTCATTGAAGAGTGTGGAAGAGGATGATTCCTTGATCATTTCCATTGCAGCTGAAGCTTGAAGAGCTTGAAGACCAGGTTGATACTTGAAGATTCAAGTGAGACTGAGTGAAGAGCTGAGGCTTGAAAAAGAATTGAAGGATGAAATTGACACTTCCATGTGATTGAAGATTACTCTGAGAAGCTGAAGCTTGTAGGAGAAGAAGACCAAGTTGATACTGGTAAAGCAAGGAGAGCTGAGGCTTGAAGACTAAGTTGATACTTATGAAGAGGATTCAATTGAGATTGAGTGTAGAGCTGAGGCTTGAGGAATGAAGGATAAGTTGATACTTACATTGATGCTTGGAGAGCCTGAAGGAATCAAGTTGATACTTGTATTTAAGAGTGAAGCCTGAGGGTGGAATTGACTAAGGAGCTGAAGCTTGAAGAAGGAGGATAAGTTGATACTGGGGTTTGATGGATTGAAACCTTGGGGAAGCAAGTTGATGCTTGTCATAGAAGATGGTAGCCTTGAAGGGTGGCTGAAGTCTGAAGACTGGATTGCTGTCAGAAGAGCTGAAGCTTGGAATTAAGAGAGGGGTTGATCTGCTTGCTTTCTTGTCTGTTTTCTTTTCTGTGCTGATGTGCCTTATTTGACTTGCCTGATGCATTAGAATAAGTTCATATCTAGACTGACTTTAATCTAGGAGCATGATTGCACTAGAGGTTGAGTTGCTCCCTCTGCTTGTATTGTTATTGTATGGCTTTACTTGCGGGTATTCGGTAGAGCCCATCTCCCTTGCCCATGTTTTTGTATTTTGCTTGACAACATTTCATTTTCTTCTGTATGATTACAGTCTCTTATATTCTGCTTGATAGCATGTTGTTATTGTTGCTGTATGATTACAGTTATTCATTCTGGCTTGAGGTTGAGATGAGCTTGTGGAGGCTGCTGCCCCACACACATTTCCTCCCTCACTTGCATTGCATGCATTTTACCGTATTACTGTTTATTGTTTAGGCTGATGCTTTATCTGTTTCTGTTTATCATTGACATGATCCCTTAGGAATATCATTTCCTTTGATAAGGAAGTGATGATAGAATTTTAGGTTGAAACCTATGCATGATAACTTCTAGGAGTTCCCTGTTTCAAACCTCAACCATAGGATGAATCCTTGGCATGACAACAGTAGGACTTGATAGTCTCCCCTTTAGTTGAGCCTATTCTTTTCTCATCTCAAAACAGCTTAAGATACAGTAATCATGAATGATTTATGTCGTACGTTACGAGCCTTAAGCTATCTGAGAAAGGATTGTTGGAGAGTTTCTTTCCAACAGTCTGGATGTTTAGTATGGCACCCTTTAGGTGACATGCGACGCATTCACTCTCAGGTCATAGTCTCTAGTGCGATTGAAATTGCAAACACAATATAAAACACTTCTTTCGTAAAAGACAGAAAACAAACTTCAAACCCTTTTGCCCCGTGGGCCCATAATTCAAAGGAAGCTTTTCTGAAGAAAAGAGTGTCGTTAAACTTCAGCGCCAACGCAAACAGGCTTTGTCCCTAACTGCTGGAATTGCTGTTTAACCCTACTCGATAAAACAGATGAATCTGAATTCCCGTAATCCGTAGTAGCCCGAACTACGTAAGCTCTGATCTCTCATACCTGTTGAGAGTACGTAGGCACAATACTGATGTATTGGCGAGCCACCTTCCCCGTAACCCGTAGTTAGCCGAACTACGTTGACTCTGATTTCTCATTCTCTGATGAGAATACGTAGGCATAAAGTGCGACGCTTTGCCGAGTCATTTTCTTTTTCTTTTTAAGCCAGCCTTGATAGGTAGATAGATAAACCAACTCATCCAGTAAACACAATAAGTGTGGATCCCGTCGAGTACGACGGACGTGAGGGGTGCTAATACCTTCCCCTTGCGTAACCGACTCCCGAACCCAGACAACGGTTGCAATGACCTTGTCTTATCCCTTTGCGTCAGGTTTTTCCGATCGTTTCCTTTCCCGCTCCGAGGGATAAATAACGAAAGGTGGCGACTCTTCTGTTTTGCCGGCACCTTATTTTCGCGGAAGCGACAACCTTGATTACCTCTTTGTTGGTAACCTTGGTTTCCTTGTTAGTAAGTTGGTCGAGGTTGATAGCCTTGGTTTTTATTTCTCGCGTAGTTAACCTCTTCAATTATCGGAGGACAATACCCAGTTGGGTGATCTCCTTTACAAAGCTCACAACTCGCCACTTGTTTGTTGTTGTTGGGAATTTCTTGCATTTATTTTATTTGTTGTGGAAGTTTTGACATTTGTTGAGTCAACAACTCTACTTGTTGTGAAAGCAATTTGTTTTGTGCAAGAATCGCATCATTTGTTCCCAACTCTATCATGCCCAGTTTTCATTGAGTTGTACCACAGTTGTGATTTCCTTGGTGATCATTGAGTGCCAATAATAGAAATTGTGTCTTTGGAGATTTTGGACATTAACGACCCACCCAAAGTAGCATCCAACAAAATCTTGTGAACCGATTGGAGTCCATTTCAAAAGATGTGCACTTGAGTTAATTTGTCAAAACCACGTCCTTTTCATTTTTGTAACATATGAATATACCTTTATGCATCACTGACCTATTTGGATATACAAATTTTGTTCCTTGTTTCATTTGTGATTGCAAATTAGGGTTTTGGGCCTCATAAAGGATTCAGGCAAAGGATCAATCATAAATTGGATTGATTTTCAACCTATCAAGTTTATCATTCATCCATAAATATCAAGAGGTCTCATTCATCAAGAATCAAGCAGAAGTATACATCATTTCAAGTGGATCAAGCCCCAAGGTCATCTGAGGCACCAAATTAGGGTTTTGTTTGTTCAAAGTCTCCAAAGAGAAATTTTCATCTGAGCATGAGCCAATACCTCAAGATATGATTCAAGGAGATCAAATATACCTTGGGAGTCCATTCATAAGTTCAAAATCGCCTCATAGGATGCATCCATAAAAAATCAGGAATTAGGGTTTCTTGCAAGGACTATTATTTAAGAAAATGTGATCCATAATTGCATTTAATCAAGGGATTCATCAAGAAATCAAGGTTACTTGCAAAAGAAGCAAAATTGGAAAACTTAAAAATTTCACTAAATTATGGAAATTCATGTTCAAATACCCAACTTTACAAGGTCACCACTCGTGATCCAAGCAACCATTTTTTGTACTTCAAAGCTCCAATTATAGATCTTCTTCCATACAACAAAATTGTTGGGCTGAGTCATCTCCAAATAATGCATGAATTTTGAGTTATGGATTGATCAAAATCAAGACAAGAGTTGTGAAATTCCAACACTTAGAAAACAATCTGCCAAGTGTTTTTCAGCATGAAACACCAAACTTTAAGGGCATTTTTCAAAATGATCCAAATTGAATCAAGACCAATTATGAACATCAAAGTTAAAGTAGGATATCTCAGCTTTCCAACAAGTACAAGAACATCCATTGATCATGCTTGAGCAAGAAGTTATAGATTTAACAACATGCCTTGATCAAACTGATTTTTTAAGACAACTTTCATGTTTACTTGCATCACACGATTTTCAAAACAGATTTGGTGACTTTACATGCCTTGTCATCCTTTAAGATCAACACAAATCTTATAGAGTCACACAAAATCTGCAAGAATGTGCTATTGAGTCAAGGATCTATCCTTTAGCATGTGAGAATCATCATTACAAAGCCATGAAGTCAAGTTTGTCATTTGGCATTTATGTGAAACATTGAATTGGCAAGAAAGGAGCCACACCAATTCAGATATGTTCAAAAACAATTAGTGTTCAAACCTGCAAAATGCCAATTGAGTCAAGATTCTAGGCATGCTATAGAAGACTAATGGTACCTTAGTGTTTAAGTTAAAGCTACATAGCTATATCCATTGGACAATAGCATGCTCCCTCAATCAACATTATTCACCCAAAACCAAAATATTTTCCTATAAATAGAGGACTTCTATGATCAATTCAAATACACCAAAACAATACCAAAGCTTGTTTTCTCATATTTCCTCTCTTGTTTCAAAGTTTCATATTTCAAAAGTTGAGAAATTAAATTTCTCATTTCAAAGAAATTCCACTTAAACCAATCATCCACATACCTCACATACACCATATATAAGTAATCCAAACACTTATAAGCTTTCTGTAACAACAGAATCATCATCATCACATCTCACTTAGGCTAGTTGCAGTTAGATTCGAGTTGGGAGTTCTAGAAGGATTCAATATATTCCAAGCACTTCAACACATTTCTTGAGAGTCAAGGAAGCTATCTGGATAATCACTTTGCATCTGTAACACCTACAACTGAGGATTCGATCTCCTTTTGCAAGGTAAGTTTTAGAAATCCCAACTCTATAGTTCATGCATCATATGTGATATTTTAAGTTACCGTTATGTTTCTGCAAGTGTATAGAATTTTTACCCTCAATCAATTGCTTGTTATATTTTACGAATATGATTTCCTATTAGATTTTGCAAATTCTAGGGTTCCTGAGTTCTTGCGTGTTAATTTTTTATACACTTAAAATAAATAAAAGTAAATCACACCATTTAATTCCTCATGAAAAAACTCATAAGTTTCATTTTTATTCCATCTAATTTCATTGCATATTGAGAGAGATAGGAATCGTATTGCAAATCTAATGTTGTTGATGAAGAACACGAAGAACATCAGCAATGGTGGCACCATTTTTCAAACATAAACTCAATTTTAATATTTTTATTTATTCATTAATTTTAGTTCACGGATGTATTACAACCCCAATGGTTGAAGGCACGTGTTTTGTATGTGTTTGTCCCAAAGGTCTGGGGTTTGAATCCCCCTCGCCCCATGGCTTTTGGCTTTTATTTTTACAAATTTCTCACTTGAAACCTTCACATATATTATATTGCGTGTATTGTTATTCACAATGCAGACACATGGTGCAGTGGTTTAATTTTTAGCCCACAACCAAGAGGGTGTGAGTTCAAACCTTAGCCAAGGCAAATCCTAATTTTTTATCACTAGTTTTCTTCATTTTCTTCACAAGTTCAACCAATCATTTCTCATAGAAAAATTCATTTTTTTAACCCATTTTTTTTCACACTTCTAATTCATTCTCACTATTTTATTAATCCATGAAAAAAATCCAAAAAAATAATTTTTAATTACTTTTTATTAGGTTAAAAGGAAGTACTTTTTTAGTGTTTTACACCTTGAAAAATGATTTTCTTTCTACCTTGTTTTAAACCTAATTCAATTTGTATACTGATGTGAATAAAATAATTTGATTTTAATCCTTGTTAAGTGTTCATAACACATTTATCTTAAATCACACACCATTTATACCATGTTTAAATCATCTTCTTTTTGAAAATATCATTGATTAAATATTTCAAAATTAGGGTTATCAAATTGTTTCAAATCTTGGGCCTCTGATAAAGCGTAAGTCCCAACCCCTTTTAATTTTCAAATCATCAAAATCCATGGGCCTCTTCTTAGACTGTAAGACCCAACACCTTTGTACATAGAATAAATCTTGGGCCTCTACTTAGAGTATAAGACCCAACACCTTTGTGAATAAAATAAAATACACAAATAAAACATTCAACACATCGAACCCTAAAAGATGTGCAATCTTCCATGAACTTAAACACGTCTATACTTGCGAATCTTCAATCTAGTTTGTTCATATTTTGTTAAGTTTCTTTGAAATTTACATCACCTTTAGCTTAGACATAAGTCAAACCATAGAAACCCTTCAATCACAACTTAGTTCAAACAACTAGTTCCCTTGCATCCTCTTGGGCATCATACAAAGAATCCCCCCAGCAGGATAGCCTCTTCTCGGGCTTCATACAAGGAGACTTAGGAAGTCTCATTCAGTTTCCCATAACCTTCTCTTGGGCTTCATACAAGGACCCTCAGACTTCTCAAAAGCATAAGTTAAGTCTTAGTAATCTATGCAAATAAATTCTTTTAGCCTCATCATCTTGGGCTTTGTACAGGATACAAATAAATTCTTTTAGCCTCATTCATCCTGGGCTTTGTACAATATAAAAATAAAAATCCCCAAAAGAGTCAGTCAAATCCTCAGTATTGAGTCAGTCTCTTCAAATTTCCTCAACAATCATTAGCCTCCTCTCCGGATATTTTATAACAAATAATTTCTCCAGTCAGTCAGCCTCAATCTTGGGCTTTGTACAAGACAAATAAAACTCTCTAGTTGAGTCAGTTTTCAATATTTTAGCTTCATATCTTGGGCTTCAATCAAGGTACATAAATCAATCTCCTCATAGATGAGACTTTAACTCATCTCTCTAGGAAGACATCTTTTCTAATCACTACAATTCAAATCAAACATTAAAAACCCTTTTCCATATAAGTGATATAAGTGGCACACTTGTTGATTCAAAATCCAAACTGGAGTCCCTCTCCTATCATGGTTCAAAAAAATTTCTTTCATCTAACTGATGTAAGGGGCAAACTTGTCGATCCTATATCCAAGTTAAGGTCTCTCTCTTAGTATGTAAAGAATTCATAACAGAAAAAGTGGCATTGCTTAAACACAATAAGTTCAAAGCTTTCTTCCCTTATGACATCATTCTCATATGATTGCAGTGAATATGTGAGATATCTCCCTTAAAGATGACAATTTGTTAAATCTTTTCAACAATTTTTTTAGCTTCATCATCTTGGGCTTTAAACAATATACAAATTTTTTTCCTCTCATAGATTAGGAGGAACTACAAACGCTCTGATTTCTCAATTTCTTTTTAGAGAATACGTAGGCATAAGATAGCGAGATCTTAACGAGCACACTAATAAAAAAAACCTTAGGTCCCGATGCCTTCCAAAAATAATAGAAAACCATAGAAACCCCAAACAAAAACATTCCCTTAATTTTCACAAAGGAGAAACCTTCCCAATTAAACAGCAGACAAACCTAAGCAAGCAAGTAATTAAACAGTAGAAATATACAATCAAGGTTCCTATAGATTACTATAGATATTCAGGGTGTTAATAGCTTACCTTAGTATAACCAATCCTCGATTCCAGATAACTTTCCATTTGTAGGGAAAACATTTGGGCGCAAGTTTAATTTACGGTATCTTCGCTTTCCTTTTAAGCTTCATAGGATAAATATTAGAAATTAGAATGTAGCCCGAAATACGGTAGTTGTCACGTCATGAAAACCGGAGCTACTCCATCATTACCAAAGTTGATTGATCAAGATACCATTCCTTAGCCTTCCCGATTAGGGAATGCGAAAATAGTCTCTTAAACAAGGATTCTTCTTCAGCTTCTAGCGCTCCCGTTGAACCCGTAATTTCATGGAATTTGGTGAGATATGTGAACGGATCCTCGTGGTCCATACTGATAAAAAGATTTTGGTATAGAAGCACAAGAATTCCCATTTTCATCTCTGAATGCCTCCCATCGTGGGCATTTCTCGCAAACTAAGCATTATGCCTTAGACTATTGGTACATGAAGTTGAAGCAGGAGGTGATGGCGGCGGTGGCGGATCTGTCATAATTAGCATAACAATTGGTGTGGATGAAGAAGATTCTCCTTCCTCTTGTCTTTCTCTACCAAGTTGTCGTCTCTGCCTTGTTCTGCTATTGAGTCTACGAGCATTTCTTTCAATCTCAGGATCAAAAAGAAGTTCTTATGTAGGTACACTCCCTCGCATAAATAGATTTTGCACACTAGCCAAACAAATTAAAAATCACAAGAGAATTACAGAGGTAAGAGATTCACAATACAAATATCTTAAAATCACTAAACTATTGCAATGCTTGCAATATCCTACCTAACAATCCCCAGAAAGGGTGCCATTTTGTTGAAAAGTATTTTAGATGGGTGTTTCATCGCATCCACAGGGATTGTGCGCAAGATATATAGATGCTCGTCGTTCAATAGTTTAACGTTCTAAGTAAAGAGTTTTCAAAGAGCTCTTGTTTTGTAACATAAGTTAGTTGCAAAGAGTAAATTAGAGAAAATATGTTTTGTTTTAAGAAAATCATGTCAAGATTAGATTTCTTTAACCCCTTTCATATGTATTCGGTTAATCAAGCATGTGAATTTAGTTTCAATATATACAATCGCGTATCCTCGCGAATCCATTTATTTCTAAAGCGACTCCGTGAATATTATTGTTTTAATCGCTAGATGATTTCTCAAAATAACATTCAAAATAATAAACATAAGATCGATACAAAGCAAATATTAACTTTCAAATCTATGTCTAGAGTTTGTTGGTTAATAGATGAAGAAATTAGATCAAGACTTGGAAAATCTATGTCTAGAGTGATTCAAATCATAAATACATCATTAAAAGCAAAGATCTTTATCATCTATTGATCATAAACCTTGTTCACATACAAAAGATCAAAAGAAATACATAAAAGAAAGATTAACTACATCTAATCTTGACACAAAAGTGTTTAGCTACCCATCACCATGGTATCTTGATCAACAAGTAAGAAAAGAAGCTTTGCTAGCATCAAAGTCGAAGAATCGAGGATTGATGCTCAAAAGATTTAATTTTCACTTCTCCTTGAGTTCCTAAGGTTTTCGAACTAAAAAACCCTTTCTATTTCTAAAATATATTGAAACGTGTAAAGTGACAAGAGTTGGTGAAAATATCTACAAGAGAAGATATTTATAGCAAGTGCATAAAGTGCAGTAAGTGACACGGCGCAAAGCTCGGTCAGCAAAAATAAAGGCAATTTCCCAGAGAGCGCACTAAGCGTGGTAGCAGGCCGCTTAGCGCAGTTGGAGACTTTAGCTACTGCCTCAAAAAGAAATAGCGCGCTGAGACCGCGCTGAAAAATGCGCTAAGCGCGAGTTACCGACACAATCTCCTCGAAAATCATCTTTTAGGCCTTCTTTCCTTCAACAATTGTTCCTACCCTCAAATATAAGCAAGAAGACTTGTCAAAGATCATAAAATCGACCATAATTCACAATATTTACAACAAAATCAGAAATTAGCATAATTACACTAAAACTAATAGATTTACTACTAAAATATTAAGGAAACCTTTTGAAAGGGCCACAAAATATAGTCAAAAGTATGCACAGTTTGGCCCTTAACAGTACGCAAAGGTCAAGGAAGAAGGTTAGCCTACTTATATTGCTATTAACATATATCCTTACAATGTATTGTTCTGATTTGTTCTAAATATAAACAATGTCTTATACACCCTAGGGAAATATCCACTTGTGGTTACAAATACATACAATGTAACCAAAATGTACATCAATGTTGACATGCCTTGTATCAAGGAATTTATAGAAAGGTGCTTTCAAATTCTTATTTCATTCTTAATTCCTGCTCTCAAAACCTGCGAATCCTACTTTATGACTAATTTTTCAAATGTTCTTGTAAGATACCAAAGGACTCATAGGTTAATGTTTTTGGACAACTTAGCTCTCAATCTCAGCTTTATTCATAAAACTCGGAAAACTCTCAACAAACCCCTATCCAGAAGTTACTTTTCAAAGTTGTTGTTCTTCCCCTTCATGAAATTGTTAAACTTTGTGATGAATATTAATAAAACTCTTTAATTTAACATCATGTCAAACACTTTTATTATTATCAACAATCACATGTTCTAATGTTTTACATATTATGGCATATTACTTTTTGTGCTACGGTAGCAAAGACCAAAAAACTCATTGCTTCTCCATTTGGTTGGTATTACCAGGCTTGTCATTAGTGCCCCAAGGTTACTCGTGGTGAGAAACCTCTGTTTATATGTGAGGTTGGTCATTCAACGGAAGCTGAAATATTTAGGTCAGTTTGTTACTCACACTTATATTATATGTATTATATTCCGATTTACTGAACGACACCCTCTCACAACAATTAACCATGTTATGTTAGGTATAAAACTGAGATTGAAGTAGTTCATGCTGGAAAATGTTGCAAGTTTGTTTTCTGGGACAGAGAATGTGTTCAACTATTGGGTGTATTGGCTGCTCAGATGTGTGATACAATGGTCAAGGTTTATTTGTCAAACACTTTAAAGTCTTTTCAATATGGAAATTTTACTTAGTAACTTAATCACAATGCTTGGTTTCTAATAATGTCATTGATATTTGTTAGGATGGAATTGATAACCCCTTAGAATTACCATTAGCACTGGATGTTTTGTTAGATTTAGAGATTGTTTTTAAGGTGAAGTGGCAACCCCGGTGGGAGAGTTGTTACGTTGTCATGATTGTTAGGGATGAACCTTTCATCAAACAGCTTAAGGCTCCATGGGAGCAACGCCGTGTATCTTTTTCCTATAAGGATATAAATATTTATCCTATAAGGACATCAATTGTAGACTATTATATGTCTTTAGCCTTGGTGATAATCCTTATTTTCTCTTGATATGAAGGTCGTAACATCTGAGGTAATTGTAACTCCACAACTGTTGCAGGTATGTTAACGTAATATATTCATTGAAATTCATGAATGTTATTTTGTGTTATGATGATTCTCATTTTCCTTTACCTGTTGTTCAGATAAAAGAGAGTGTTTATGAAGCCAACTTTGATGGTGTTGATGCAATGGATATTGTTACGATATATACCAAGCAAATGTCACGCTATTTTGATTTTCAAGTTATGCTTATTTGTTTGTTGTAACTTAAACATATATTGATTGTTATCAATTTTCAAATTTTAGGATCTAGAGATTACATCGAAGCATAACCCAAAACCAGTAACTCATACTACAAAGAGACCAATACCGAACGGTTCGAGCGAGTCTACTACAATTATCAACTTGTGTGACGGGGAGCTGTCCTCAACAAAACTTAAGAAAATTATCAAATTAGAGAAGAAAAAATAGTTTAACCATGATATTATTTACTTTTTTTGGCATGTAATGATTGACATATCTTTTGTCTGTAACTTTTTTGTTCGTCTTGTATGCTACTACGGCAGTTTCACGAGTACAATATGTTGACATATTATAGATGTCAAAACTTAACCTATTTCCTATTCTACTTTATTGAAGAAGTTTTATTGATATATATTAATTGTTGTAGCACTTAATTTTATTTTTCGTTACACGTGTATTATTCCTACATAAAGAGTTTGTATACCCGTTAGCTCCTAAATTCGACTCCTAGTTTTAATTAATGGAAATAATAAAGAGACTTACATGAAGTTGTGAGAGGTTTGGACAAAGTTGTCAAACTTGCTTGTTTTGGTCGAAGCTACCTTTTTTCGGTAAGGAGGATATGCTAATTAAGATTTGAAGAAAAGATATTCTAAAGTCTTAGAAGTTAGTTCGACAGAAGATGATGATGTTGTTTTGACATGTGATTTAAATTCAAATAAAGGAGGGAACTTTTGTTCTTATCCAAATTTCTGAAGGAGACACGTGGAGCTTTTTCAAGGAAAGGAGACATGTCGAACGCCACTTGTCATATGTTTATAGGAAGGTCGTTAGGGTCGGCTATTTTTTATCATTATAAATAGAAGGTCCTAGCGTTAGGATCAGGGTGTGTGTGTGTGTGTTCAAAGTTGTATAAAATTTCTAAAATTACTCAAAGTATCCACGTTTGGCAAACACCATACTTTTAACACTTTAATGAAAATTTCATCTTTTTACTACAAAGTTTATCTTTTTATTGCTCAAGTTATTTTTCAATGCATTTAATTGCTTTTAATTAAGTTTTTGAAATTTACTTCCTTTAAATTCCAAAGTTTGATAACTGTTAGATCATGAGTGTTTTCGAAGTATTCACCATTTTCCAAACTTTAATTTAAGATTTACTAGCACATGTCTTAGGATTTGTATGGTCGATCCTGTGTGTAGCCCGGTTCTTTTTCGATTTGGAAAGACCAGCGGTTGTTTATTAATTTTCACAGTAAACAATACCACATATGGATATCACATATTTTCCAAATAAGCTTTGTGTGTGTCTCACTATACATGGTTGTGTCGAAGATCTTACTAACATGTCTATACATACCCAATAGTTTTCCAATTTAAGGATATATCTAAAATTTATTGTGATAAAACCCTTCTTGGTTTAAATATGCATGTCAATTACTAAACAACGTGTGTATCTCAATTTATTGTGATACAAACCCAATGCCTATTTTATCTTTATTATATTGTTATGGTGTGTATATCTTTCAATAAATTATTTATAATGGTCATCCTTTATGGTATTTCTAATGTATGATGGTAGATATTGACATACCCTTTTTGTTTGACGTGACATGACAAGATATTAATATCTACTCAATACAATATCTTATTATTAATTTGGTTTTTCTAAACATTTTCACATTAGTCAATCACCCACTCTATTACCATAGGTTCACTGCACACGTATGTACTTCCTTTTTGTGATCTATATTCTATTTTTAATGGACATCTACCATGTCAAACAACAACAAATATTATTGGATTTTAATTTTTCCCACCATTGTGAAACTGCACCAAATTTTTTCAATTAAAAGTTGAAACATTCAATTCAAACATTTATACCTAGCGCCAACATGCCTTCGCACTATTACATCATCTGCTAATTTTTTTCTTCTCTGCCCTTATATTGCAACTACATTTTAAACACTTTCTACTTTTTTACCTGCATAAATATTTATACAATTACTTCCCATTATAAACTTTCATTATCATTTAACAAACATGGACCCAACCCCATTTTCTCATAAAGCTTTTGCTGCTACCCTTGCTCGAATAAGGAGACGACGTATTTTATCTAACAGAAAGGAATCACTTCCAGTTTCTAACATTGGTATTTCAATCAACAATACAGATCCAAATGTATTATATCAACAACCACATATATTACATCAAACTATAGAACATCATCCAATTCTTTATAAACATCGTACAACACCTGTACTTAACATCATCACAGAAAGTTCACAGGCCTCAATTGCTAGAAAGAGAAGGAGAGACATCTTAACACATAAAACAGAGTTACGTAACACTTACACCACTTTCTAATCATATGTATAATTCGCCAAACATTGCCCCATGCACCGCACCATCTCAGAGACATCGGTTGGAAAAGCCGTCATGTAAAAAAATAAGATTGAATGAACCTCCAAGAAATAATTTAGTTAGAGCTTTCAATGAAACACTTCACCCTACGTCTTCAACAATACCACAATCTGATTCTATTCCTACAATTGACACTCACCAGCCAACTATTAATTTCAATACGATAACTCATTCTTCAGATGACAAAAAATCTATTTATGATGACGACATGAGTTTGGCTAATAGTTCTGGTACAGAAGACGACGACATCAATGAACCATTTATTGCCTCACATGATCAATGTAAGTTATACTTTTTAGTTTACAATTACTAAGTATAATTGTCAAATTTTAATTTTTTATGTTACTGTCATTGTAGAATATTCTGATATAGGAGACCCTGTATGGGAATGTCTATTTTGTCAAGCCTGTATGTGGTATCAACAACGCAGAGGAAAATCTAGGCTTACTACTGTTCCCAAATTTCCAACATGTTGTCGAGGTGGAAAAATTGTCCTTCCATTACTTGAAGAACCACCTCTTCTATTGCAACGCCTACTTCATAATGCAACATGTTCTGAGAGTAAGAACTACCAAAACAACGTAAGAACCTACAACGCTATGTTTTCCTTCACATCGCCCGAAATGAAGTTTGATAACACCCATTGTAAAGGAGGAGGGCCACCTACTTTAAGACTACACATTTAAACCTATCATCAAATTGGTAGTTTGCTACCGAAAATTGGACATCCTCCACAATATGCTCAACTATATATATTTGACACTGACAATGAAATTGATAATGGAATGGATTGTTTCAGTTATTTTTATTTGGTCTGTTTATATTATATATAGCGTAATATATGTTATTTATTAATTCTTTTGTATAGAACTTTTTATGGGGACAATAAACTTATATTATGAGAAATTGTCAACAAGTTGAAGATCATGTTAGATGAATACTATGTCCATGTAAAGGCTTTCAGGATGGCAAGGGATCTTTTGAAAACAAACAATTTCTTAGACTTTAAGATAAAGCTGATATCTGATAGACCAGAGGATGGACGACTGTATAATCGTCCAACTGTTTCATAAATTGTTGCTTTAATTGTTGGAGACATTAATTATGCATCCCACAGAGATATTATCATCCAAGCATGGGATGGTAACTTGCAACGAATAGATGAGTTTCATCCTGCTTACCTAGCGTATCAATACCCTCTAAAATTTGTCTATGGAGAAGATGGCTATAGAAAAAATATACTTTAGAAATATCAGCATGAAGTTTCGGTCACTAGGAAAAATCGTCAAACCATAAAAGATTGGTTGCCATTCTGATTGCACCATCGCAAAAAAGAAGCAAACACTCTACTACATTCAAGAAGGCTTCTTCAAAAAAAATTGGTGGAGGGGTACACTGTAACACACCCTTCTATACCTCCAAATAAACAAATAAATCACATAAGCACATAACAAATTTCACCAGAGTAAATTAAAATATGGTATAAAAGAAGTATGCCACATCATTCACCAAAATACCATACAACACCTGCTCTATAAAAGACATGCAACAATGGGGTAATTCAACAGAGGAACTTAGTCCTACACCCACATCTCAATATTTAGAAATTAAAGCGGAAGATTAAAACATTGAATTACTTAAAACATGTTATCATATAAATACATGATTCAATTTGGTCACAATATCATTCATGTTTACAAAACATTACCAACAGATACATACACAAAATGTATCCCAAAAGAATACTACACAAGCCTAACTACCCGGTGCTACATATCAGAGCATAACCGACCAAAAGGATGAAGCTAAACTTCACAAAAGACCTCTAGCAACCTAATCTGCAATGCCTCATAGAGCATTATAAAACAGCAAAAGGGTGAGAAATATTATCATAATAATCAAGGCATATAATTATATATATATACACAAGTATAGAACACATATATTCCATATTTCTCACCACAATTCATTCCAATCATCTTATACATCACAACATATGTGTAAACAAACATGGATAATCACAAGCACATTTCATCATGCATACATCCATAATTCTCAATTCAATACTTCACATAAAGGTAAACTTTCATACAACAATACACATTAATCATGCTCAATGCAACTCAATGAAACTCATGCCATGTGGTACCAACACTTGTTATCATTTTTCGGTTTTTACACTTAAACCGGGTCCAACCTTCTAGACCGATAACAACAAAAGCCCGTTCCCTAAGCTTTCAAACCCACCCTTCTAGGTTTGGAACAAGTTACTAGTCTCCACGAAACTAGCAAACATTGCCTCTTGACTAAATGATGCATATGCAATCAACCACCAAATGCACTTAAGACCGTCTCGCATCTTAATCCCATGCATTAAAATAATTCATCACTCAAGAATTATAACATGATTTCACACACAACACATTCATATATCATCAATACATTTATCAAGCAATGCACACATTTCACAATATGCTCTCATGCATTCTCAAACACAATCACATATAAACAATATGTATTCATAATCAATTCCACAATCTAGGATTCACACCATACGGCTACCCACAACATATATTTCACAGTATATAATTACTCATTCCAACAAGGATCAACACAATTGAACAAAGAAATCAACATGGAATGGAATCACAAGAAAAACCAAATGCTGTCACACTAGCTGGCTTGCTCGCCTAGCGAGTCTCTAGCGAATACTCGCTATCTGTTCGCCTAGCGAACAAGCTCGCGAAGGCAAACAACAGCTACTGACTTCACTCGCCACCTACATCGCTACAGCGAGGCCCTAGTGAATCCTTCGCCACCTCACTCGCTACCAACGAACCAGGTCAAATGCATTCTGCCCAAGTCTGGGACCTCTCGCTAACTTATTCGCCCAGCGAGTTGCTAGCGATTTTTCGCGACCTGTTCGCCTAGCGAAGGTGCTAGCGAACATCTGCGAACTCAGAAATTCATACTGTCCAAAACTCCGAAACTCACCAAATCAACCCGATTCAATCCCGACTCGTTCCCGCAGCTTAAACTTAGCATTCCTCAACTAAACTCTCCCACTTATTCTCATTTTCTACCGTTAAAACTCGGTTTCTATCGATTAAATCCAATTTGCCCTAAAATGGAAGTTGTATAAAAACATCCAACAATCCAACCCAAGCATACACAATCATATACATTGACAAGATAATGATATTTCACACCCTTACCTCGATTAATCGATGATTGAGAGTTGTTCTTGATCTTTTCCAACTTTTCCTTCTTCTCTTCTCTTTTCTCCTCTTTCTCCTTCTTCCTCTTTCTTTCTCTTATGTTTCTATCTTTCTCCTTTCTCTCCAGTTTTCCTTTATATGTCTTTCCCTTCTAATTCTCTCCAACATCTATTAATTCATTTAATTAATCATATATTAATCAAACAATCCTCTTAAATCATTTAATTAATATAAATAATTAATTAGTGAAAATTGGGCTGTTACAACTCTCCCCCACTTTAGGAATTTTCGTCCTCGAAAATGTTACCTGATTCGAACAACTCTGGATAAGACTCCCTCATCTGACTCTCCAGTTCCCAAGTCACACTTCCTCCAGCCGGTCCTCCCCAAGCGACCTTCACCAAAGCAATCTCTTTGGCTCGAAGTTGCTTCAACTCTCGATCCTCTACCCACATAGGTGATGTATCCACAGTCAGGTTATCTCTCACCTGCATATCATCTACTTGGACTACATGAGACGGATCCGCAATGTATTTTCTCAACTGAGATACATGGAACACGTCATGAAGATTAGCAAGCGACGGTGGCAAAGCGACAAGATAGGCTACCTCCCCTATCTTCTGCAAAATCTGATAAGGACCAATAAAACGCGGCGTCAACTTACGTGACTTCAATGCCCTACCAACACCAGTCATAAGAGTAACTCGAAGAAACACGCGATCTCCCTCCTGAAATTCAAGTGCCTTCCTCCTCTTGTCATGATAACTCTTCTGACGGCTCTGAGAAATCTTCATCTTCTCTTGAATCATCTTAATCTTATCAGTCGTCTGCTGGACTATCTCAGGCCCAATCACAGAACTCTCTCCAGATTCATACCAACACAATGGCGTTCTACACCGTCTACCATACAATGCCTCGAACGGTGCCATACCAATACTCGAATGAAAATTGTTGTTGTAAGTAAATTCAATCAAAGGTAAGTAGCTATCCCAAGCTCCTCCCTTCTCCAACACACAAGCTCTCAAAAGATCCTCAAGTGACTGAATCGTCCTCTTAGTCTGACCGTCGGTCTGCGGATGATAAGCTGAACTCAAACGCAACTTCGTACCCAAAGCACTTTGCAAACTTTCCCAAAATCTCGAAGTAAACCTCAGATCTCTATCTGACACAATGCTAGACGGAATACAATGCAAACTGAAAATCCTCTCAATGTACAGATTTGCCAACCTCTCCAACGGGTAATCCATTCGCATAGGAATAAAGTGTGCAGATTTGGTCAATCTATCCACAATAACCCAAATAGCTTCAAAGTTAATCGACGTCCTCGGTAAACCAGATACAAAATCCATAGAAATGCTATCCCATTTCCACTCAGGAATAAACAACGGTTTCATCAAACTCGACGGTTTCTGATGCTCAATCTTCGACTTCTGACAAGTCAAACAAGAATACACAAACTCGGCAATATCCTTCTTCATACGAGGCCACCAAAATACTTTCCTCAAATCTTGATACATCTTAGTAGCACCCGGATGAATACTCAATCCACTACGATGTCCTTCTTCAAGAATACTCTTCTTTAGCTCAACAACATCAGGAACACAAACTTGATCATGACACCTCATGATACCATTCTCATCAATCCGAAAATCACCACCTCGACCTTGATTGATCAAAGTCAACCGATCAACTAAACTCAAATCAGATTTCTGTCCTTTTCGAATCTCGTCCAGAATACCACTAGTAAGCTTTAACATACACAGGTTAACTCCGTAAGAAGTCTTCTCACATACCAAACTCAAATCACGAAATTGCTCTATCAATTCCAACTCTTTTACCATCATCATCGACATATGCAACGATTTCCTACTCAACGCATCAGCTACCATATTTGCTTTATCCGGATGGTAATTCAAACCAAAATCAAAATCTTTCAGAAGTTCCAACCACCTCCTTTGCCTTGCATTCAATTCTTTCTGGTCAAAAAGATATTTCAAACTCTTATGATCACTAAACACCTCAAATCTCGAACCAAACAAATAATGCCTCCAAAGTTTCAACACAAATACAACAGCGGCCAATTCTAAATCATGCGTCGGATAATTATTCTCATGCACTCTGAGTTGCCTCGAAGCATAAGCTACAACTTGTTTATCTTGAATCAACACACCTCCTAAACCCATCAAAGAAGCATCACAATATACAACGAACGGTTCTGTCAGATTCAGAAAAATCAAAACAGGAGCTGTCGTTAATCTTCGCTTAAGCTCTTGGAAACTTCCTTCACACTTCGCATCCCACACAAAATCTTGACTTTTCCTAGTCAACTGCGTCAACGGCAATGATAACTTGGCAAACCCCTCAATAAATTTCCGATAATATCCCGCCAAACTAAGAAAACTTCTAATCTCAAAAACTGATTTCGGAGTCTCCCATTGTGATACCGCTTCAACCTTCGACGGGTCAACTGCAATACCTCTACTCGAAATCACATGACCAAGGAAACTCACTTCCTTCAACCAAAATTCAAACTTAGAGAGCTTATCATACAATCGCTTCTCTTTCAATACAGATAACACAATCCTCAGATGCTCTGCATGTTCTTCTTCACTCTTCGAATAGATCAAACTATCATCAATGAAAACCACCACAAACTTGTCCAAATAAGGATGGAAAATCCTATTCATGTACTCCATAAATACACCTGGTGCATTAGTCACACCAAATGGCATCACAGAATACTCATAGTGTATATACCTTGTTCTAAAAGCAGTCTTCTGAATATCTCCAGCCTTCACGCGAATATGATGATACCCAAATCTCAAATCTATCTTACTGAACACACTCGCACCAACCAACTAATCCATCAAATCATCAATCCTTGGAAGCGGATACCTATTCTTGATAGTCACCTTGTTCAATTGTCTGTAATCCACACAGAGTCTCATAGAACCTTCTTTCTTCTTAACCAACAACACCGGTGCACCCCACGGTGACACACTCGGACAAATAAACCTCTTCTCAAGTAGATCTTCAAGTTGACTCTTTAACTCTTTCAATTCCGATGCGGACATACGATATGGTGCCATCGATATCGGACTAGTTCTAGGAATTAAGTCGATCACAAACTCCATTTCTCGTTCTGACGGTAAATCTATTATCTCCTCAGGAAAAACTTCCGGAAAGTCACGAACAATTGGTAAAGCATCAATCGTTCCACTTTCACCAGTGCTCACCGTTGCCATTAACAATAATACCTTAACACCATCTTGCAGTGATTCCTTCACTTGCTTAGCAGTCATAAACAAATCTTCTTCCTTCTCAGGTTCAGGAAAAATAACTGTTTTGTCAAAATAGTTAATATAAACACGATTGAATTCCAACCAATTCATCCCAAGAATAACATCAAGTTGATCTAAGTGAAGACACACTAAATCAACTCCAAAGTCTTTACCAAAAATACTCAACGGACAATTCAAACACACATACGGGGTAGTGACCGAACTCATAGCAGGAGTATCAATAACCATATCTCCAATCATGACCGACAACTCAAGACTTAATCTCTTAACACAATCAAAGGAAATAAAAGAATGTGTAGCTCCAGTATCAATTATAGCGATCAAAGGTATACCATTAATGAAACACGTATCTCGGATCAATCAATCATCATTAGCAGTCTCCGATCCTGATAGAGAAAACACCTTCCCACTTCCTTGAGTCTTCTTTGGCTTATCACATTGGTACTAATGTGCCCTTGCTCACCACAGTTGTAGCAAGTCACATTCGCACCGCTTCTGCACTCTAGAGCTTTGTGGCCTGGCTTCCCATACTTAAAACATTTTTGCTCAACACTTTTGCACACGGGAGCACAATGTCCCTCTTCACCGCATCTAAAACATAGAGTGGAAAATCCTTCCCCACTTGGCTTCTTGCTGAAACCAGCTTTCTGTTTCCCCTTCTCCGCAGGAGTCACATACGGCTTTCCTCTAAATTGACCTTTTCCTTTCTTTTCACTTAAACTCTTATAGTGGCTAGACCGAGCCCTACTATCTTCATCATAAATTCTGCTTTTGTTCACCAACTCAGAAAATCACCTAATCTCCTGATAACCAACAACTTGCTTAATTTTCGGCCTCAAACCATTCATAAAATTGAGACACTTAGATCTCTCAGCATTAGCAGTGTTATAATGAGGACAAAACTTAATCAACTCCTCAAATCTCGCCGCATACTCGGCCACAGTTGAGTTACCTTGTTTCAACTCAAGAAACTCAATTTCTTTCTTCCCACGCACATCTTCTGGAAAATACTTCTCCATAAATGTTTCCCTAAAAAGATCCCAAGTAATCACCATCTCATTCTCTTCAAACCTTTGGCGAGTATTACCCCACCAATCCTCAGCTTCCTCTTCCAGTATATGAGTGCCAAAATGCACCCTTTGTGCATTCGAACAATTCATAACTCGAAAGATCTTCTCAATAGCTTTCAACCAAACTTGTGCTTTATCAGACTCATGGGTTCCCTTGAAAACTAGTGGATTATTCCTTTGAAACCTTCCCAAAGCACGAAACTCATCATCAGCATGGTTTCCAACATTCACACTGGCTTAAGGATTCTGCCCAATCGCTCCAGCCAACCTCGTCAAAGCCTCCGCAATCGCTTCGTCATTCCTACCTGCAACCATTGTTCTTGATTCCCACAATAAACCTTCACTAGAACAACCATATTGATAGTGCTACACACACGTACCAAATGTAAATGGGGAATAAACACATTAACAACTTGGTCAACAGACCAACCTGCTCTGATACCACTTAATGTAACACCCCCTTCTATACCCCCAAATAAACAAATAAATCACATAAGCACATTACAAATTTCATCAGAGTAAATTAAAATATGGTATAAAAGAAGTATGCCACATTATTCACCAAAATAACATACAACACCTGCTCTATAAAAGACATGCAACAGTGGGGTAGTTCAACAGAGGAACTTAGTCCTACACCCACATCTCAATATTTAGAAATTAAAGCGGAAGATTAAAACATTGAATTACTTAAAACATGTTATCATATAAATACATGATTCAGTTTGGTCACAATATCATTCATGTTTACAAAACATGACCAACAGATACATACACAAAATGTATCCCAAAAGAATACTACACAAGCCTAACTACCCGGTGCTACATATCAGAGCATAACTGACCAAAAGGATGAAGCTAAACTTCACAAAAGACCTCCAACAACCTAATCTGCAATGTCTCATAGAGCATTATAAAACAGCAGAAGGGTGAGAAATATTATCATAATAATCAAGGCATATAATTATATATACATACACAAGTATAGAACACATATATTCCACATTTCTCACCACAATTCATTCCAATCATCTTATACATCACAACATATGTGTAAACAAACATGGATAATCACAAGCACATTTCATCATGCATACATCCATAATTATCAATTCAATACTTCACATAAATGTAAACTTTCATACAACAATACACATTAATCATGTGACTCAATGCAACTCGATGCAACTCATGCCATGTGGTACCAACACTTGTTATCATTTTTCGGTTATTACACTTAAACCGGGTCCACCCTTCTAGGCCGATAACAACAAAAGCCCGTTCCCTAAGCTTTCAAACCCACCCTTCTAGGTTTGGGACAAGTCACTAGTCTCCACGAAACTAGCAAATATTGCCTTTTGACTAAATGATGCATATGCAATCAACCACCAAATGCACTTAAGACCGTCTCGCATCTTAATCCCATGCATTCAAATAATTCATCACTGGCTTGCTCGCCTAGCGAGTCTCTACATGGAATGGAATCACAAGAAAAACTAAATGTTGTCATGCTCGCTGGCTTGCGCGCCTAGCGAGTCTCTAGCGAATACTCGCTATCTATTCGCCTAGTGAACAAGCTCGCGAAGGCAAACAGCAGCTACTGACTTCACTCGCCACCTACATCGCTACAGCGAGGCCCTAGCGAATCCTTCGCCACCTCACTCGCTACCAGCGGACCAGGTTAAATGCATTCTGCCCAAGTCTGGGACCTCTCGCTAACTTATTCGCCCAGCGAGTTGCTAGCGATTTTTCGCGACCTGTTCGCCTAGCGAAGGTGCTAGCGAACATCTGCGAACTCAGAAATTCATACTGTCCAAAACACCGAAACTCACCAAATCAACCTGATTCAATCCCGACTCGTTCCCACAGCTTAAACTTAGCATTCCTCAACTAAACTCTCCCACTTATTCTCATTTTCTACCGTTAAAACTCGGTTTCTATCGATTAAATCCAATTTGCCCTAAAATAGAAGTTGTATAAAAACATCCAACAATCCAACCCAAGCATACACAATCATATACATTGATAAGATAATGATATTTCACACCTTTACCTCGATTAATCGATGCTTGAGAGTTGTTCTTGAGCTTTTCCAATTTTTCTTTCTTCTCTTCTCTTTTCTCCTCTTTCTCCTTCTTCCTCTTTCTTTCTCTTATGTTTCTATCTTTCTCCTTTCTCTCCATTTTTCCTTTATATGTCTTTCCCTTCTAATTCTCTCCAACATCTATTAATTCATTTAATTAATCATGCATTAATCAAACAATCCTCTTAAATCATTTAATTAATATAAATAATTAATTAGTGAAAATTGGGTTGTTACATACACAATGATGGAGTTCAAACGACTTAATTGGTTGAGAAAAAACCAATCTAAGTTAAGAGTTGGAAAATACAAACAATTAAATGATCAATATGTAGTACTCGCCAAACCGAACCACCAAAAAGAGGAAAACATGTTATCTTGCCGTCAACTTTTGATGGTATCAAAAGATACATGAACCAACTATATTGTGATGGTATGGAGATTTCAAATAAATAGAGTTTCCCTGATTTGTTTGTAACATTTACTTGTAATCCTGCATGGTCTGAAATTATACGTATGCTGTCAAACACTGGGTTTAAGCCACATGACAAGCCAAATATCATTACAAAGGTTTTCAAAATCAAATTTGATGAACTCATGGCCGATGTAACTAAACTTCATGTCCTCGGAAAAGTGTTGGCATGTAAGTCTTATTCATTCATTATTATGTTAAAATTTCATATTGTTATGTTCATACTCAAGGTTATTCTAAACACCTTCTTATTCATATGTGTTTGTGTTTCAGTTATGTATACAATTGAATTCCATAAGTGAGACTTGCCGCATGCTCACATCCTTATTTTCTTATATCCTCAAAGCAAATTCCTAAAACCTTCTGATATAGACAAAATCATTTCTGCTGAAATCCCTGACCCTAAAATCCATCCTACATTATATAATTTGGTCAAGACCACATGATGCATGGACCATGTGGTCTCTCCCGACTGACATCACCTTGTATGAAAAATAGAAAATGCTCTAAGTACTTCCCAAAGAAGTACATGGAGGGTATAACACTTAACACAGAAGGTTATCCACTTTACAGGAGAAGGTCAAAAACACATGTCATTCACAAAAACGACATCGCATTGGACGATCATTATGTATTGCCTTACAATACGCAGTTACTTTTGAAATACCATGCACACATAAACATGGAATGGTGTAACCAAAGTACATCTATCAAATATCTATTCAAGTACATATACAAAGGATATGACAGAACCACAACAACCATTGTTGCTTCTAAATCACATAATACAAATTAGCATAACCATGTTGATGAGATTAAATAATATCTGGGTTGTAGGTATGTCTCGTCGAGTGAAGCATGTTAACGAATATTCTCTTACAATATTCATGGTAGGAAACCCGCAGTTGAACACATTTTCTATCATTTAATAGGTGAGAAATCCGTTTACTACACTGATTTTGATCGAATGGAGAATATATTAGAAAAGGCGATTGTCGTTGAATCTATGTCCACAACATGGCTGGTGGCAAATGGTAAATATGAAGAAGCCCTATCATTGACATATGGCCAATTTGTGTCCAAATTTGTTTATGATAAGAGAAAGAGAACTTGGAAGCCACGAAAAAAAGGTTTCGCCATTGATCGGTTGATATGAGTTCCACCTACTATAGGAGAACTATTTTACTTGTGAATGATGTTGACACTGGCTAAGGGTCCAACCACTTATCAGGAAATTTGCAAAATAGGCGACACTCAATTTGATACATTTAGGGATGCCTGCTATGCATTGGGTTTCCTTGAAGACGATCGAGAATACGTAACTGCTATAGAAGAGGCGAGTCAATGGGGTTCAGGTCACTTTCTTCAAAAACTTTTCGTCGTCATGCTCTTGTTCTCTGCTGTAAATCGACCTGTTCATGTTTAGAATAATTCCTGGATTTTATTATCGGACGTTCTGTTGCATGCATAGAGAGAATTGACACATAATGCAGGTTCGAAAATTATCTTTGATAATATTTGGATTTAATGTTGTCTTATTTTTCAATCATCCTATTGTTTTTTTTCCTGTTACAACTATGAATAACTAGGATGACTATAACATAATATATTGAAGTTGCACAACTTATTATACTATAACAATTGTTTTATTCCTTCATATATTTAATGCCAAATGAAACATTAACATTAGTGTACATTATTTCATAATAACCAATACGATCACC
The DNA here is from genome assembly GCA_963859935.3 of Lathyrus sativus. Taxonomy (NCBI): domain Eukaryota; kingdom Viridiplantae; phylum Streptophyta; class Magnoliopsida; order Fabales; family Fabaceae; genus Lathyrus; species Lathyrus sativus. The sequence goes on along the minus strand of OZ012738.1, from coordinate 64,818,680 downwards.
ACTGCCAATTTGTAGTATTTTTGTTGTTTTTTTCCTTATTGATATGGTTGCATATATGAACCAAATCTACCATTTCTATGTTTTATGATATTATTACTTGCAGATTTAGTTTTATGTGAGTCAGAACTAAAAAATTTAACCTTAATTGAGATCGAAAAGCTGCTTCAAGCCAATCGACAGAGTCTTATTGATTTTAAACCGATTCCATACCGGATGGTTATGTTCTGCGGAAGTTAGGAAACCAACTGATATATGATGAAAGAAATTATGACATACCAACCATGAAAACAAATATTTGAATTTTTTCAAAGGTCTAACATGTTTGTCTACATTTTTATTAAACAACTGTACTACTATCCCTTATATTGTCCCAGGTTGTATTTACTCTTGTTGGTTTAATTCTGCATGGTGACTAATACCCAACTTTATTGACTATCTATTAGATGAACAAAGAGGTATTTATGATAAAATAATGGAAGTTGTCAAGGCCCAGAATGATGGTGTTTTTTTCTGCATGGTTACGGCGGTACAAGAAAGACATACATATATGGAAAACTCTTGCAAGCGCATTGAGATCTAAACAAGATATATGTCTAACTTTTGCAACAAGTGGAATATCTTATCTTTTACTACCTGGCGGGAGAAACACACATTCAAAGTTCAAGATATCATTCCCAAAAGTGGAAAACTCCAGATGCAAAATTGACTACGAAGATGATACTACAAAGCTTTTAAGGCAGAAAAAAAACATTATTTGGGATGAGGCACGCATGGCATACAAGCATGCTTTTGAAGCACTTGACAAAACGTTGAAGAATTTTATGAGTTCCTATAATGATTCAAAAGTTGTGTTTGGCGGGAAGGTAATTATATCCGGTGGTGATTTCAAACAAATTTTGTCGGTTGTTCCTAGAGGGAGTCGGTCGAATATTGTCCACTCTACCATAAATGCTTCATATACATGGCACTCTGTTTAAGTCTTGACTTTAACAAAGAACATGCGGCTACATTCTGGTCCAACTGATCATGAGAAAAAGATAAATTGCTAACTTTTCAAATTGGCTTTAGAAAATAGGTGAAGGAAAAGTTTCAGAACCAAACGATGGTTTTGCCAACATAGAAATACCAGCTGACCTTTTAATAACAAAATTCAACGAACCAATTGTTGCAATTGTCAATAGTGCATACCCTAATTTTGTTCAGAATTATTAATCAAATGATTATCTCAAAAGTCGAGCAATCCTAGCATCAACATTGGAAGTTGTTGATCAAATCAATGATCATGTCCTTGCTTTAATGCCAGGTAGTCATACGCTTCAATTTCTATTTCATTAAATATAAAATTTGGTTATTTTCAATGATATTTTATTTTTTCTTTGGCAGGTGATATAAGAGAATATTATAGCTCCAATATTGTAGATCAGTCTAAAATTCATGACGTCAATATAGTTGACATTTTGCCACCAAAGTTTCTTAGTTTATTAAGGACTTCTGGCTTACCCAACCATCATATTAAGTTAAAAGGTTGGAACACCAGTTATGCTTATGTAGAAGATTGATCATGTTGGAGGTTTATGTATTGGCACACAGCTGATCATAACAAAGTTGGTAAATCATGTTCTTAAAGCTTCAATAATGGCTGAAAAACGTTCCGAAAAGTTGGTTTACATTCCTCGAATGAATATGTCACCTTCACAGTCACCATGGTCATTCAAACTTAACTGGCGAAAATTTCCAATTGGTGTGTCATACGCAATGACGATTAATAAATTCCAAGGATAATCTTTGGATACCATCGGGCTTTACCTCCCAAGAGATGTTTTCACTCACGGGAAAATCTACGTGGCACTGTCAAGGGTCACCACCAAAAAAGAAATAAAAATTTTGATACATGATGACAAAGATAACTTCAAAACTACAACAACAAATGTTGTGTACAAAGAGGTTTTCAACAACATTTGAAAGTGTTGTAATAACAATATATTTTTTATACATTTTCTCTCAATTTATTAAACTGTCATCCCTAACTTTTATTATTTATACCTTCAATTTCAATAACTTCTTATGCATATCATTTCTTCAATAGGCACAAAGAGACTTTTTCTTCATGATAATGATCAAATATGGCATACTACTTCACTTAAAGTTCCGAATGATTTCTAAACTTGCATCACAACAGTACTGTGGTTACTAATCTCTTTAACAAAAAAAAATGCTATTGTAGTATTACATTGTATTCTTTGGTGGATTCGTTTCCATTACTATAAAAAACAATGTTTGTTGAAAAATCCGCCAATTAAAATTGTGTTGTAAATATGGTTTATCTTATTTTGGTTTGTTTGCCTTTACCTGATTCAATTATTTTGTATTAAACACTACTTTATTAATATGGGATGCATCATAACTAAGGCATATTATATTTTTTTTAACATCAACATAAAACAGTTTTACAATATTATATTACACGAAGGGGAGTTTATACACATGCCATCTTTTGTTGAAGGAATTAACATCCAAATACGCCCTATCTTTGGATATCCAACCATATTTTCTTTGGACGCTCCTTTGGTGAGTCTACACTGCCCGCCGATCTTCCTCTGATTCTACCATTGATAACCATTCTCGTTGGATTTGTTACTATTAGAGTCTCGTTGTGTGGACTACAACAAACGATATGTGACTATATGTTGTTGTTTTGTATCTTATGGTCGATTTTCTTATGGGCTCTTACATTTTACTAACTGTCGGGCCCATTACCCACTATTTACTTTTCATTTTAGTTACTCTTTTTTAACATTATTTTTATCTGTTATAATCTCCATAGCCACTTTTCCATTAAATCACTATTAAGGTTACTTTTTCATGTTATTTATTTTCATTCAATTCTACTTTAATAACCCAATTTTTAATTTACTTTCTCTTTTATTCTACCAATTAATGACCTATTAAAAACCCTATATTTTTCTTTTATATATCAATAATTTTGATTCATTTTTTATTGTTATTATAACCCAACAAAATATTTTATTTTTTCCTAATACTTTTTTTATATTCTATATTATATTTTACAAAGATGGACATTTTTTTCAATCAACATTTTTAATTACAATAAAATGTGCGTCACCGACGGGTACCCGTGCGAACGTACGGGTACCCCGCTAGTTTATTATACTATTGAAGAAAAAGAGGTCATGGTTCTTTTATGGTAATTAAGCTAGTTCTTTTTTAAAATCTTAAATATAGGTGAATTCATTAACATTATTGATAATTAAATTAATAAAGTAGATAGTTTGTCACTAGTTACTGAATGCTTAGAAATGCCACTAGCCACTGCATGTTCAGACGGCTAAAATGAAATGTAAAGTGTCATATAAGACTTGTGGTATTGTAGTATATAAGAAAAAAATTCATTTTTTGAGGAGTGCAGTGGCCTCCCCGGGCACCTACTAAGATCTGCCACTGCCTTTAACCCTTCCTAACCGCAAGGAAGCTATCAATTAAATAGACAATAGTCAATCATAATTATTTTCTTAATAAATAATTACTTAACATAACAAATTAAGTCAAGGAATCAGAGCCTTTGTGAAAAATCGATCAAAACATAATCAATCAACAACAGGGCTGATGGTCCGACCATCACGTCCCTAACTATCGTCGTCCTTTGGAAAAGCTCACCTGTCATCGTCGAGGGTTTGGCGTCCTCCGCGACGCGTTGACGGTCTCCCTATCGGCTCATTGATGCCCGTCATCTAGTGATGACTCGTCATCCGCCTCAATGCGATGATGATTGGAAAAATTTCTCCATATACAAGAATAAGCAACAATTTTCACATCAAAGAATGTCAATTAACAAATATAACCTCAATTGTTCATGTTTTATTCATCAAATTATCACAAAACATAGGAACATCAATAATCCATTTTTTAGCATAAATTTACACGAATTTCACATTAATGATAGCGAAATCAACATCAACAATGCAAAATCAGAATGCATATTTAACATAATCATGGAGGTTTTGCATAAACCTCACATATTTCAAAAATAATCCATACAAGAGGAAAGATGTTAAGGGAATCCCCATTATCTCTAACCTTAAACATTCATTATGAAATAATCTCCCTCTTACCTCATTTGAGCCAAAACTCTCGAGCTTTATGGTAATGAAAGTTTCTAACCTTGAAAATCTCTCTTTTAGGTTGCCTCAACTCTTATCCCTTTTTTCTACTCACACCTTCTCTAAACTTCCCTCACCTTTTATAGAAAAATAAGCTTTATTTTTATTTTATTTATTCATTCTTACTAATTTTTTATATTTTATTAAATCTCATTATTTAGTTCATAATTTTTAAATAGCTACAACCCTTTCTAATTTATTATTATCATATTTATATTAATAGACTCTTATGTTGTTCTAAATAATAACACAATAAATCATAATGCACACCAAAAATTCTAATAAAAATTCTGAGATGTTACAAATGATGGATGTTGGAGATGGTGACACTCACTATTTGCTTGGGAAAATGTCTTGCTTTTAGATTGTTGTACTTCGTTCGATAATTTTTTTGTAGAATCTTAAAGTAGATAGATGTGTTTGGTGGTTCAACATTAAATGTGAGTATGATTATCGATTGCTTACCCCATATTTAAAGGCTAATTCTAAAGCTTTTATAGAGTGCGTTTAGAACGATTAGCTCAGTTGAAAATGTCAATATTCACATGAAGGTTCTTCTGTAATATACTCAAGACTAAAAACAACTTGCGTCGATGCAAGATCATCAACAATGATTTGTTAAGATGTGTAGGAGATTGTGGAAAAGACGGAAACTAAATCACTTACTTTTTTAGGGAACTTTATTTAGAGGATAAGATACATCATTTTGAAGTGAATATGTCCTAGTGCACATTCTAACAACTCCAAAGTTCACACTTCTTTGTTTTGTGATTATTTAGACTCTAGGGGCCAAATTTTTGTTTGTTTGTTTTGATTGTCAAATATTTTGATTTTTTTGAAAAGAAAGCAACAAGAAATTATTTGGTAATAAGAAACTCTTAACTTCATATTTAAAATCGAATCAAAATCATGGTTTGGTGGTGGCTGAAATTATAAAAATAATTTTAATACGACTTAAACTATGGATGGTTCAACCTTTTAAATTATGTATAGCATTTTGTCTTATTATTGAAATTTTTTAATTACGTCTTTTGATTTTTTTTTATAAGTTGACTTTTGTTGAAACAAACTCCGCATGTTTCAACTTTTTTTAAAATGAATTTTATAATGTTACATAGTTTTGTCTAAAAAGATTTACAAATATATATTTTTTTAAATTTCAAATGAAAAATTGATTTAAATAATTGTTCTTAAAATATTATTTTGAATACATCCTATTATTATATTTTTTTTATATCAAAATTAATTAAATACCAAACTATTTCAAATAGTTTTTTATTAAAAATTACTTTTAAGATACATCTTTTTTGAAAGAAAAAAAATAATTTCGATTATGTTTTTTAATTTACAGAATGGCAAAATTATTTTCTTAACTTATAAAAATGAATTTTTTTAATATATTAAATAAAAATGAATTTTTTAATATATTAAATAAAAATGAATTTTTTAATATATTAAATAAAAATGAATTTTTTAATATATTAAATAAAAATGAAATTTTTAATATATTAAAAAAATTTAATAATTTTTTTAAAATACAAAAAATAAATAAATATTTTTTAAAAGTAAAACAATCGAATTTTAATATTCTCTTTGAACTTTTTTAATATCAAAACTTTAGGTTGAATTACTTTAAAAGTAAGATGGCTCTTCCAAATAACATTTTATATTTGTTTGTTGTGCATATTAGAATTCAAATTTAATTAGGTACAAAGAGAACTTTACCAATCAAATAATTAGAATGCAAATTTAATTGGGTACAAACAAATAGAACTGTACCATAATAATGGAATCACATATACAAAAAAGAAATTTGGGGTGAGAGAGGCTCGAACTCTCGACCTCAGGATTACTCAGAAGCTATGAGACCTACGCGCTAGCCAACTGCGCCACCACCCCTTGTTTTTTACATTTCTATGAAACCTTTTAGATTCGAACAGAAAACTTGTTTATTAACGTATCCCTTATATTTTACATTACGTAAAAATAACTAAAGTTGGTTAAAACTTTACAGGCTGAGAAAATTTGTTTATTATAGTTTGCCAAAATAAAAAGAACACTTGAAGATACTTCTTATTGTTGCAAATGTAAAGATTTTGTTTATGTCTTTCTTATCATTTTGGATTTCTTAAATTTATTTAAGTGACTTTTTTCTTCAACATTTTCACTATTTAGGATATAGAAATTCAAGTTATTCTACCAATACTTACACAATAAATAATTTTCAAGTTTTGAAAAATAAATTGTTGTTTAAGATATAATATTATAAATATATTGAAATTGATTGGTATATATACAATTATTGAAGTTATTAACTTCAAATCATCCTTAATGTTGCTATTAACTTCAAACTTTTTTAGACATTATTTCAAAAATATGGAAAAAGGATTTGTTAGTAGGTATGATTAACAATTCAAAATTTAATGTTATGTATACTAATGTTGGTTTTTTACACCAAAAAATTAGTGACATGAATCAATTTTATGTAAATGTTAGTGGATGATTGGATGAGATAAGATACATTCAAATGTTATCAGAAACTAAAAAACAATAACTCAACTTCATATTGAAAGATGTAGAATATATGAAGATTTATTCATCCTTCATAATTTGATTTTAATGAAGACAAAATTTTATATTAGAAGAAATATCAAATAAGAAAAAGATTGAAATCAAGTATTAAGATCGCATTGAAAAAGATTGAAATCAAGTATTAAGATCGCATTGGTGTTAAGTCTTGCTAGAGGGCTCGACAGAAGTCCTAATTGAGAGGTTAAAATGCCCTGCCCGAGGGACTCAATACCTCCCCATCTAGGCTACATGATACCACCTCTGAGGGACTTAGAATTCTCAGAGTTTATAAAGTTCTCACCTGAGGGACTCAATATCTCCTCGGGCAAGATTGCCTTTAAAAATCATGCCTAAGAGGTGTGACCTAAATTAAACCCCTGAGACTTGGTGTCAAGTCTTGATAGAGGGCTCGATAGAAGTCCCGATTGAAAGGTTATAACGCCCCGCCCGAGGGACTCAACATCTCCTCAGCCAGGCTACATGATACAACCTTTGAGAGACTTAGAATTTCCAGAGTTGATAAAGTTCTCGCCTGAGGGACTAAGTATATCCTCATACAAGATTGCCTCCAAAAATCACGCATAAGGGGCGCGACCTATATCAAGCCCCAAAGACTTGGTGTCAAGTCTGTTAGAAGGCTCAATAGAAGTCCCGACTAAAAAGGTTAAAACCCCCCGCCTAGGGGCTCAATATCTCCTCATCCGGGCTATATGATACAACCTCTGAGGGACTTAGAATTCCTATAGTTGATAAGTTCTCACTTGAGGGACACAATATCTCCTCGAAAAAAATCACTCCCAAAAATCACACCTAAGAGGTACGACCTTGTGTCAAGTATTACTAGAGGGCTCGATGGAAGTCCTACCTAAAAGGATAAAACTTCTTTCCCGAGGGACTCATCATCTCCTCAGTCGGTCTACATGATACAACCTCTGATGGACATAGAATTACTAGAGTTAATAAGTTCTCACCTAAGGGGCTCGATATATCCTCGGGCGAAATCACTCCCAAAAAACACTCCTAAGGGCCACGACTTATATCAAGCTCTAAAGATTTGGTGTAAAGTCTTGCTAGATGGCTCGATGAAAGTTATGCCTAAAAGAGATGCATCCCGTCTGAGGGATTTAATGCCTCATCGACCACACTGTGTGGTGGTAGATTTGTAAAGGCATGAATTCGTAAGGGTCGACAAAAGCCTCATAAGGAAGACGTTAGTCCTTGGAGTAATCCCACTAACTAAGGGAGAAAAACACTCCGCACTCTGCCGAAGGACTCGTGTTTGATGTAACACCCCAAATTTAATCGGAATATTTTAATTAAGTATTTAATTAAGAATGTTCAATTTCAGTGATTTTGAGTTGATTAATGAAGTATTGGAAATAATGTGCATTTTGGAGTGTTTATTTTGATTAATAGCATATAATATTAATTTATTAGTATTATTATTAATTAAAATGAAAATAAGGAGAATAAGGGTAAAATGGGTATTATGAAGAGTTAGTAAGGGTAATGAGGGAAAAGCCCAATGTGTAAGGCCCAAAGCTAGGTTTGACAAAATTGAGTTCTGAAAGGAAAAGGAAGTTCATTTTGTGTTAACCGTGGAATTGTGGCCAGAGCTCTGAAGAAAGGTCGGAAGCAGAAATCCCAAGTGATCGTGAAAAGCTGCAGATTCGACTAAGGTATGGGGAGTATTACCTTTCATAGTTTTCTATGTGTATCTGTCGACGTGTATGGTGAGATTAAACTTTGGGATAATTTGGGTTACTTGTGGGAAAAATTAGGGAAACTAATAATACGACTCTGAGATTATGATCGATGGTATGTATCGCTGAATATTAATATGAGAAGGGAAACCTTCGGCCTTGTGGCCAAACCTTTGAGACTGTGATGTTCTGACCTTGTAGGAATATCGAGGTTTAATATGAGTAACCCTGATGTACTTAGAGTAAATTGGGAAAAATAGTGTTTTAGGTGTTGCAAATGTCGCCAGTTTAGCCTAATAAACCAGAGATAAAGTACAGTTATTACCGTATGACCTTAGGGATGACTTGATGATGTTTTAGGAGCATTGGAAAGTTGAATCATATAAGAATTTGGGCAGAAAACAGTTTTGACCGTAGCAGGTTTTTGCTGTCATCGCAACATTCGCTAGAGACTCGCCTAGCGAGCAGTCAGCGAGCATTCGCTAGGGACTCGCCTAGCGAGCAGTCAGCGAGCATTCGCTAGGGACTCGCCTAGCGAGCAGTTAGCGAGCGTAGCAGAGTTCGCGAAATGTGATCCTTGTGCAGCGATGCCTTGGTGTTTGATTCTGGGATTTTAGTGATGAATTACTGGGAATATGGCAGTGGGTTTTGGGTGATATATACACGATGCTATGATGGTTTCTATGATGTATTGATTAAATTAATGTGATGAAATAATATGAGGAATGATGAACTATGTGATAACATGATGAATGATGAATTATGTGATAATATGATGAATGATGATGCACCATATGCTGTATTCTGAGGATTATTATTGTGACATGTACATCATACATTCATTTGCATCCGGACTTCGGTTCAGGACCTCGATTATTATGACTTCAATCCCATTGTGTGGATGTAAAGTGTTGTGACGTGCTCCGATCCTATTGATGGGGATCTATGAAGGGTTGATGGCCTAATGTCCATCAAGCTGTGATGATTGGTACCACATGCATTGGGTTGTGTTGCATATTGTATTCATGAGTTCTTTTGTGTGAATTATGAAGTTGTGCCTTCGAGGCGTATTTTAAAAGGGTATCAATGTGTTGAATATAAATATGACGCTGTTTATGCATTAATTGTTATACATTGATTATTATGAATTGTTTTACTCACCCTGCCTGTTTGAATGTTACCTCCACGTGGGTAACATGCAGATGATGCGGTTTAGCTGTGGACGCCGTTGAGGAGTACTTGTGAAGTTTTTGAGTGTTTTAGCCTTTTGGTCAGCCTAGAGGGTCTTGCTCTGATATGTAACATCGGGTTGGGTTCCTTGAGTTGATTTTATACCATTGAAGTCATTTTGATTTAATTTCCCTTTTTAGGAAACTTTGATTTATGTTTTGAGTTCCACTCTTTATGATGTTTTGATGTACTTTGAGAAGACCCGTATGTTACGGAGCAGTGACGTGTTTTGTTGACTTTGAGAAATGTTCGCCCTTTCGTGGCATTTTTAATGAGATTTATTTATTCACTCTGATTTACGTGTTATTTTGCCTTATTATGTGTTGGGGTAGAAAGAGTGTTACATTAGTGGTATCAGAGCAGGTCGTTCCGTCCGGCCAAGTGTTTATGTTGTTAGTCCCCTGTCAGTTGATAGTGTGAGAACACTATTGATGAGTTGTTTCCTTCTAACTTTGTTGGTGGTTGAAGATGGCAGGAAGGAATGATCGTGTTATTGTTGATGCGCTGGAATCACTTGCCCAAGTGATGGCTCAGAATGGTGGACCTTCAGATAAGTTTCGCGTTTTGGGAAAGTTTCAGAGGAACAGTCCTCCGACTTTTGTGGGTACTCATGATCCTGAAGGTGCGCTAAAATGGCTGAAGGTGATTGAGAAGATTTTCCGAGTTATGGCATGCACTAATGCGCAATAAGTACAGTTTGGTACGCATATGCTGGCAGAGGAAGCTAAGGACTGATGGGATAACACTCGCCAGAGATTAGAAGATGCTGGCATGGCAGTGACTTGGGCTGTGTTTAAAGAAGAGTTCCTGACAAAGTATCTTCCTGAATATGTTCGGGGAAAGAAAGAGGTGGAGTTCCTTGAGCTGAAGCAAGGTAATTGAATGTGGCTGAGTATGCGGCAAAGTTTGAGTCCTTGGTCAAGTTTTGCCCGCATTACAATCGTGTTGATGCAGAGATGTCGAAGTGTCTCAAGTTTGAGAATGGGTTGAGACCAGAGATTAAGTAGGGAATTGGATATCAACAGATTCGTCGGTTTTCAGAACTAGTGAACAAGAGCAGAATCTATGGCGAAGATAGCCGAGCTCGATCTACTCATTATAAGCAGCTGAGTGAGAAGAAAGAGAAAGGTTAGTTCAGAGGAAAACCGTATGTGACTTCTAGTGATAAAGGGAAGCAGAAGGCTTCTGATGGGAAAAATCCAAGTGGGGGAGCGGCTAACGCTCCAGGTAAGTGTTTTAAGTGTGGCGAGCAAGGCCATCGTGCTGAGAATTGTAAGGCGCTGAGATGCCACCGTTGCGGCAAGAGGGGTCATAAGGCTACTGATTTTAAAGACGAAGCTCCGACTTGTTTCAACTGTGGAGAGAAGGGTGACATCAGTACCCAGTGTCAGCAGCCGAAGAAGACTGCTACTGCTGCTCAGACAAGTGGCAGAGTGTTTGCTTTGAGCGGTGCAGAAGAAGTCAAGACAGATAACTTGATCAGAGGTACTTGTGTTTATTACTGATGTTGAATTGATTGCTATAATTGATGTTGGTGCTACCCATTCGTTTATTTGGCTTAAATGTGCTAAGATATTGGATTTGAAATTGTCTTCTATGAATGGAAGTATGGTTATCGATACCCCGGCCAATGGTTTTGTGACTACTGCATTAGTTTGTTTGAGCTGCTCTTTGGCTATTTATGATAGGAACTTTGTGATAAACTTGGTCTGTCTACCTTTACACCAAATTGATGTTATCCTTGGGATGAACTGGTTGGAGTACAACTATGTTCACATAGATTGTTTTAGCAAAACTGTGAGGTTTCCTGAGTTTGGCGAGGGAAGGGAGATGATGTTTGTATCTGCCAAGCAAGTAAGAGAACTCTTGGAAGATGAGGCCCATATGTTTGCCTTGTTTGCGTCGCTTCAAGTTGATCGTGAAGCAGTGGGCGTAGAGCTACCGGTTGTTCGAGAATTTCCAGAGGTGTTTCCAAGCGATATGAGTGACTTACCTCCTGAGCGTGAGGTAGAGTTTACTATTGAGGTGATACCGGGAACTAGTCCTGTATCGATAACTCCTTACTGGATGTCTGCATCTGAGTTAGGAAAATTGAAGAAATAGTTGGAAGACTTGCTTGAGAAGAAGTTTATTCGACCGAGTGTTTCTCCGTGGGGTGCTCCTGTGTTGTTGGTGAAGAAGAAAGATGGTAGCATGAGACTTTGTGTGGACTATCGGTAGTTGAATAAGGTGACTATTAAGAATAAGTATCCACTCCCGAGGATTGATGATTTGATGGATCAATTGGTGGGTGTCTGTGTGTTTAGCAAGATTGATTTGAGGTCTGGTTATCATCAGATTTGAGTTCAGCCTGATGATATTCCGAAGACAGCTTTCAGAACGAGATATGGACACTATGAATATACTGTGATGCCGTTTGGAGTTTCGAATTCACCTGGCGTATTCATGGAGTATATGAATAGGATTTTCCATCCTTATTTGGATCAGTTTGTGGTGGTGTTTATTGATGATATTTTAATATATTCTAAGTCCGAGGAAGAGCATGCGCGACACCTAAGAGTTGTATTGCAAGTTTTGAAGGACAAGAAGCTTTATGCCAAGTTGTCTAAGTGTGATTTTTAGTTGAAGGAAGTGAGTTTCCCTGGCCACGTGATTTCTAGTGGAGGAATTGTTGTTGACCCGTCGAAGATTGATGTTGTGTTATAGTGGGAGACCCCAAAGTCCGCTACTGAGATTAGAAGTTTTCTTGGGTTGGCTGGTTATTATCGTAAGTTCATCGAAGGTTTTTCTAAGTTGGCATTGTTGTTGACTCAGTTGACTCGAAAGGGTCAAGCTTATGTGTGGGATGCTGCTTGTGAGCAGAGCTTTGTGGAACTTAAGGTGAAGTTGATGACTGCTCCAGTGTTGATTTTGCCGAGTCCGAGTGAGCCTTTTGTGGTGTATTGCGATGCGTCGAAGATGGGTCTTGGGGGCGTATTGATGCAGAACGGCCAGGTTGTTGCTTATGCTTCCAGACAATTGAAGATTCATGAACAGAATTATCCTACGCATGATTTAGAGTTGGCCGTTGTGGTGTTTGTGTTGAAGATTTGGAGACATTATCTATTTGGGTCCAGATTCGAAGTGTTCAATAATCACAAGAGTGTGAAGTATTTGTTTGATCATAAGAAGTTGAACATGAGGCAGCGAAGATGGCTTGAACTTCTGAAGGATTATGATTTTGAACTGAGTTACCATCCGGGTAAGGCTAATGTTGTGGCTGACACGTTGAGTAGAAAGTCCTTTCTTATGTCGATGCTTATGGTTCGAGAGTTGGAACTAATTGAGCAATTCAGAGATATGAGTTTAATTTGTGAAGAGACTACTAACAATGTGAAATTGGGTATGTTGAAGTTGACTAGCGGTATCCTTCAGGAGATCAGGGAATTTCAGAAGTCTGATTTAAACTTGGTGGATCATCTCACGTTAATTAATCAAGATAACGGAGGTGATTTTCAGATTAATGAGAATGGTGTGATGAGGTTCAGAGATAGAGTGTGTGTTCTCGATGTGCCAGAAATCAAGAAGAGTATTCTTGAAGAAGGTCACAGAAGCGGGTCGAGTATTCATCCTGGTGCCACAAAGATGTATCAAGACTTGAAGAGGTTGTTTTGGTGGCCCAACATGAAGAAGGAAATTGCGGAATTTGTGTATGCTTGTTTGACTTATCAGAAGTCGAAGATTGAACATTAGAGACCGTCAGGTCTGATGCAACCGCTGAGTATTCTAGAATGGAAGTGGGATAGCATTTCTATGGATTTTGTGACAAGTTTTCCGAAGACGTTGAAGGGGTATGATTCTAGTTGGGTAATTGTTGATAGATTGACTAAATCGGCTCATTTTGTACCGATAAGGATCAATTATTCGTTGCAGAAACTTGCCGGATTGTACATTGAGCAGATTGTGAAGTTACATGGTGTTCTGTCGAGTATTGTGTCGGATAGAGATCCGAGATTTACATCGAGGTTTTGGGAGAGTTTGCAGACGGCTTTGGGCACTAAGTTGAGGTTGAGTTCTGCCTATCATCCGCAGACGGATGGACAGACAGAGAGAACTATCCAGTCTTTAGAAGATTTGTTGAGAGCCTATGTTTTGGATCAAGGTGGATTGTGGGATAGTTATTTGCCGTTGATCGAGTTTACCTACAATAATAGTTACCATTCGAGTATCGGAATGGCACCGTATGAGGCTTTGTATGGTAGGAGGTGTAGGACTCATTTGTGTTGGTATGAATCAGGCGAGAGTGCTGTGCTCAGACCTGAAATTGTGCAAGAGACGACCGAAAAGATCAAGATGATCCGTGAAAGGATGAAAGCGTCGCAGTGTCGTCAGAAGAGTTACCATGATAAGAGGAGGAAATCACTTGAATTCCAAGAGGGGGATCACGTGTTTTTGAGAGTTACGCCGGTAACTGGTGTTGGTCGAGCTTTGAAGTCTCGAAAGCTTACATCACGTTTTGTTGGTTCGTACCAGATTTCGCAGAGGGTGGGGGAAGTAGCCTATCAGATTGCTTTACCGCCATCACTTGCGAACTTGCATGATGTGTTTCATGTATCGCAGTTGAGGAAGTACATTCCAGATCCGTCGCATGTGATTCAGATGGATGATGTACAAGTGCGAGATGGTTTGACTGTTGAGGCGTTACCTGTTCGAATTGACAAACGAGAAGTAAAGCAGCTGCGAGGTAAAGAGATTGCCTTAGTGAAGGTAGTTTGGGGAGGACCAGCTGGAGAAAGTTGGACTTGGGAACGCGAAGAGCAGATGAAGGAGTCGTATCCGACTCTGTTTTCTTGAGGTAATTTTCGAGGACGAAAATTCTTTTAAGTGGGGGAGAGTTGTAACACCCCGAATTTAATTGGAATATTTTAATTAAGTATTTAATTAAGAATGTTCAATTTCAGTGATTTTGAGTTGATTAATGAAGTATTAGAAATAATGTGCATTTTGGAGTGTTTATTTTGATTAATAGCATATAATATTAATTTATTAGTATTATTATTAATTAAAATGAAAATAAGGAGAATAAGGGTAAAATGGGCATTATGAAGAGTTAGTAAGGGTAATGAGGGAAAAGCCCAATGTGTAAGGCCCAAAGCTAGGTTTGACAAAACTGAGTTCCGAAAGGAAAAGAAATTTCATTTTGTGTTAACCGTGGAACTGTGGCCAGAGCTCTGAAGAAAGGTCGGAAGCAGAAATCCCAAGTGATCGTGAAAAGCTGCAGATTCGACTAAGGTATGGGGAGTATTACCTTTCATAGTTTTCTATGTGTATCTGTCGATGTGTATGGTGAGATTAAACTTTGGGATAATTTGGGTTACTTGTGGGAAAAATTAGGGAAACTAATAATACGACTCTGAGATTATGATCGATGGTATGTATTGCTGAATATTAATATGAGAAGGGAAACCTTCGGCCTTGTGGCTAAAACTTTGAGACTGTGATGTTCTGACCTTGTAGGAATATCGAGGTTTAATATGAGTAACCCTGATGTACTCAGAGTAAATTGGGAAAAATAGAGTTTTAGGTGTTGCAAATGTCGCCAGTTTAGCCTAATAAACCAGAGATAGAGTACAGTTATTGCCGTATGACCTTAGGGATGACTTGATGATGTTTTAGGAGCATTGGGAAGTTGAATCATATGAGAATTTGGGCAGAAAACAGTTCTGACCGTAGCAGGTTTTTGCTGTCATCGCAGCATTCGCTAGAGACTCGCCTAGCAAGCAGTCAGCGAGCATTCGCTAGAGACTCGCCTAGCAAGCAGTCAGCGAACGTAACAGAGTTCGCGAAATATGATCCTTGTACAGCGATGCCTTGGTGTTTGATTCTGGGATTTTAGTGATGAATTACTGGGAATATGGCAGTGCGTTTTGGGTGATATGTACACGATGCTATGATGGTTTCTATGATGTATTGATTGAATTAATGTGATGAAATAATATGAGGAATGATGAACTATGTGATAACATGATGAATTATGTGATAATATGATGAATGATGATGCACCATATGCTGTATTGTGAGGATTATTATTGTGATGTGTGCATCGTATATTCATTTGCATCCGGACTTCGGTTCAGGACCTCGATTATTATGACTTCAATCCCATTGTGTGGATGTGAAGTGTTGTGACGTGCTCCGATCCTATTGATGGGGATCTATGGAGGGTTGATGGCCTAGTGTCCATCGAGCTGTGATGATTGGTACCACATGCATTGGGTTGTGTTGCATATTGCATTCATGAGTTCTTCTGTGTGAATTATGAAGTTGTGCCTTCGAGGAGTATTTTAAAAGGGTATCAATGTGTTGAATATAAATATGACGCCGTTTATGCATTAATCGTTATACATTGATTATTATGAATTGTTTTACTCACCCTGCCTGTTTGAATGTTACCTCCACGTGGGTAACGTGCAGATGATACAGTTTAACTGTGGACGCCGTTGAGGAGTACTTGTGAAGTTTTTGAGTGTTTTAGCCTTTTGGTTAGCCTAGAGGGTCTTGCTCTGTTATGTAACATCGGGTTGGGTTCCTTGAGTTGATTTTATACCGTTGAAGTCATTTTGATTTAATTTCCCTTTTTAGGAAACTTTGATTTATGTTTTGAGTTCCGCTCTTTATGATGTTTTGATATACTTTGAGAAGACCCGTATGTTACGGAGCAGTGACGTGTTTTGTTGACTTTGAGAAATGTTCGCTCTTTCGTGGCATTTTTAATGAGATTTATTTATTCACTCTGATTTACGTGTTATTTTGCCTTATTATGTGTTGGGGTAGAAAGGGTGTTACATTTGAGGGACTATGTATTATTATATTTGCAAATAACTGTTGAAAAGTATATTTCCGGCAAATATTTTTAATATCGTATCCACAGAGATTGGTGTTATTACCGCCGTTCTATAATATCGATTGTTGTAAGTTCAAAGGTATTCAAACTATTTGTTGTTGAATAAATCGTTCTTGTCACTTGTAAGAAAAAATGAGATAATAAAAATGGTTTTAGAATAAAATGTGGAAACTTTGTCAAGATTGAGTTTCATTATATTTGTTCTTTATATGATCTCAATATCACATGCATGAATTCAAACTCCATTGATAGTATTCAAGTGTCCTCTCAATAATATTTATGTCTAAATAAGATTGTGACAATTATTATATAAATCCTTAGACGATCTCTCCATCTAACTATTGATATAATAATCTTGAATGTTTAACACAAATAGAAAAGTAGTGAATAAATCTATCTCTACAATTTATTCTCTACTTGGAAAAATATCTTAGGTCAAGAATTAAACTATCTTTCTCAACAATAATTCAATTCTGATTTTTCAATGTAAAGAGAAAATATAATTCCTTATACCAAATGTAGTTTGTTACATGCAAGGATAGTAATATTACATAAACAACATAAGATAACTACTACCTCAAGCTTGACAAGAAATGAAATTAGCTGCTCATCATTGTCGCGGTGAAAATCGGATACCAAACCATTGATTAGTTTGAATCTTTAATTCATTTTGCAACCGAACTTTGATTTGTCCAAAGGAAGGGATAAAGATCGAAATACCCACAATGCAATGCAAATGCAAGCTAGAGAGTTATAGGTTCGGGGGTTGGTTAAACTTAGGGAAGGTACTAGCATCCTAAGTTTCTGTAGTACTCTACAGGAACCTCTTGTTTTAGTTTGTTTACTGCTATGTGTTTATCTGCTTAAGGGCTAAAAGACCCTAGGGGTTGATATCTAAGTATACTCGATAAGATGTCGCATCTTATGCCTACATATCCTTACGGGAGTGGAATCAGAGTATGTTGTAGTTCACCCTAAAGGGTTAGAGGAGTTCTTTGACTGTGGTCAAAGTTCCTTCGGGTTAAGGTAGTTGATTGATTGGGTCTAGGAGAAGAGACGAGTCTTCATGTTAAGGGAGAGATAACCACCACAAAATGTAAAAGGGGTTGTAGGAAATGGTCTTTGCATTATCTTAAGAAAAGGTCTTACATACTCGGATGGTCGCCAAGCATGCCTTTGTTGTTCTTAAGGCAGAGTCCCTACATGTTTGATTGTATTGTTGTGGGGTGGAGATTATATCTCACTTAAGATGATTAACATCTATTCTCTAAATGTGTTTGAAAAGTTGTATTGTTTTTGATTGTGTTGTTTCTATGTTGTAAAGGATAAAGACAAGGTCCTTCCTATGGGGTAGGATCTATCTTAAGCGATCAACTTGAATGGAATCAATGATCAGGAGGGATAATGATGCAAATGATGTGCAACTACACACAACGTTGAATTATGTGTAGGGTTTTCCTTTGGACGGAATGCGATACATGGATATAAATTGATAATGTTAAATGACTGTAAAGTAAATTGCGGAAAGATAAATCATACACACATACGCATGAAAGCGCTAAGTGAGTGTGTGTATTGTGAATAAGATAAAGCAGATAAAGATAAATAATATACGCATGAAAGCGCTGAGTGTAGGTGTATGTGTTGTGAATGTGGGTGATGTTTGATTGATTTTAATTGATTGTTTTTAGATGAGTGATTGATTTTATGAGAAATGATTAATTTAGTGAGATGTTGAATTGATCTTAAGTTGATTGATTAGTTCCTAAGGGTGGAATTGATTTAGAGAAAAATGGATTGGTTTTAGGAACTTATTATTTTCAGAAGATTAATGTTGATGATATTGATAAAAAAGGTTGAATTTATATTTAGGTAAAAATTTGATTTTATGAAAAAGGTTATTATTAGTTTTAATAAAAAGTTTAGATTAAGCGGTGAGGTTGATTTATAAAAAGTCAATTTTAATAAAAAGTTTAGATCGAGATTGATTTTAAAAGAATAGGATTTAATAAAATAAAGAGTCCTTAGATATTATCATAAAAATATTAGTTTAAATTGGAGAAGGGGGGGTTTAATATTTATTTAAAAGGTCATTAAGTTTATAAAAAAGGTTTTAAGAAAGAACGAATAACTATATTATTATTTATTTAGAAAGAAGATTTATTAGTTTATATTAAAATAAAATAAAAAGATTAAAAGGATATAATTAATAGCTAAATAGTTAATTAGTTATTTTATAAAAACAACTTGATTAAGGTTAAATTAATTGAAACTAATTGGTCGGTTAATGAGGTGATAGAGAGGTTTAATTAGTGGGGTTAGTGATTTGGCATGAAGGCTGTGTGGGGGTGTATGTGTTGTGAGGTGTGTGATTAACGAATTACAATAAGTTAATTAAAATAAAAATAAAAAAACCCTAAATGCACAAATTAACTCCCCTTTCCGGTCACGAGCTTCTCCTTCGTCTCTTTCCGTCTCTCTCCGTCTCTCTCCCTCTCTCGTTTTGGTTTCCCTCTCTACTTTCTCCACCATCTTCTTCGCTTTTCTCACCTTTCCACTTGCGATCCTATTCTCCTCTTATTCTTCTT
The DNA here is from genome assembly GCA_963859935.3 of Lathyrus sativus. Taxonomy (NCBI): domain Eukaryota; kingdom Viridiplantae; phylum Streptophyta; class Magnoliopsida; order Fabales; family Fabaceae; genus Lathyrus; species Lathyrus sativus. Next base: position 64,799,527 of record OZ012738.1, on the reverse strand, counting down.
CTTCTTCTTCTTTTTTTTTTTGAACCTGAAAACGAGAAACAAAAGCCATCAAATATTTCAACGCAAGGTTAAGGGTTTACCGAAAGAGAGACGAGGATGGGTTCAGGATCTCATTGGCTTCATGGCGATTTTCGGCGAAGTGGCGGTGACGGCAAAGGCTTTGAAGGTTTTGACGGTGGAAAAGATAAGTTTTCGGCTCTCTTCGATCTATAGGGTTTCAATTTGGAATTTTTTGTGTGGTTTCTGAGAACTGGGGTTTTGAATTTGTGAAATGGTGTTTTTGTGTATGTTGAATGCTGTGGTTGTCGTCCTCTTCTCTTGTATCTGATGCCCTTTTATAAGCTTCAAAATATCCACCTTCCCAATTCGGATTCGTGCCATAATGACCATGATAATGTACTCGTTCTGATTTTGAAAACCTTTCCATTCTTGTTGATTTTTGTTTGATGATATTTTGATAATGTTTAATGTAGCTCCCTTTTCAGCTTATCCTGTCTGATCTTGTTATGGAAGTAATAACTAATAATAATCTTATTTTTGTGTTTCAGATCAGATCCTAATCAAAGCTTGCAATCCATTTGAATGCCATGTTTGATTGCGTTTTGTCCATGTTTTGGAAAGTATTGAAGCCAAAACTTCACTTTTTGGAACCTTGCGTTCCTTTCTGTTGAGAGCTCCTTACATATCTCTTCTTGACCTCAGGTTGTTGCTGCCTATATTCCTGCAGGTTGAGGGGTTAGCTTGGAAAAGACCTATCGCACTTCTTGGGACTCTTCAAGATTTGAGCAATCCTCTAGGTATGGTTCTTGATGTCTCAGTGTTTATCTGTGTTGCATAATGGGATTGACACCGTTGACGTTGCCGGCGAGACTGTTGGACTTATTTGGAAAGAAATGGATGAACCTTTGAAGCAACAAATGCAGGTAATGCGCTTGCACCTGCTTCTATTTTCCATTCAAACAAACTTAAAAGATGCTGATTGTTTGTTTTTCTGTTCTCTGTATTTGCAGCAGGTTGTGTGATATCCAATCGATCCTCTAGGCTCAAGTATGTTATGGATCGTGAGAATGGAGCCCATGGACGTCCTGCCATAACTCCACGAATCGGGAAATAATGTTGAAGACTAAGGTCATAATGGGTATAGGTCCAACGTAAAGGAATCTAGCTAACTCTGCACTCTTTCTTACCCGTCTTCAACAAAATGGTCACGGAAGGGTAATGTTTCTGCGACTGCCAATGATAAGTTTGCATAATGTTGAATATGTCGCCATGATATCTGATTTTTCTTGATTTCAGTTCACTTATGATTTAATTTGATGGTGTTTATGCGGAGGTCCAATTCTGCCTTGTTTTTCGACTACCATTGATGTGAGAAAATTCGCACGGTACTTGTCTTCTTCGCGAAGGTCCGCAGAGATGTTTGACACGAGCTATGTATTGAACATAGCAGGTAATCACATGATGAATCCCAATCTTCCAGTTATCCCCTCTTGGAAATATTCACGGCAGAATGTCGATCCACTTATTGTCTTATTCTCAATCTCTTTTCTCCTTTGCAGTCAAAGTGATAACTTGAAGCCAAGGTACCCCAACTGCTTGGCAAAACAAGTTTGTTTGGAGAAGGGTTGTTCCCGATTGAAATGCAACAGATTCTCTACTGCAGCCGAGAGCTAATGCAGCCGACACATGACCTTGGTAATTGAAAAGGTGTCTCTTAAGGAGAGTTAGTGCAGTAACACTCTTGATTCTCTACTGGTATGATAGCGATGTAGTTGTAACTGTGAGCTAACCATGTCTGTTATTGCCTCTGTATCAGCAGCAGGGCCTGCTCCACAACAATATATGTTAGGATCCATACAATGAATTTCCTCACAATTCTTATCAGCAACAAAGGGGCCTTTGGTTGCCCTGGTATAGGGCAACGAACTGCTGCTATGAATATCTTCGCACTTGTCATGAGCTCTGTAGGTCTATCTTCAACTTCTTGTGAATGGACATTCGGTGGTATGCTTCTGGTAGAGATTCTAATTCTTCAAGAGTTTTTAATTCTCTGGTTTTATTTCAAACAGGTTGTAGATACCGACGATAGAGCGTAAGCTGCGGCGCTGCCGCCGATGCCGAGGCTGAAGTAGGGACAAATGTCGTTGCTGCCAAAAACAGACGAGTTGCTGCACGAGCTCTAAGTTCACCCTCACCTTCGGTGACTATGCTGAAGTGTTTTACGGACAAAAAGTCGCATTTTGGCTATCTTGAGACTCTTTCATATTTCTTCGGGCTTCGAAGGTACTATCTAATTTCTGGTTACGCAATTATGAAATCGTACTTGGAATTAGCTTACTGTCTTAGAGGAGCAGGATGTATCCATGTTTACTACCGACATTCCGACTCATTGGTTGTGGCCTGATAGATCCCCTCTTATTTGGTTATGTTGCAGGGTGTTAATCGTGTGGTTTTAAAAAGGCGGCTGCTGTTGTTATTGTTGCGCAATTGCGGTTGCAGTTGATGATTGTGAAACCGGCGGCTGGGACTGAGCTAGCAGCTTCTTGGGATCATAATTCTGATGGCTTACGAAGCAAACTCATCTGGATATATTGGAAGCAAATAAGTCTTTGATTGTTTTACACTTTGACTCGTTGATTTAGGATTTAGATGGGTGCATATTGTAATCGTTGGATGTATTGTTAAAGGCCGAATAATCCTCATTGTTGCAGGTGCGACCAATCTAAGAGCTCAATTGGTGTCTAATCTGCGGAATGTACAGCGGATAAGGTCAGGAAGCAATTATGCCGTGGCTTATCGATTGAAGAGATGTGCCGCAAGGTGAAGCAGCTCGCATGAGTTCCCGTTCAAAGTTTCTCTCTTCTTGAATGAGAAGAAATGAAGGCCCTTTTAATGCTGTGTACTCCTGTCGCAGGGCTAATAGTTTATGGCGGTTGAACTTACGTCATTGAAGTTTTGGATCCTTTATCCTTTCCTTTTTTTTTGTTGTGTACCTTGATGTAACCCCTCTATAAGAAATAAAATCCTTGTGGTCATAGTTTGAATGGCTTGGACCATTATGTAATGAAATCTTTTTAAAGAAAATATGAATCATGTTGCAGTCTTGCAAAGGAACAAGCATCCTTATTTTGTACAAGTGAATTTGTTGAAACTCCAATCTTGTTGAAACTGCCATCTTGACATGAGAACTCTTGGGAAACATGTCTTCTTATGGTATGCCATCCCATTTGAGCCACACTCCAACTTGGATTTCGAAACTTGTCTTGAATAATCATGGAGAAAAAGAACCCTTGAACTCTTTTAAAAAACAATTGATGGAAATGCAGACTTGACTTGGGTGCCCGTTGAGATGTAATTCTTAATATAAGCTCGAATTTTCGAATAGTGAACTTTAGAACCAAACGTACTAGTCACGTCTTTGTGATGTTGGGCTGTAAGTAAATCTATACATTGACACCGCTGCACTAGCGTAAGCTGGTTAGCCGTAAAAAATAAATATTAAAAATAAAACCAAATAATAATAGAAAACACGCAAAACGGGAGGGTATCTTATGGTCAAAAATTAGGGTGCAACAATCATCTTCATAGAATATTCAGCAAATTCTTCAAATCTCTTCTTGCATGAAAACTTCTCTCCAAGACAAGAAAATCTCCTCTCAAATCTTCCTAAAATCTCTTACAAACCTAAGAGATGCTAAGACGCAAGGGTGGAATGATTATTTCTTACATGCAAGGAAAAAGTGCATTTAATAGGCTATGGGGTGCCACCCTACACAAAAGTGGTTTTTCTTCCCAAGACATGACATGTGTCACAAATTTGCATGTGCTGAATTTCACTCAGTTCGCGGCGCGAAGGGTGGTCGCGGCGCGAACTGCGCAATTTGAGAATTGTTTGCTTTGTGTTCCCTCAGCATTGCTTTTACCAAACTTTTCTTTCAAGTGTTGCTCTGGAGATCTTTTTATGCAATCCTTCTTTTCTTGACAAAAATTCTACAAGACTTAAAGAAAAAGTGAAATATCTATTCGAACAAAACAAAATAACTAAAATTGAATGTTTTACTAAATTGTGATAAAAACTTGTGTGAATTTAATAAGAAACCGGTAAAAGGGACCGATAAAATATATATATAAATTAATACCAATTATTCCCTAACAACTCTCCCCAACTTATCATTTTGTTTGTCCCTAAACAAAAGTTATTCTTAAAACAAACCAATTTATGAAAGCAGGGAATGAACAAGTGCTAGAGGATGATATTCAAATGGTTCAAAAACATACAACACTCTTATGATACACCTACTTTCAAAATTAGACAAAACATGAATAAAAATAATGGTTGGCTACAAAAATTATACCAAGAAATTCCAAGTAATACATGTCAAAATTGAATCAAAACTACACACACATTATAGTGATGATGAATAATCATAAGGATTTTCTTACACTCATCCGAACAATTAAATCAACATAAACTCAAATCATGCGTTCATCACAACATACACTAAATCATGAAAAATCTTGAGAATCAAGAGGTCTTTTAAGGGTTGTAATGTGGTTCTGGTTAAAGAGAAAGGACATGATCACAAGACTCAACTAAAGATTGCCTATTCTAAAAGAGCATTTCCTTTTATTCAACAATCTTTATTATTATTATTATTATTTTTATTTTTTTGATAACACACCACCATGAGCTTTTCTTTTCATTTTTCTTTTTTGTTAGCTCGAATATTTTCAAGGTGATGTATTATGTTTTCTCCCCAACTTCATCATTTTGACCATAGTTGATGCAATCAAGCTCTCTACTTAGACATAGGCAAAAAATCACATTGCGACCAACTTTGGTTTAGGTTTACTTGAACGAAAGAATTTAGGATCCATTTATTTACCATATTATCAATGGTATTTAAATTTATACTTCGGATGGATCCTAATATAGGCTCAAAAGGGGTTTACTACGGATCACTCCTCACAAGGTTTTTAATTTCTTTGGCCAAGTGGTTTTTCTCAATAACAAAGATTGCCTCTATCCTTTTCAAAAAAGTTTTCTAAAAAATTAGATCAATGTATGATTTAGCATGATAAGACTGAGTTGAAAAGAAATTGTCGGTCTCCCGCATTTTAGTGTATAATGAAAGGTTACCTCACAATTGGTTAGGTCCTAATTTGATTCAAAGTAAACATGTAACTCAAGGAATTTTATGATAATAATTTTGTAACAAACCATTAAACTATTCATCTAAAGTCTAAAAATAAAAATAAGGTTTACCTTGAAGTGTCGACAGCTGGTTCTTATCATCACCACTCAAATTTTCCCAACTTGTTCGTCGCAATCCTCTTGGTACCTTCAACTTACTCAAGCACAAGAACAATTAAACAAAAATTTAAAAAGTGGGGTATACCAAAAAAAAGTTTTGAAAACACACAATTTAAAAGTCACAAAATAGAAATGCATCCAACAAAGAGGTTAATGGTGAAACTAGAGCCACCAATGTACATAATGCAAAAACGAAATTAAAATAACAAAACTAAAATAACATAAAAAATATAAATACTACCACAATATCTTCACTCTTCTTCATCATCTTCACCACCTCCTACGGGTCCTAAAACATCTTTCATCTGTGCATCTTGGTTCGTGCCTGGAGCGTGGCTACTACTTCCTGCCCCCTCATAAAAGATGGCCTGCCCTTAGGCCAATTAGCATAAGCAAAAAGTGATAAATGGGGTTTGAGGGTGGTGGGAATCTTGGGGGTTCTGAATTTGTTACAGGGAAGAATATGGTTGGTGTGAGAGGGGAGTGAGTAAAAAGGGGAAAAGAAATAGGGAATTTTTTTTCAGGTCGCGGCGCGAAGGGTGGTCGCGGCGCGAACTGGTCAGGATTTTGAAATTTTTTTGTTATAGTGAGTGAGCTTCCAGTCTTTTTCAGCACTTGTGTCAATTTATGCTCCTCTTGAGTGGATAAAGCACTATTAATTATCACCGTTTTGGTGAAATTATCACCAAGGAATACATACTTCAAATGTGGAGGTAGCATTTTCAATTCCAACTTTGATTCTTCCACTTTCGTCTTCTCATCCAACTCCTCAATATTTTCTTCATGAGAGACAATCTCTCCACTAGACCCTAATTCACACGAAATTGCCGCAATTTCTTTTTCCTCCTTGATTACATCGATTCGGAAGGAATCGTGCTTGTCTTTAGGATACTTCATGGCTTCAAAAAGATTAAAAGTTACCTCTTCATCTTGCACTCTCACTTTCATGAGACCATCATCAATGTCAATCATCATCCGGGCTGTCTTCATGAATGGTCTTCAAAGAATTAAAGGAACATCACGGTCCTCGTCCATGTCCACTACCACAAAATCTACCGGAAAGAAGAACTTGTCCACCTTGACTAGCATATCTTGTGCAACTCCATATGGTGAAGTGGTAGACTTATCGGCTAGTTGGAGAGTCATTCTTGTCGACTTCATCTCAATGTTTCCCAACCTTTTGATAATTGATAAGGGAATTAGATTGATGCTGGACCCTAGATCAATCAAACCATTGCCAATGTATGTGTCTCCAATGGTCACCGGTAAAACTACTCGGCCCGGATCGAACTCCTTCCTTGGGGTGTTTTATTGAATTATAGCGCTGCATCGTGCATCAAGTAAAATTGTTTCATCTTTAGTATACCTTTTCTTTTTTGTGAGAATATTTTTCAAGAACTTTGCGTATTTTGGCATTTGTTCTAACGCTTCGGTAAATGGAATACTAATTTGAAGTTGCTTGAGTATATCCCTAAACCGTACGTAGTGCCTAGCATTGTCCTTCCTTGATGGTGCGTGTGGATAAGGTAGGTGTTGAACTGGAACATGACTTATGCCTTTATCCCCCCTTTTTCTATTTTTCATTTTTGACTCCTTCTGAACACCACTTTTAGGATTCTGATATTGCCCAGTTCGCGGCGCGAAGCTCTGGCGCGGCGTGACCTGAGAAGAATTTTTCTCTTCATCACTTTGAGCCTCCAACAATTCCTCCTCATGATTTCCAGCTATGACATTTATATCATCCTCCACTGTAATTTCCTCGTTTCCGTTGCTTGCCACCTTTTTACCGCTTCTTGTGGTAATTGCTTTACAATATTCCCTTGAATTGGTTTGAGTGTTGGCGGAGAATGATGGACTTGCTTGTTGTTCCGCCAATTGTTTTGCAAGTTGGCCTACTTGAGTCTCCAAGTTTTTGATTGCTGCTTCATTGCTTTTTTGACTTGCCATGGAGGCTTGTATGAATTGTGCAAGCGTATCTTCTAACTTGGAACTTCCGCCTTATGATTGTTGGCTTTGTGTGTTTGGATTTTGATATGGATTTTGTTGCTGAAAATTTTGGTTGTTGAATCTTGATTGTTGGTAGCCTTGGTTGTTCCTTTGAAGAGTGTTGTTGTGTTGTGGAGGATATCTTTGGTAACCTTGACCTTGATTGTTGACATAACTTACTTCCTCTTGAATCGGGGGACAAAATCCGGTTGGATGATCTCCTTGACAAAGTTCACAACTTGCTACTTGATGTCTAATTTGTGTTCCATGAATCTCTTTCAATTGTTGTGGAAGTTTGGACATTTGTTAAGTGAGCAGCTCCACTTGTTGAGAGAGTAGCTTGTTTTGAGCAAGTATGGCATCGTTGGTATTCAACTCAAGAACCCCCGCTTTCCTTTGTGAAGGACTACGGTCGTGTTGACTTTGTCGATCATTGAGTGTCATTTGATCAATAATGGTTTTCGCTTCCTCCGCATTCTTCGACATGAGAGAACCACCCGCGGTAGCATCCAAAAGTGTCTTTTGTGATGCTTGGAGTCCGTTGAGAAAAATGTGAATTTGTGTGAGATCATCAAAACCGTGACCTTTGCATTTCCTCAACATGGATTTGAATCTTTCCCAAGCCTCGTTTAAAGACTCGTTGCTTCCTTGTGTGAACACCGAAATAGCCGTTTTGGCTTCCATGAATCGGGATTGAGGGTAATACCTTTCTAGAAATCTTTCTTCTAACAAATGCCAATCCGTCATCACTCTTGTTGGTTGATCAAGGTACCACTATTTTGCTTTTCCCACCAATGAGTGTGGAAACATTCTCTTGAATAAGTTTTCTTCACCTGCTTCATCTACTACTGTAGAACCCGCAATCTCATAAAATTTGATGAGATGGTTGTACGGATCTTCATGATCCATTCCGTTGAATGGATTTGCATAAAGGAGTTGAAGGATTCCGGTCTTCATCTCCGTATTCCTTCCGCCTCGAGCAAATTGAGTTGTCCGCCTTGGACTATTAGTGGACATTTCGGTACAAGCGTCATAACCCATACTTCCTTCAACGGTTTCTACAACTTCCTCTTCAATTTGAGTAAGTGCAGAATTTGTTGCTGCTTCTCTTCGGTTCCTCTCGTCGGCTAGTTTCTTTCTTCTTCGTGTCTTGCTATTAAGCCTTCAGATTGTTCTTTCAATTTCGGGGTCGAATTGAAATTGCTCCTCGGTGGCTTTTTCTCGCATGCACTAGAATCTACAAAACTAACAAACCAAGTGAAACACAAGAGTGATAAAAAAAATAAAAACAAGAACTTAGAATAATGAATTATTGCAATGCATGTAATATCGACACCAATCCCCGACAACGACACCAATTTGTTGATAAGTATATTTCTGCCAAATATTTTTAATATCGTATCCACAAAGATTGGTGTTATTACCGCCGTTCTATGATATCGATTGTTGTAAGTTCAAAGGTATTCGAATTGTTTGTTGTTGAATAAATCGTTCTTGTCACTTGTAAGAAAAAATGAGATAATAAAAATGGTTTTAGAATAAAATGTGGAAACCTTGTCAAGATTGAGTTTCATTATCTTTGTTCTTTATATGATCTCAATATCACATGCATGCATTCAAACTCCATTGATAGTATTCAAGTGTCCTCTCAATAATATTTATGTCTAAATAAGATTGTGACAATTATTATATAAATCCTTAGACGATCTCTCCATCTAACTATTGATATAATAATCTTGAATGTTTAACACAAATAGAAAAGTAGTGAATAAATCTATCTCTACAATTTATTCTCTACTTGGAAAAATATCTTAGGTCAAGAATTAAACTATCTTTCTCAACAATAATTCAATTCTGATTTTTCAATGTAAAGAGAAAATATAATTCCTTATACCAAATGTAGTTTGTTACATGCAAGGATAGTAATATTACACAAACAACATAAGATAACTACTACCTCAAGCTTGACAAGAAATGAAATTAGCTGCTCATCATCTTCATAAAATATTCAGCAAATTCTTCAAATCTCCTCTTGCATGAAAACTTCTCTCCAAGACAAGAAAATTTCCTCTCAAATCTTCCTAAAATCTCTTACAAACCTAAGAGATGCTAAGACTCAAGGGTGAAATGATTATTTCTTACATGCAAGGAAAAAGTGCATTTAATAGACTATGGGGCGCCACCCTACACAAAAGTGGTTTTTCTTCCCAAGACATGACATGTGTCACAATTTTGCATGTGCTGAATTTCACTCAGTTCGCGGCGCGAAGGATGGTCGCGACGCGAACTGCCCAGTTTGAGAATTGTTTGCTTTGTGTTCCCTCAACATTGCTTTTACCAAACTTTTACTTCAAGTGTTGCTCTGGAGATCTTTTTATGCAATCCTTCTTTTCTTGACAAAAATTCTACAAGACTTAAATAACAATAACCCGCTTAGGGAGACAACTTGGGATCGCTATAGGAAAGGAGCGAAGACACAAGGTCGCCTGAAAGGAGGTACCGCCTCGTCCTTGGGAAGACGAAATGTGGGATAAGACGTGTCTTGGATAATGAGAAAGTCAAGATAGTTAATGACCCACATATCCCTTAGAAATAGAAATTTAACAGTCTACCTTTTGACTGGGCAGCCGACGACCTTTTTCCAAGAAAGCCCTGAGAATCGGGAATCCCTATAAATACCCATCCCTCAAAGGGATAGAGATCAAGTCATATTGACTAAGTACCACAAAATACTTCTCAGAGAGCACTTCGCTCTAGTAGTCATAACACCGATAATTTAACCGTCTGCCTGCAACCTAGCAAAGTCGGCCGCTAGTAAGGCCTCTCACCACACATGAATTGGTCCTTTAAACATCCTCAAAAACTGTCGTATAAGACTACTTGCCACCATGAGCTAACCTTCATCATATTCGTGTAATATGTCTACTAGGATCTCTGAGTCTCTCTATCGTTGCAGGAGAAATATTAAATTAATTTTTATTTTTAATTTTAATTTCATTTTTAAACAATTTAAACTTAAAAATATAAAACAAAAAGTCAAAATTTGTTCTTAGAAGGAATTAAGAACCCATCAAACTTTAAGTTAAGTCACATGCCTTTACCACTAGGCAAAATTCTCATAATTTATTTAAAAATAAAATTGAAATAAAAAATAAAACTCTATTTAGTATTAAAATATAAAAATAAAGAATAAAATTCATCGTGGTTATCTACATAATTATTAAAAGATACATATGACATAAATAATACACAGGTAGTCGTTACAATTTAGAAGTAGAAAAAAATACAGTCTGAAAAATATATTAATAAAGAAATTAATATGACTGAGTTAATTTTTATTTATTTATAATAAAGAGTGTTAAAAGCCAAAAAAAAAAATGAGAAACTACAGAGACACCTCCATATAGGTATAACCCCACAATATCTTCTACTAACAAGTTTTCAACAAAATTAGGGACAATAGTATAACGATGTACATCATTATTTAATCTGCAGTCGATTTTTGCTGACGCATCCGCAAATCAATTAGATTCTCTAAATGCATGCTTAATTAAGGTTTCATCGAATCTACTCAAAAGACTCCCAATCTTTTTGAGCATCTTCAAGCCTTCACTTATTCGAGGTCTCCCGTTTTTAATTTTTAATATCCATGACAATTTTAGAAGAATTTGAATTTACTTCTACTCTTCTAAATCCAAGGTCCAAGACTAACTTCAAACTTTCGAATAATCCCCATAATTCAGCCAATGTAGCTACTGCAAATGCCCACATTCTTGACAAAATTACCAATCCAAAAACCATTGTCGTCTCTGACAATTCTCTCACAGTCCGCAACAATGCCCTTTATACAAACACCATTAACATTAAGTTTTACCGTACATAGACTAGGAGGAACCCACTTAACAAGCCTAATCTCCTTCCTTCTCCCTACTGTCATATTATTCTTTTTAAGACTTCACCATATACTCCTTCAATCGTAAAGAGACAAACTGATATTAAAAAGTCTTACAAAATTCTCAATATATTTCTCTTTATTACACCAATACTAAATGACATTACAACCTATCGTTTAGTAAGAGATACATTCAACATTATCATTTAAACTCCAATTAATATTCAAGATAATCCAATTCTTCAACCCTAATTAAATTTTGTAAGAGATAAAATAAAACCTTTTATTTTTTTGAAGATTAATTTGAGGGTAATGTTTAGGGTGAGGGTTCAACTAAAGCCCTCACCGTTGTACTACGACAAAAATACCATTTGATTCTATCTAATGGTTTAGATTTGTTGAAAATTAAAATGAGTTTCTTCCAAAACAACTTTGTCAACTTCGTTCTGGGTCTCGCTCATTTCATCCAAGAAGATTTTCTTCCAAAACAACCAATCAAACTGTAATTTCCATTCAGGTATCTTCATGCGCATTACTTGTTTCTTTCCCATTCAATTTCATATCAACGTTCCTTAATCATCACCCACCCTAACTACTTTAATTAGGGTTTCATTTTCAAGTTTCTTCTTATTAGCGAGAACGAAACCAAGGAGTTTTGAAGGTTGGTTTTACTTGTTAGAGGAAGGATCTAGGAATTCATTTCACTTTTTCCATTTCTTGCTTTCAGGTGAGAATCCTTACTCATTTCTTTAGTTTTAGATATTGCACGTTAACTGTTTGTGAAATGTTCTACATGCTTGTTCCTAATTAAGGGTATGTTAGACTTCATCACATGAAGCACGGACTTCCGAAAATGATACCACCGGTAATAATTTGAAAAAAAAGTGAGGGAATTCTACACTTGTTGAACTCCTTTTTATTGGGTTCTTCCACCTTTTGATTCTGCCACCCTTTAACCCTTCTGCATTTATTTATTGTTTCCTTTGTTGTGTAGTTGAATGGACACAAGAAAACTATTACCCCTTTTAAGGGCTTGTGTGAATTCCAAGTCACTGAAGCAAGGCAAGCTCATCCATCACAAAGTTGTAACTTTTGGTTTGCAGAATGATATTTTTGTGAGCAAGAGCTTGATTAACTTATATGTTTCTTGCCGTTTGCTCGATTATGCACAGCGTGTTTTTGATGCCGTTGAAAACCCTTGTGAGGTATCTTTATGGAATGGCCTTATGGCAGGTTACACTAAGAATTACATGTATGTGGAAGCCTTAGGACTTTTTGATAAGTTGATGCATTATCCTTATCTGAAGCCTGATAGTTATACTTACCCTAGTGTTCTTAAAGCCTGCGGCGGGCTTTGTAGAGTTGTCCTGGGACAAATGGTACATACTTGTTTGATAAAAACTGGTTTGATGGTGGATATCGTAGTTGGAAGTTCTCTTGTGGGTATGTATGCTAAATGTAATTCGTTTGAGTATGCTATACAGCTGTTTGATGAAATGCCTGATAAGGATGTGGCGTGCTGGAATACGGTGATTTCTTGTTATTATCAAAGCGGAAAATTTGATGAAGCTCTAAGATACTTTTGCATGATGAGAAGATATGGATTTGAGCCGGATTCGGTTACAATCACAACCGCTATTTCGTCGTGTGCTAGGCTTTTTGATTTGGACAGAGGGAGGGTAATACATAAGGAGTTGATTAATAGTGGGTTTCAGCTGGATTCTTTTGTTAGCTCTGCACTTGTTGACATGTATGGAAAATGTGGTCACTTAGAAATGGCTATTGAAGTTTTTGAGCAAATGCCTAAAAAGTCAGTTGTTGCTTGGAATTCCATGATTACAGGATATGGTTTCAAAGGTGACTGTTTTTCATGTATTCAACTTTTTAAGAGAATGTACAATGAAGGAGTCAAACCAACTTTGACTACTTTGAGCAGTATAATAATGGCTTGTTCACGATCAGGGCAGCTACTAGAGGGAAAGTTTGTTCATGGATATATAATACGCAACAGAATACAACCTGATATTTTTATTAACAGTTCACTTATGGATCTATACTTCAAATGTGGAAAGGTTGAGTCAGCTGAAAACTTCTTTAAATTGATACCAAAGACAACAGCAGTTTCTTGGAATGTTATGATTTCTGGATATGTGACTGAAGGGAAACTTTTTGAAGCACTTGGCCTCTTCAGTGAAATGAGACAATCATCTGTTGAACCAGATGCTATTACTTTCACCAGTGTTTTAGCAGCTTGTTCGCAACTAGCAGCACTAGAAAAGGGTAGAGAGATCCACAATCTGATTGTTGAGAGAAATTTGGGAAACAATGAAGTGGTTATGGGGGCTCTCCTTGATATGTATGCAAAGTGTGGTGCTGTAGATGAAGCATTTGGTGTTTTCAAATGTTTGCCAGAAAGAGATCTGGTGTCCTGGACTTCCATGATTACTGCTTATGGGTCTCATGGTCGGGTTTCTGAAGCTTTGGAGCTTTTTGCTAAAATGCTGCTGTCAAATGTAAAACCAGATAGAGTTACTTTTCTTGCCATTTTGTCTGCATGTAGCCATGCTGGATTTGTTGATGATGGATTATATCATTTCAATCAAATGATCAATGTTTATGATATCACAGCTAGAGTTGAACATTATTCATGCTTGATTGCTCTTCTTGGACGTGCTGGAAGATTGCCCGAAGCATATGAGATTCTACAAAGAAACCCTGAAATCAGGGATGATGTTCAGCTGTTAAGCACCTTATTTTCTGCGTGCCGTTTACACAGAAATCTTGACTTAGGGGTTGAAATTGCAGAAAAACTTATTGATGAGGATCCTGATGATTCATCAACATATATTATCTTATCGAATATATATGCTTCTTTTGGTAAATGGGATGAGGTACGGACGGTGAGATCTAAGATGAAAAAGCTTGGATTAAAGAAGAACCCGGGGTGTAGTTGGATTGAGATTAACCAGAAGATTGTGCCTTTCTTTGTCGGAGACAATTCAAACTATCATGTAGAAGTGATTAATAAGTGCCTTTCATATCTCTCTAGTCACATGGAAGATGAGTGTAAACCAGTTTATCTATCACTTTGATGTTAAAGCACACCAACTTTACTATCTCAAATTAGCTAAACGGGATAACCTTTAGAAGACGGGCATGATGAGGATCTTGAGACAATAATTTTTGGTGTGTGCACTCATCAAGGGTTACCCACTCAATGGATGATTGAATTCAGGCTATCATTCATAACATGTGGAAGAAAATGCACTTCATGCATATGATATGTTCATTCATATATATGAATTTGTTTTTCTAAAAGAGCAGGGCGTGTCTACTCATTCAAATACTTGCACTTGACATAGAGATTTTCTCAGTCTATATCGTCTATCAATGTACTAAAGATAACTAGGTTGAATATTAGACTGGTAGTCTGATACAAATGCAATTGCTAAACAGAAGTTTGAACCATAGCATAGCAGTATATTCCTGCACATAACAAGTTAAACTTATGGTAATAAGTACCTAGATGAGTTATGCAGCAAAGAAAACGACCAGTTACGTGATCCATATGGTATCTGATCAGTGTCCAAAACAAGAGACATTGGTACGTATAATATCATTCTGCAAACCAAAAGTTACAACTTTGTGATGGATGAGCTTGCCTTGCTTCAGTGACTTGGAATTCACACAAGCCCTTAAACGGGGTATTAGTTTTCTTGTGTCCATTCAACTACACAACAAAGGAAACAATAAATAAATGCAGAAGGGTTAAAGGGTAGCAGAATCAAAAGGTGGAAGAACACAATAAAATGGAGTTCAACAAGTGTAGGCAATGAAAGCACAATAACTGCTTAAAGGTTGAACCTTTAAAAACTGCAAAATCATTTTCATTTCAGTGTGATAGAAGATTGATTCATCCTTCTACTTTTTCTGAATTTTGATGTTTTAGACTCAAAACTGGGGTTTTATAAGTTGGGTGTTTCACATTGTCCATTAGATTCGTCTATATCACAGTTTCAGTTCAATAACACAGGAATTTTTTTAACATGGACTTTGTGCAACCATTCAGTTTATTAAATATATTTTAAATTGAAGGTTTGTTGTATGAGTAAGCTGAAACTCCTGTTTGGATGGTGGATATTTAAGATTTTTGTTGAAATTTCTGGTTGATGATGCCCTGCTCAGAATCTGTGAGTTCAGTGGGAAAGAATATGTCAGTGGCTACTGCACCCAGGAAGCCTCGGATTTTACTTGCTACTAGTGGGAGTGTTGCTGCTGTTAAATTTGCAAATCTTTGTCATTGTTTCTGTGAATGGGCTGAAGTAAGAGCAGTTGCAACAAATCGATCTTTGCATTTTATTGACAGAACAGCGATTCCCAAGAATGTGATTTTGTATACGGATAACGACGAATGGTCTAGTTGGAAGAAACTAGGCGATGGTGTGCTTCACATTGAGCTTCGCAAATGGGCTGATATCATGGTCATTGCTCCATTATCGGCAAACACTCTTGGCAAGGTAATTTATTTGACAAATGTTGACTGATTTTGTCTATTTTATCTACATACATGCACGATCATATAAATGGCTTATATATCACTGCACATTAAAGGCCTGCTTATTTTCCATGTTTCTTGTTTTAATTTTCACTTCAAGTACACTAAACATAAGAGGTCAAATATTTCTTCACCATTTTCTCTTGCAATTTTTGAAAACAGATCTAACACTTTCACAATTTTTGAAAATTAAAACGGATAATGATTTTAGAAAGAAAATAAACCAGCTCTTAAAGACTTTCCAATTTCTATAGTTCTCACAAATTTGTGTGATGATGTGTTCCTATCAATTATATGATATTCAGTTTTTGTATGTACATCTTATATAGGGTTTACATGCATGTTTCTATTCTACTTAAAAATTTGACAATTGCCACTTTTTTCGGTTCCTGTAACTTAAATATATGCTGTTATAGATTGCTGGAGGGTTGTGTGACAATCTACTGACATGTATCGTGAGAGCCTGGGACTACAGCAAGCCGTTCTTTGTTGCACCTGCCATGAACACTTTTATGTGGAACAATCCGTTCACAGAGAAGCATCTCATCTCCATTGATGAGCTTGGTATTTCTCTCATTCGACCTGTTACAAAGAGGTTAGCTTGTGGGGATTATGGCAATGGCGCAATGGCTGAACCTTCTATCATTTACTCCACTATAAGGCTCTTTTATGAGTCAAAGGCTCAGCAAGGTAACGTCCGTGTTTAATAGTGTTAGTTAACAAATGTATAAGTATGAATGGTTTGCTAGGATTTGTCTGGACCCTTTTGATTTGTTTTATTGAATCATTGTTTCGGCATTTTGTGTTTGTCGTACATCTGCCCTGATCTTAGGTGGTATGTATTAGTCATATTCTCCTTTTATGTCTCATAGGGTGATGTTTGTCAACCCTTTCGGATATTTTTGCTGTGTAAAATGATTTCTTCTGAAATTTTAGCTAACACAGGATTATTTCTGTTTGTAGGAATGACCTCAAATTAATTGAACCAAATTTTGGTTGTTATTTTTCTCGCAATTTTTCAATAGTGCCTGTGAACTTTTTAAAGATGTTTCCTCTCAAGGGAACGGATTTGCTAACGTTATGGCGGCCTTTCAAGTATTAATATCTGTTGGATTAATCTAAACACTTATTTCTTGGCACATTTAGTATCATTTCTGTTAAAAACACACAAAATTGCATGAATATCTAATTAAAAACTATTACAATGTTGTTTTAGTTTCTTTGTAGTGTTTTCACTTTCATATGACCTTTGATAATCACCATCATCATTGTCACTGTTGAGCTTCGTCTTCTCTGACCGTCTCTCTCACAATTACATAATTCAAAATTATACAATATATTCTTAACAGTTGAATAAAACTTGTTTCATACTTCCTCTTTTCTAAATGTATAGTATAAACTAAATATAGTATTAATGATTTGGTTTTATGTTAGTAAGTTGGACAAAAAGGTCACAATCTGAACAAAGAAAAATACTGTTCAGACTGACTGCCGACAGTTCTTAACTCATGCACATAAAACAGATTATTTTATCAAAAACACATAAAGCCAACTACCGGAATAAATTGACTATTATTTAAATTTATTTTTGCTGAAATAAAATCAAGCATAGACCATTAAATTAAATTAAGTAAAAAACGAAATTATATTTGGAGAATCAAATGTAGATAAATTTAAAATAATTTAATATTACTATTCTAAGATTAATATTCACATAATAGAATAGGTTTTCACAGAAAATAAAACAGTAATTTGAAGAATATAATTATGTTTTCTAAATTATATTTAAAGAGTTAAACAATATTAACATTTTTAGTACAACTTGATTATTACATCTTTAGTTAACATATAAATTCTTTTTTATTTATAAGTTATTGCAAATTGCAAGAATAAATTGTGGTCTCAAGTTGCACTAAAATTAATATTTTTATGGAGAATTTACATTCTATTTAAATTCTACTTGGAGAATTAGTATTCCCAGTTGCATCAAGAGGATGTACACAATTTATACCAGAATATAATGTTTTATATACTTAATATAATGTTTTTGTTAAAAAACAAAAGATTCTATAATGTCAACATTATCCAAAGTGGGACCTAAATTATTATAGAGGAATAAGATATTCTCATGTAGCCAACGCTACATTCGACTTTTGTTGAGTAATCCACCCCTAACAAGTGACAACACGTTCTATCAATGTCCCTACTCCTTTTTCACCTAAAAATAATATATAGAGTGATATTTATCATTATTCAGAATATCTTAAGATGATTTCGATTTATCTATTTTTTTTCCTTCATTTTTTCTCTACTAATAACCATTCCACTATCCCATTTTATTAAACTTTATATAAAATATTTCTCTTATTTTTTTCAAACTCAAATATTCAAGTTTTTTATTAATATTAATAATTATGTTATTTATTAATAGCTTAATAATATTAAAAAAAAGTGAGTTAAATAGCAATTCTTTTTTCTGTTTTCGAAACTCTAAAACGCGATACTTTCATCCTGCACCTCTTATCACATTTCTCTTTCAGTTTTGTGCCTCTTCTCTTCATATCTCTTCCATCTTTAATTTAAACTATCTTCATCCATAACATTTGATTTTAGTTTTTTTGTTTGCGCCTATAAACAAGTTTGGTTTAAGAAGAAGATGACAAAAATTGTTGGTGCACAAGATAAAGAAGATGAAGATGGAAGAAGAGAAATAAGAGAGAGAATTGAATAACAAACTTCTACTACTCTTGCAAAATAGTTACAGTGAATGGTTACATGTTTGATTTATATACACAAACAATAATACCACACAGGTGAAAATACTAACCTACACTAGATAGGTTAAGCTTAACAAAACTAATACTACTAATGAATATGAATTACTCCAAACACCACCCCTTAATTCATATTCAGCTAACTAAACTCTACAACATCAATTCCATCCCTCGAGTGAAGAAATTGATTAGTCTTAATCGCTTTTGACAAAACATCTGCCAACTGCTTATGGGTGCTACAGTGCATAACTTCTAGCACTTCATTCTGAACCTAACTTCTGAGAAAGTGATACTTAGTCTCAATATGCTTGCTTCTCCCATGTTGCACTGAATTCTTGACAAGATTGATTCCAGACTTGTTATCAATCATCAGTTTCAAATGCTTTATCTTCAGATCCTGCAATAAATTCAGAACCCAAACAACTTGACATGCCGTCATAACTCCTGCAATATATTCAACTTCATAGGTTGACAAAGCAATAACTTGTTGCTTCTTGGAACACTAAAAAATAGAATCTCTCAGATACTTAAAAATATCCAAAAGTACTTCTTTTGTCAACTCTATCTCCACACCTATCAGTGTTTGAGTAACACATCAGCTATGAATTAGCCTTTTCACCAGAAGCGAGCAGAACTTCATAATTCAGAGTCCCCTCAATATACCTCAGAATTCTAACAACAACTTGGTAATGAAACCACTTCGGTTTACTTATGAACCTACTAACTATTCCAATTGCATAACAAATACTAGGTTTGGTATTACACAAATACCTCAGAGAGTCAACCAACTGATTGAAAGTTGTAGCATCTAAATCATCACCCTCAGGATCAGAATCCAATTTGTGATTTGTTTCTGAAGGTGTGACAGACTCCTTACAATTCAGCAACTCAAGTCTCTTCAGAAGCTCAAGTTCATACTTCAGCTGATGCAAAATTATACCTTTCTCAGAGTACATAATCTTCATTCCTAGAAAATATGTTGTATTTCCTAGACCAATCATTTAAACCCATTCATCAATACCTTCTTGAACTTAGCCATCTCATATGAACAACTCACTATTAGCAATATGTCATCAATATATAAACATACCAGAATCATATTGCCTTAAGAAGTATGCTAAACATAGACAACATACTCAATCTCACACTTTCTAAATCTTTGGAGCTTGAAAACTGAATCAATTTTCAGATTCCAAGCTCTAGGAGCTTGTTTTCATCCGTACAACGCTTTATGTAACTTGTACACCATCCATTCCTGATTCTTTTTCACAAATCCAGGAGGCTGCGACACATAAACCTCTTCTTCTAATGGACCATTCAGAAAGGCATATTTCACATCTAAATGCATCAGAGGCCAATTCATGTTAGTAGCTATCACAATCACACGTCTGATTGTCTCATGTCTCGCTATATGAGCAGACACCTCAACGTAGTCTAACCCAGATTTTTGTAAAAAACCTATTGATACTAGCCTTCTTTTGTGTTTACCAATTGATCCATCTAGATTCAACCTCATCTTGTAGACCCATCTTACGCTGATGGATTTCTTGTTCTTTAGAACCTCAGTCAACCTCCAAGTCTTGTTTCTTTATATAACATTAAGTTCTTCTTTCATGGACTTTAGCCACACTTTCTTCTTGAGTGATTTTTCAACACTAACTAGTTCAGAGTCTACTAACATGGCACACTAAATGACTTTCCCTTCAGAGTCTATTTCAGTATCTTGCACCATGTCAAACTCTGTAAATTTTCTTAGAATGTTTATGATTCTTTGTGGCCTAGGAATATGTTCAGAATCTTCTTTGGACACTGAAATAATACCTGATGCTGGAACCCCAGAAGTACCACCTTCAGAGGCATGACCACCTTCAGAGTCTGGAATATTTCCAGAGTCTGAATCTCCGGTAGAGTCTGAATCACCATCATAATCTGGATCAAAATTACATTCACCTTCAGAGCCATTCTCGTCTTTCGTATCAGAGTTACTATCAGACTTTGACTCATCTTCAGAGTTATAATCCCCTTTAGAAGAAGATTCTCCTTCTGAGTCAGAAATCTCTTTAGAAGTCAACTAGAGTTGGATTGAGACTCGTTCTAATCCCATGCTTCTGATTTATTCACAATGACATCTCTGATGAATTCAACCTTGTTAGTGAAAATACAATAGAGCTTATAAGCATATGTACCATGGCACCATACAAGTAACACAACTCTGCTTCTGTCATCCAGCTTCATTCTCTTAGCATTTGGAACATGCTTGTAACAAACAAAACCAAACACCTTCAGATTGCTCACACTTTGCTTATCTCTAATCCAATTCCCTAAAGGAACAATTTCCTTTAGCTTCTTGGTTAGACACCCGTTGAACACATATACTGTAGTGACAACTTCTCCCCACAAGGTGTGAGAGACCTTCTTCTCCTTAATCATGCTTCTTGTCATATCAAGCAAAGTTCAATTTCTTATTTCTGCAAGACCATTTCATTGAGGAGTGTATGGAGTAGTAACCTCATGCTCAATTCCATTATCCTCATAGTACTTTCTGAACTCTGTAGAGTTATACTCACCTCCACTATCAGTTCTGAGAATCTTTAGATTCTGACCACTCTGATTCTCAGCCTTGATTATGAATTTCTTAAATTCAGCAAACACCTCATGTTTGAACTTTATAATGGATACTCATGTCATCCTTGTGAAATTATCCATAAATGACACAAAGTATTTGTTCCATCCAAGTGAAGGTACTCGAAATGGTTCGCACACATCAGAATGCACCACACCCAAAACATGCTTTGCTATTGGAGGCATTTCATATGCAAATGGCAGTCTTAGTTGCTTCCCTCTCATGCACATATTGCATGACTTCTCTGACTTCTTAATTGCAGGAATTCCATGTAATAACTTATTTGATTTCAGATACCCTAAGCTTATGAAGTTCAAATTACCAAATCTTTTGTACCACAACTCACTTTCCTTTACAACGCCTGT
>OZ012738.1:64735518-64770518 GCA_963859935.3 Lathyrus sativus | reverse complement strand
CATCAGCAGCTCTGAATCAACATCTGGCTTCAATTAATTTCCAATCATTCATGAGCTTCAACAAGCATCAATCTCCATCTTCATGATCTTCAGGTAAGGGTTTTGATCATCAGTCTTCCATCTGCAATGGCTTTTCTTCAAGTTCAAACCTCCAGGATGAGGAATCAGTCACAAGAGTGAAGTGAATGAATGTTAGACAGTTAATTACCTACCAAGGGTGGTTCATCAACTGTTAACATTAAACAGAAAGTTTCCTCTCAAAAGTTCTATCTTTCAAATATATTCACTGATCCTTCCAAAGGAAGGAGGTGGATATTTGAAAGAGACTTTGAATCATAGAGAAAGGATGGATGCAGACAAGGCATTCCATGTTTGAGAAACAAGCTTTCTAATCTAGAGCTCTGCCTAGCTCCTAAACCCTAGCCTCCTCAGCATCTGCTAGCAAGAACCTCCTCTTCAACTCTGGCAGTTGATCTTCAATCTCTGGATCTCCAATGGTCTTCATCATCTCAAGTCTTCAGCTCTCCCAAGTTCCCAGACAAACCCAATACCCAAGCAAGCAAGCAATAATCCCCAGAGGGCACACCATACCAGTCAATCAAATATACAGTATATTAATAGCAGTAGGGGAATCCTGACTTTTTCTAAGGGATCTAATAACTACCCATAGCCCCTATAGTCCCATAACTAAACTAGTCAAACCCTAAGTCCTAAGGGAAAAGAATCAAATCTCCTAAGTCATCACCTAAAACCCTAGTTTTATCCATGTTGTTCAAGCCTACATTAAGCACCTAAAATTAATTTCTAAAAATGGGAATTAAATTGTTTCTACAAGTTCAATATCTCATCTAAGCAACCTAAAAAGAATGAACAAAAAATATGAAAGTATCTAATAGAACAAAAATTAACAAAATCATGCATGAAATGAAGCTACTCAAAATGTCATTTATTTAGAAAATATGGGAAAAATATCAAATAAAAATAAAAATGCAATTTTATTTAATGACAATTTTCTACACAGAACCAAGAAAATATAGAAAAAACAACCACTAAAAAAGAGTTAATTTCCTATTTTATATGATTTTTTTTAAAGTTGGTAAAAATTAAAATGAATTAAAAACTAAATTGAATTAAAATGAGAGGGAGGGGGTACTAATAGCAAAGCGCCCTAGTTGTATTCTTGGATGGGCCAGGCAGTGGGGGTGCGCGTAGCAAGTTTGTTAAGCCCAGAACAAGTCAGAAATAATGAAAATAAAAAAAAGGACGCAGGGGGTGAGAATAGCAGGGTTTTCACGTTCAAATCATAATGGGCTCAATACTGGGGGGTGGGGATATCATTAACACACCTAGGCCCGCCCGTTTCATTAAATGAAACGGTGCGTTTAGGGCTTCTACCTCTCTCCCTCCAAATCTTCAGTATGAATGAGAGCCACACGATGGGCTCTGAGGTCAATGGTCCAACAAGCAATGGACGGCCATGATTGCGTCTTCCTCCTTGGTTCATGAGAACTAGGGTTTCCCTCCATGAAAACTCCATGCACGCATACTTTCAACCTCTCGGTTCTCTCTCTCCAGTCCATGGATCAACACGATATAAACATGAAAAACACTCCAATTTTCTTCCTCTACAAGACTATGGTGGTAGTTTGTTTTGAAACTCAACAAATCACTCAACCCGAGCGCATGACATTCTTGGTTCCATTAAAATACTCTGCAACTCATCCTCAAGATTCTCAACCAAACCTATACTAATCTCTTCTATACTTAATGGTTATCATTCTAAACTAACAAGCTAAGGTTATTATGTACTATGCTATGAGTTCTACATCCTAACAGTTTCAAGCACCTGTCAACAATCATCACTAAACAGCACCAAACTCATCCTAATCGTTCTACTAACAACCTAGATCACATCTAAACTAATAAAACCATGTAAATCTATCT
Organism: Lathyrus sativus; assembly: GCA_963859935.3. NCBI lineage: Eukaryota > Viridiplantae > Streptophyta > Magnoliopsida > Fabales > Fabaceae > Lathyrus > Lathyrus sativus. Next base: position 64,768,574 of record OZ012738.1, on the reverse strand, counting down.
ATATCAAGCTATGGGAGAGAAAATGCACCTGCTGCAAAAGCTTGGAAATAGATGTTGAACTCGTGGATCTGAGAGCCTTGATGCTTCAATCTTGATCAACTAACTCAGTGCTTGATTCTGTATGCAACACCTTGATGAATTGGGCTTTGGATCTTGAGTTCCAATGGAAATTGCAATTTGTGTGTTCTTGATGGAAGTGCACGAAAATGATCAATATCCACCAAATCTTTGATTCAATTCTGATCCATGATGATGGTGAAATGTAGGAGGATCAATGTTGATGAGAATTGATGCTGAATTTGTGAGATTGAAGTGAATTTGCAACTTGGAGAATGAGAGAATTTTGGGAAATTTTTGGTGAAAAATGAATCCAACCCTTGCTCAATTCTGATTTCATGAATATATAGGGCTCAATGGAAACTTCTAGATCCATCTTACAACTTCCCTTGCCTTCCAACTTTGATTGATTTTTGGTTATGTTTCTTCAAATGCAAGTAACCATAAGTAACTTTGATTTTTTCCACTAAGCTCAAAAATGTACTTGAACCATTGTCTTTGAAATGTCTTTTGGACCCAAAATCATATATTGGAAGTCCCCATTTGGACTTATAAATCTCTCAAACCATTTTTCACTTTGACTTTATTTAAGTTATAAGCCATTTTAGTTCAAATTTGACCAATCATGCAACTTCATGTTATGAGCTTTTCTAACAATTTGTGACCTTCTTTCTAGACTCAAAATGTCATTTGGAGCAAGTTTGGTGTTGTAAGTTTTTCCATTTGAGGCCTCCTTGTATGAGTTTTGGACATAGGTTAAAATGACCTGTAATTCACAAATGACCAAAATACCCTTTGCTTGCCAAGACCATAAGTTGAGTTCCACACATCATATGAAGGCATGCCATACCATTCTAGAAAGCTAAGACAATTAGGAACAATTCCTATGTTGACCAGAAATTCATTTGAAATCTCCTTGAGGGGTAAAACTAGCTTGGAAGTCAAGTCACTTTCACAGACAAAATTTCAGATACCTCAGATGACCTGTAACTTGCAAGGACCATAACTTGAGTTCTATAAATCTCCTTGATGTCTTCCACCACTCAAATTAAAGGTCTTGAGATCCTCTACAAGTTTCATGTTGGCCAAGGATCCATTTGAAGCTAGCATTTTGACTTATCTTGCTTGGAATTTTGACCTAAACTAGGGGATTTTACACAGAAACCCTAATTTAGAAGCTCCTCTTCTCCTTGATTTCTCTTGAATTCTTCTTGGCATATCCTTATATCTTTCTTTATATGTTCAATGATGAACCCCACATCTCTCCACTAGACTTGAATGCCCCTTAAATCAGTCAATTGACCTAGGGTTGACCTAGGGTTGACCCAGATGAAACCCTAGTTGACTTCCTTCAGCTATAGCTCTTGTGCTCTCATCAATGACTTGTCTCCTTCTTTAAATAACTTTCTAAGTCTCTCATAATGTCTAGATACTCTCCATGCCTTCTCCTCACAGCTCACAACCCTCTTGTTGACCCTCAGATACCCTCAGCTAGGAGATGGACTCAAGGCTTGATCTGCTGAACTCTTTGCTTTCAAATTCTTTCCTGATGACTTGAATGAGATTGAATTGGGATAATAACCTCTTGATAGGCTTCTAGAGATGAGAATAAAGATTGGTCCCCCTGTTGTATGACTTGCTATGCTTATGCTGTGCAGATGATTAGTCTATGTACATGACTCTATATGCAAATGCTAATGATATTGAAACCTAAACCAAGGAATAAGGTTGGGCAAATTTTAGGGTGCAACAGCTGCCCCTATTCAAGCGACTTGGACCCGATTGGGTGAAGAGCCCGGAGCCTTCAGACATTCGCGGTACGAGACGGTTGAATACTAAGAACCCGGAAATTTGCCAACCGCAGAAATAAACTGCGCCCCTGCTTGGGGGAACGACATTCATCAGCTGAATTTAACTGTTACGGCAACCCACTGATCTCGTGCGACCGTGCTGGGGATTGTCTTCCTCGTTCTGAAGGGGATTCTGTCATAACAGATTGCTTGCTTGTCCACATTAGGACTCTGTCTATCATCGATACGAAGAAATCTCAACTAAAACCTGTCCACGTTAGGATTCCACTTGCTGTTAATCCAGAAAAGTCTCGGCAACGCCGCTGGGGATAATTCATCTGTATTTCCATAAACTGAATCGTCCACGTTAGGAATAAAACTCTTCCACATTAGGAATACCACCTGTCCACGTTAGGAATCATTTCTTCTGTATCTGTCCACGTCAGGACTAACCCTTTCATCTTTTCACGTCAGGAAGCAATCTTCTTTCCACATAAGGAGAACTATATCAATCTTTCTTTCCACGTTAGGAATGTTTCTTCTTTCCTCGTTAGGAATACCGTTTCCTCTTTCCGTCCACGTCAGGACTAAACTCTCCACGTAAGGAATCTATCTCTTTCTTTCCACGTCAGGAATCAATCTTGATATGTCCGCGTGAGGACTCAATCTTTCCACGTAAGGAATAAACTCGTCTTTCCACGTAAGGAAACCATTTTTCTTCCACGTAAGGAATGTTCTTGATATGTCCACGTAAGGACTCTGATCTTTCCACGTTAGGAATCAAACCTTGATTTGTCCACGTCAGGACTAAACTTTTCCACGTAAGGAAACACCTTCTCTTTCCACGTCAGGAATCAACTTCTTTTCCATCTGTCCGCGTCAGGACTAAACTCTTCCACGTTAGGAATGCACTTGTCTCCCCGTAAGGAATCCATCTCGATATGTCCGCGTCAGGACTCAATCTTTCCACGTAAGGAATGCGTTATCAATCTGTCCATGTAAAGAATCTAGCTTGATATGTCCACGTAAGGACTCAATCTTTCCACGTAAGGAAACAACTTCGTTCCACGTCAGGACCCATGTTTCGTCTTGATTTGTCCACGTCAGGACTCAGGCATCTTCGACCCGCTGGGGAAATACAACTTGTCCACGTCAGGACTCACTTCTTCATTGGTCCCGACCCACAAACTTCTTAGCACTGACGTGACAGCGACTTTGAGGCGGACTCTACTGGGGATATCTGGAAACCAAACTACCGGATGCCTGTTCTGATGCCCGGAGGCCACTTCTGAAATTCTGGTTCATGAAACCTTTTGATGACAAATAACTCTGCTTGGGAATAAAGAGAAACTTATCCTGGTAACTCTGTGGGGAATACTGTCGAAACTGACATTATCCTTGGATGCCTCATGCCGAGATCTTGACTGTTTGGTAGTTCATTTGAGCAAGAGTTCTCTCCACTTGAACTGCTAGAGTACAGAAATTGCTTCAGCAAAATAAATGCTAAAGATAATGCCGACTCCGCCGGGGATAGCCAGATGCTACAGAATTATCCCAGCAAAATAAATGCTGGAAGGGTGAAGTCAATCCTGCTGGGAAATTGGGAACTCAGACCGAGCACCCTGTTGAGGTAACCCCCTGCTGGGGAATATAACCTTGCTGGGGAATAACAGATGTGCATAGTACGATCGGACTTTCTGCTGGAACGTGAACTGATATTACACAGTATCTCTGACAAAATAAATGACAGGACCCACCATCAACTCTGCTTTGGAGAGTCTTGATCTTCGAGTTCCACTGGAAGGAATGAAAACACTTGCAAAGAGAATTCCGCTGGGGATAGGATGATTCTCTCGGGGAAAATCCACTGACTCCGCTGGGGGAGAGTGCATGACCCTGCGGGGAACGATGAACCTGTCTGAATACAGCCTTACGATCTTGGAATCGCCAAACTCTATTGAGGACAAATAACTTTTCTGCTCCCTTTGGGTAAGCTACGGCTAGCTGGGGAATTCTATCCTTCTTCAGGAAGAACATGCATGACCTGCGTGGGGATCAAGTCTTTCGTTATCGCAATCTTTTGATCATCTTCCTCGTATGGTTATGAAACCTGCAACAACACAAACAAGACAAGACAAGCCTATGCAACCAAACCAATTCAGGTTAGTGGTTAGTGACGTTACATTCAGTTAATTCAAAGCTTTAGCAACTGTCGGCAAGGGCCAGTGATGTTATACTCATGCTAGCTTCACTAAACTTAGGCGTTTTATCATGCACAAAACAGTAAAGAACCAACATCAAGTACTGAATAACATATTTTATTGATCGGGCCCCTGAATGGGCGGAGTTTTATACATGGAATGTAACTCCTGAAATGAGGAAGCTACGCAAAGCAAATATACAAGTATGCAAGTATGCACAAGAAGCATGAATATTGACAACTTAAATTTGTACACATGTCGGCAACGGGATGCAGATGAACACTACGAACTGATCCTCCCATGACTCGCCCGACTCTAATGCTTTCCCGGTATCCCCACTTCTGAAGAGATTGTATCCGATAACTGGCTCCTCAAATATATTCTCCCGCATTGATGCTCATTGCAATTATCCAATCCGGACCGCAGTCATTTGCTTTTCAAACCCCTAACTTTTGCGTGAACCGCCCTTTACGGGTTTTCAGTTCACCGGGATACCCTTTCTTTTTTGCCGAAGCCGCCCAGTGTAGGTTTTCAACTTCGCGGGTGTACATTTTTTCAATTTTATCCCTAACTTTTGCCCGAACCTTTTCATTCTGTTTTTGGTTCGCCAGGATGCCCCATTTTTGCCTGGACTTTCTTTTTCTGTCCAGCGGGTCTATTTTAAGCAAAGTATTTTTTAACTGCGTCCGAATTCACAGGTGACGTGAAGTCTTCTCCGTCCATGGTGGACAACAACAACGCTCCTCCTGAGAAGACTTTCCTAACAACGTATGGCCCTTCGTAGTTGGGGGTCCACTTGCCCCTGTGATCTGCTTGCGGCGGGAGAATCCTTTTCAGCACAAGGTCGCCCGTCTGAAAGCTTCGCGGATGTATCTTCTTGTCGTACGCTTTCTTCATTCGGCTCTGGTACAAACGACCGTATGCTAGAGAAGCTAGCCTCTTCTCATCCATCAAGCTCAGTTGGTTCAACCTGTCTTTCACCCATTCTGCCTCGTCCAGCTGAACGTCTCGCAATACCCTCAGAGAAGGGATCTCAACTTCCAATGGTAGCACCGCTTCCATTCCGTGTACCAACGAGAACGGAGTTGCCCCGGTTGATGCGCGTACCATCGTACGATAACCGTGCAAAGCAAAAGGTAGCATTTCATGCCAATCCTTATAGGTCACCACCATTTTCTGAACAATTTTCTTTATATTCTTGTTGGCCGCTTCAACAGCGCCATTCATCTTGGGTCGGTAAGGAGAGGAGTTGTGATGCTCGATCTTGAAATTCTGACAGAGCTCCTTCATCATTTTGTTATTCAGATTTGAACCATTATCCGTGATTATCCGCTCGGGAATCCCATATCGGCAAATGATATCTCTCTTGATGAATCTGGCCACCACTTGCTTCGTTACATTTGCGTAAGACGCCGCTTCCACCCACTTGGTGAAATAATCGATTGCTACTAGGATGAACCGATGCCCGTTAGAAGCTGTCGGCTCGATCTTTCCAATCATATCGATTCCCCACATCGAGAATGGCCATGGAGATGACATAACATTTAGAGGACTCGGAGGCACGTGTATCTTGTCAGCATAGATTTGGCACTTGTGGCACTTCCTCGCGAACTTGAAACAATCAGTTTCCATCGTCAGCCAAAAGTAACCTGCCCTTAGTAGCTTTCTCGTCATAGCATGCCCACCAGCATGCGTACCAAAGGTACCTTCGTGAATTTCCTCCATGAGAAGCTTTGCCTCTTTCTCGTCTACACAACGCAACAACACCAAATCGTGGTTTCTTCTGTACAAGACGCCATCTGGATTCAAGTAGAAATTACCCGCTAATCTCCTGAGAGTCTTCTGATCTTGACTGGATGCCCCAGCCGGATACTCTTTATTCTTCAGGAAATTAAGGATATCGAAATACCACGGTTTGTCATCAGATGCTTCATCAATAGCAAATACATAAGCCGGCCTGTCCAACCGAGAGATAGTGATTTGGGGAGCTTCGTTCCAGAAGTTGACCTTGTACATGGAAGACAAAGTGGCGAGAGCGTCAGCCATTTGATTCTCTGCCCGCGGTACATGATGCAATTCAACTTTGTCAAAGAAAGGCAACAATCTCCTTGCATAATTCATGTAATGTATCAAATTGGGCTGCCGTGTCTCCCATTCCCCTTTGATCTGATTCACTACCAGAGCTGAGTCTCCGTATACGTCTAGATGTTTGATTCGCAAATCAATGGCTTCTTCAAGCCCCATTATACAAGCTTCGTATTCGGCCTCATTGTTGGTAACAGCAAAGGTCAATCGAGCAGTAAACGGGATGTGCGACCCGTGTGGCGTGGTGATGATTGCCCCTATTCCGCTACCGTAAGCATTCACAGCTCCGTCAAATATCATCTTCCATTTGGAACCCAACTCTGGTCCCTCGTCTGGCAACGGCTCTTCACAATCCTTCATCTTTAGGTACATGATATCCTCGTCAGGAAAATCAAACCTCATCGATTGGTATTCTTCAATAGGCTGCTCCGCCAGATACTCAGACAGCACACTCCCCTTTATAGCCTTTTGCGAGACGTATTGGATATCATATTCAGTCAAGACCATCTGCCAACGGGCAATTCTACCCGACAACGCCTGCTTTTCGAATACATATTTGATAGGATCCATCTTCGAGATGAGCATGGTTGTATGATTCAGCATGTACTGCCTCAAACGCTTGGCGGCCCAGGCTAGCGCGCAACAAGTTTTCTCCAGCATTGAGTATCGAGATTCACAGTCTGTAAATTTCTTACTCAGGTAATAGATCGCATGCTCTTTTCTCCCCGTCTCGTCGTGTTGACCGAGAACACAACCCATGCTTCCCTCAAGAACCGTCAAATACATGATCAAGGGTCTACCTGCCACTGGGGGTATCAAAATAGGAGGCTCCTGCAGATACTTCTTTATTTTATCGAACGCCTTTTGACAATTTTCGTTCCACGTTACAACTTGATCTTTCTTCAAGAGCTTGAATAACGGTTCACACGTGGCAGTTAGGTGAGATATGAACCGGGCAATGTAGTTCAACCTCCCTAAAAACCCGCGCACCTCTTTCTCTGTTTTAGGCGTCGGCATTTCTTGAATTGCTTTTATTTTAGCAGGATCGACCTCTATTCCTTTTTCGCTTACGATAAACCCCAGCAGTTTACCCGATCTCACCCTGAAGGTGCATTTGTTAGGGTTCAGCCTCAGCCTGAACTTCCTAAGCCTTTTAAACAACTTCAGCAGATTCACCAGATGCTCTTCCTCCGTCTGGGATTTGGAAATCATATCGTCAACATAAACTTCGATCTCTTTATGCATCATGTCATGGAAAAGAGTCGTCATCGCACGCTGATATGTTGCCCCAGCATTTTTCAAACCAAAGGGCATCACTTTGTAGCAAAATGTTCCCCAAGGTGTTATAAAAGTAGTCTTCTCCATATCCTCTGGCGCCATTTTAATCTGATTATAGCCCGAAAAGCCATCCATGAAGGAGAATACAGAGTATTGAGCAGTATTATTAACTAACACGTCAATGTGAGGAAGTGGAAAATCGTCTTTTGGGCTTGCTTTATTCAAATCTCTATAATCCACGCACATTCGAACCTTGCCATCTTTCTTTGGCACTGGTACGATGTTGGCAACCCATGAAGGATACTTTGTCACAGCCAGGAAACCAGCGTCCCACTGTTTCTGCACCTCCTCTTTGATCTTCATTGCCATATCTGGTCGCGTTCTGCGAAGCTTTTGTTTGACCGGCGGGCAATCTTCTTTCAGTGGCAGGCGATGCACGACCATATCTGTATCGAGCCCGGGCATATCCTCATACGACCAAGCGAATACATCACTATACTCTTGGAGCATTTCAACCAGTCTTCGCTTGATATCACTCTGTAGTGCGGCTCCGATACGAATGTTTTTCTCAACCCCTTCCGACCCCAAATTGATAATTTCGATGACCTCGTCGTGAGGCAGAATGGCTCTTTCCTCTTGCTTTACTAACCAAGACAGTTCTTCAGGAACGTCGCTATCTTCGACAACCTCTTCTTCAGCCTGAAACACCGGGTGCTCAAAGTCGGGACGAGTCATAGGTGATTCAAGGATGTCATCTGAAAATGTTATCCTGCAAAAGGAATGGTTAAGTGCTTCAAAATGCGTATAAAGCGAATAACCATGTTGCCATTTTATTGAAAAAATATAAAACAAGAAAGACAGGGATTACGGTATTTGCACATGAAAAAACGCCATTTATTTAATGATTAACACGCAATGTTTATAACAACACAGCCCTACGCAAATCCTGATGCCCCGGGCAAGACATCAGATTATTCAACAATTAATAAAGCAAAGCATTACTGTTTAAAAGTCACAGGAACAAGCTCCTGAATAGACCAGTTGCACAGTCCTTGTCCTGGCGTGCTTGGCTGAATCCAGGCATCCATATCACAGTCGCTGTCTCCTTCATCAGACTCCGAAGCAGCATTGACGGTTTCATGACATACTCCACTGGCAGAGATGATAATCGGCTTTCTGAAACGGGGGGCCCCCACGGAAGGAGTTGATGACGACGGTTGGTACCCCAGCCCGAACCGGTCCATCTTCACAGGAATGTCCAGCACTTTGCCCCAGCCCTTGGCTTCTCCTGCTTCTACTAGAGCTTGAGCCTCCTTATACGATGAGACAGCTATCTCTGGCACTTTGCTCGGCCCGGGACCTTTGTCCTTGATGTGCAAACCTTCGAATGCCTGGCATGGTGTCTCGTGGATCTCCCCGTCGACTTCCACATATTTAAACGACGATAGATGGCTGACCAGGATGTCTTCTTCTCCGCACACGGTGACTACACTGTCTCCGACCATATATTTTAACTTCTGATGTAGGGTAGACGTGACTGCCCCTGCCCCATGAATCCAGGGTCTTCCAAGCAAGCAGCTGTACGCAGGCTGTATATCCATGATATAAAACTCCGTTGCAAACACTTCCGGCCCCACTTGCAGAGGCAAGGTGATTGATCCAAAGACTGTTCTCCGCGTGCCGTCAAATGCTCTGACTACCAAATCACTGGGTGTACACAAAATTCCTCGAACATCCAGCTTCATCATCGCCTTCTTGGGCAACACATTCAAAGATGATCCGGTGTCAACCAATACGTGCGACATTACTGATCCTCTACACTCCACAGATACGTGTAATGCCATATTATGATCTCTCCCTTTCGGAGTCAAGTCAAAATCGGTAAAGCCCAGACTGTGGCCTGCATTCACATGTGCCAATACTCCTTCTAGCTGATTTACGGAGACGTCTTGGGGCACGAAAGAAGTGTCCAGGACTTTCAGCAAAGCATTTCGGTGAGCTTCCGAACACAACAGCAATGATAGGATAGATATTTTGGACGGTGTCTGCTGCAGATGCTCCACAATCTTATAATCACTTTTTCGAATTAAGCGCATGAACTCTTCTACATCCTTCGATGCCGCTTCTTTTTCACTTGCTTGTACCGGAACATTTTCAACCACTTTCCCTTTTCCTTTCGCTAGTCTTTCAGCCTCCACTTCAGGAGATATAAAGATCCTACCACTCCTCGTCATGCCTCCTGAACCAACAACATTATCCACAATCTCCACTGGCTGCTTGTTAACATCAATCTTTATCCCATCACAATACACCTCTAACCCATATGACCATGGGACTGCTTTCGTGTTCTTGTACGGGATTGGCCCGGCCTTAGTTATGGTGATCGGTGGTCGCTGAGCTGGTGCTGCAATAGTGATCGTCTTCCGAGGAATCGTTACCGTGGCCACATCACTCCGATTATCCACTACTGCCCCCGCAGGCTCGTCAGTTGCCGCTCGATCAAACTGCAATATGCCCTCATCAATTAAAGCCTGAATGCCTTTCTTCAAATCCTCACACCCCCCAGCTAGGGTCCAACAGTCTAAGCAATACTCGTTACATCCTGGGTAGACACCTCCTTGTAACAGTCGGCTCTTTATCTCGCTCAGCGGCGTCTTTAAATCTTCAACATTCATAATAAGATTCAGGCCCTCCTCAGTCAGAATGGCGTTCGCCCCATGATTAGGCATGGGTTTCTGCACTATATTCGGACCTGCCGTTCCGAAGTTGATAGTCTTATTGTCCAAAAGATCCTGCACAACGTGCTTAAAAGCATGGCAACCTTCTATATCGTGACCCGGGGCCCCAGAATGAAACTCACAGTGCCTGCTTGCATCATAACCAAACGGGGGAGCTCCCGTTATTGGTGCCAGAGTTCTTTTCTCTACCAGATTCAATCCCAACAATGTCTGCAATAAATCGACATAGGTTGAGGGAGGCTTCTCAAACACCCTTCTCGGTTTACTACCCTGGAATCTTCGTTGAGCCTGCTGTGCCCCCTGCTGAGGCTGCTGCTGCTGTGGCATTGGTTGCTGCTGAACCGGTTGTTGTTGCTGGAGTGGTTGTTGCTGATAGGGAATAGTAACACTCGCCACCTGCTGCGGCCGACGATATTGACCTCGTCCCCTGCCTCGGCCTCGGCCTCCAAATACTGCGCTTGCCTCGCCCTGACGGCGCCCACCATAAGCTTTCCTATTACTGCCAGATGCAGTTGATTCCTCGACTTGGAACTTTCCTTGCTTAATGTTACGTTCAATCTTTTCTCCCATTAGAATCAGGTCTGAAAAACTGGCCAGAGACGTATGAAACAGCATATCATGAAACAGCCCTGTGAATGTGCCGACAAACATGTCATTCATTTCCTTATCTTCCACCGGAGGACGGACCCTGGCAGCCATATCGCGCCACCTTTGCGCGTACTCTTTAAAACTCTCCCCCTTCTTCTGCGAAAGCCCGGCCAACTGGACCCGATTGGGTGCCAGGTCGCTGTTATACTTGTAGTGAGCTACGAACGCCTCCACCAATTGCTTCCATGTCTTGATATCAGTTGGCTCCAACCCCATGTACCACTCTAGGGAAGGGCCCGATAGACTATCCTGAAAGAAATGCATTAGCATTCTTTCATCAGTTGAGTATGCAGACATCTTTCTGTAATAAGCTCGTACATGCACTTTCGGACATGTGTCTCCTTTATACTTATCGAACGCAGGAGCTTTGAATTTAATTGGCACCCTCAAACCAGGTACCAGACCCATGGTTGCCATGTCCAATCCCACAGCACTTTGATTTAAGACTCCCTTCATCTGCTCTTCCAGCATTCTAATCTTTTGGGAATCATCCATCGGCCCTTCGAAACCTCCTCCAGAGAAGGCGTCTTCCTGCTGATCTTCTTGCCACATACCGTTTCCAGCTCCGTACCCATCATATGCATTATTACGTCCAGCTCTGATCTGATTCATCCCCGGACCTCGGCCTCTGTTGCCGTACCCTTGAACTCCTCCAGCAGGACCAAAAGCCATAAATCCAGTACCGTTTCCGTTTCCAAAGCCTGCGTAACCCTGATTGGTCGCGCCATAACCGTCTTGCCCAAAGCCTTGAGCATTAAAGCCATACTTGCCAGTGTTATCGAATCCCTGATCGTTGAATCCGAATCCAGTATTGACAAAGCCATTGCCTCCTAGATTATCTCCCAAATTGACATCACCCAGCCCAACATTATGGACAGCGGTCTCATTCCCCACTCCAACGTTACCATTCACAGCAGCGGTAGCGTTGTTGACATTAGCAGCAGGTGTATTGATTACAGGCGGCGCCACTGGCGTGGGAGTACCGTCTCCATGAGTAGTATCAACCCGGACAGACTGATGATCTTCATTACCATGACCAGCGTTTCGGGCCAACAGAGGCTGGACCATGGCCTGCAAATTCTCCTGCCCTTTTGCTATAGCTTCCATAGTCTGCATGAAGAGGGCGAGCTTCTCGCGCACATCTTGCATCTCGTTCTGCATTTGGTCCATGATTTTTCGACAATTGGAGCGTGTAGAATAGCGGTGCGGATGCTGATCTGCAATCCTGTTAAGTACCTGCTACAGAGCAGGAAATAAGACACCATCCAAAGATTACCTGTAATGCAATATGAATATGAATGCAATGCAATGTGTCTGTGCATTAGGGAAGTTCATTCCCCCAGTTCTAGTGCGAAGGTGCCGGTGCAGTGACAGTGCTGACAATAGGAATATCGGAGCTGAATCATAGAAAGCCTCATATATTGCAGGGAGAATCAATAAGCCCAGGGTACAAAATCACTGAGAGTACAAAGAAGGCATGACCTCAACCAACAATCCTGGTGATGGTCAGCACTATGCAAATAAAGCATACAAGTTACTACATGAAATGATCAAATCCTCCCAAAAGTCTGGTACTCCTCTATCAACTTCTTGGTCTCCGGATGGCTTGGTCGATCAAGCAGCCCTTCAACAAGCTGGTTTCTCCTCTTAAGGACACGACGTACGTCTTCAGCAGTTTCTTCCCATGTTGCTTCTCCGAAGCAATCTTCTAACTTTCGCTTCTGAGACACTGCTTCATCTCTGGATTTGATTGCCTTGTTCAGTGCATGCTGGACACTATACCGGGTCATCACTTCCTCCTCACACTTCTTAATGCTAGACCTCAACTTCTCCTCGAGGTCGGAAATTTGCTGCTTTAGCTTATCTTCCCGCTTCTTATTGTTGGTGAGTGTAGCATTCCAAGTCTTATTGCAAGAAGATATCTCTCGGTGAGCGATGTCAAGCGCCTTCTTTTTGGCTTCCAGCATGTCATGGGAGCTTCTGAACTCTTGCCCCAGACGTTCACGCTTTTTCTTTTCCTCAGTCAACTCAGCCCCTAACCTGTTTAGCAGCTCGATCTGTTGTTGGAAAGCATATACGGCCTTGTTTTTCTCGCTGCGTGCCTGGGCTAACTCTTGCTCTAACCCTTCGTTGACCTTCATCAAGGCTTCTTTTTCCTTCACAACTTGCTCGTAGGCCTCCCTAGAAACAGTAGTTGGCTCTTCTGCCGGGACGGGAACAATGACGGGTGCAGCTGGAAATGGCATTAATAACTGACTTGCTCGTTCCTGGATCCAAACCCTGTAAGGTTCATAAGCCTGGCAATCGTTCTTTCCTAACAACGGCTTCCCTCTTCTGATAATACGCGTCCAGGCATGTTGCAGCTTGGCTAGTAACTCCCCCTTCACGTCACCGGTGAAGTACAGAGATTCCTGTACTTCTTCCTCCTGAGGTGGATTCTTCAGTGCATATCCGAACTGGCGAATGAATAGAGAAGGGTTGTAATTGATACACCCTTTTCTTCCTATCAGCGGCACATTGGGGTACCCAGAACAGCTGAAGATGGGCTCGGATCCCAACAAATCTCGATCAAACCATACAACGTCTTCGGAAGATAGCCTCATCAGGCGTTCTGACCAACTGGCTGAGGTTGCACTGTCCACAAATGGTCCCTTCATGGGAAGGTGACTCTTGAACCACATATTCAACAGAGGAGCACAGCAGTACACAGCCTTTCCTCTTTGGTTCTCATTCTTGTAGTGCAACGAATGATAGAAGTCTCCAATCAAAGTTGGCACTGGGTTGCCTGCAGCAAACAGATAGAAAGCGTCCAGGTCCACAAAGTTGGGCAAGTTAGGAAACAGCACAATTCCATAGATGCATAAAGCCAAAATAGCATTGAAGACCACCCAACAACCGTTCTTGGCGTACTCTTGAGCTTTGACAACTAAGAAATCAAGAGAGAAACCTGAAACCCCAAGCCAAGAAGTCAATAACAGTTCTGCAGCGTCCATATGTAAGGCTTTGGCTAGGTCCTCCAACTTGGGCTCAGCAGCAGAGTGAATAAAGGGAACCTTGTTCTGCACGGGAAGCTCGGTAAACTCCACATACTCCTCAATGGTGGGTCCTAGAATGAAGTCAGCAAACGTAAAGCATCTCAATGCGGGGTCATAGAACTGCATCAAGGTGTATAGCCCGTTCATCTCATCAGCAGTGGGCTTACAGACTAATCTCAGTAATCTCCCATGGCTCATTCTGAAGCTTCTCCTAACCTCCTCATCGGCAAGAGATATCAGACCAAGCAAAGAAGTAATATCAGGTGAAGGCAGCTTATACGCAACTGTTTTCCTCAAACCAGCCATAATCAATACTCAGAAGTCCGGGCACTAGAACTAGGGAAATGCAAATGCACCTGCAGCACAGACACACATTAGTGAAATGCAAATGGTAATGGATATGCAGGCAATGCAATGCAAGTAACATGCAACAGGGACCAAAGCTGCAGCTGAATAGCCTGAACCCAATCAAGAAAGGTCTCAGATAGACCATTCAGAAGTCCTCAAACCCTGGTCTCAGATAGACCTAAAACAAAGCTCCATTACTGGTCTCTGATGGACCTCAAACCATAACTCCCACTGGTCTCTGGTAGACCTCAAATCACATCTCCAATTGGTCTCTGACAGACCTCAGAACACATCTCCAAATGGTCTCTGACAGACCTCATAACTCTCCATAAATACCCAGGATCTCTGATCGAGAACAAACCGGTATCTGAAGGTCTGGTTACCTGCATAACCCCAAATCCCCTCACAGGTGGGTGGCCCTATAACTGGCACAAGGTACGGCATCCTATGCGGTCGTTGGCGTCACAGACTTTCAGGGTTGATGATACGATTCCCAGAAGGAGTGGCATCATCAATTCCTGAAGAGGCCTCACTCAGCCAACTTCCAAGTGATCGGTCCCCGGAGTCGACAATTCAGCTGACCAACAACCCCTTCGACCCAAAGGGTAGAAAAAGAAGCCAACCAGAAGAACCTCGTCCGAGTGTAGATTTCATGAGACACTAATGCAAGCAAAGCCGGCACGCGCCCACTACTTTCTACGCTAATTCTAGGTGCACTCAAGCCCAGGTCCGGCTTATCTCTCAATATCAGAACACCCGTCACACCCCAAATACAGCAATAATAATCAATATACAAAGCTGAAAATACAAGGTTAGAAATATACAATAACTCCATACAAAATCCTCGACGGGAAAACAAGCGCTAGGATTGACTCGCTCAAAGGGACGTTGGATCCCAAATGCATAAGAACCATCGCAGTTCTTAGCAGCCAGGGGACGTTGGATCCCCAGCAGAGTCGCCAGCTGTCGCTACTGCGAAAATCGGCGCCGGCTGAACAGAAGAGTCGCCACCGTGCGTTATTTATCCCACGGGAGGGAAAGGAAACGCTCAGAGTAAACCTCGCACAACACGGGAAAGGTATGGTCGTCGCAACCAAAACCTGGATTCGGGAGTCGGTTACGCAAGGGGAAGGTATTAGCACCCCTCACGTCCGTCGTACTCGACGGGATCCACGCTTGTTTTCGGGTATGGATTGTTATTCTATCTAAACTATAGGTCAAGGGTTAAAAGAAAAGAAAATGAAAATAAAAAATGACTCGGCAAAGTATCGCACTTTATGCCTACGTATTCCCGCCTGGAACGAGAAATCAGAGTCAACGTAGTTCGCCTACCTACGGGAAAGGAGGGGAAGGTTGCTCGCTAGGATATCGCATCCTATGCCTACGTACTTTCATACGGCATGAAAGATCAGAGCAAACGTAGTTCGGGCCACGTACGACACAAGTCTGTCCTTGATTGATTTTATTCCTTCTGAAAAAGGTTTTTTTTTTTATTAGCAGTCCCGGCGGACAAAAATGACGTCTTGATGAGTTCACATTCTTTTACGGAAGAAGTGTCTTTTATTGTGTTTGAAATCTTTATGTGTTTTTCTGTTTGTTTTGAGAGAGAAGAGACAGAACTCTAACCTACGGTTGCGAAGGGAATCAAACTAACCTAATGTTATCATGCATGGGTTAAGACCTAGTGTCTATCATGTTCCTCTCTTGCACAGAGAGAAACAGAGATCCTACGGGATAGGCAGAAACAGAAACAATAACAAATATAATAAAGCGGTAAAATGCATGGATGCAACAGTACAAGCGAGGCAAGGGAGTCCCACTCAACCTCGAACCTAGAAAACAATAGGCAAAAGTGAACAGGCTTCACTTTCAACCCAACAGGGGTAAACAACAAACAATACAGTCCAGAAAACCAACCAATACATCAGCAATGAAATACAACAGCAAAAGAAACAACATCAGCAGCTCTGAATCAACATCTGGCTTCAAGTAATTTCCAATCATTCATGAGCTTCAACAAGCATCAATCTCCATCTTCATGATCTTCAGGTAAGGGTTTTGATCATCAGTCTTCCATCTGCAATGGCTTTTCTTCAAGTTCAAACCTCCAGGATGAGGAATCAGTCACAAGAGTGAAGTGAATGAATGTTAGACAGTTAATTACCTACCAAGGGTGGTTCATCAACTGTTAACATTAAACAGAAAGTTTCCTCTCAAAAGTTCTATCTTTCAAATATATTCACTGATCCTTCCAAAGGAAGGAGGTGGATATTTGAAAGAGACTTTGAATCATAGAGAAAGGATGGATGCAGACAAGGCATTCCATGTTTGAGAAACAAGCTTTCTAATCTAGAGCTCTGCCTAGCTCCTAAACCCTAGCCTCCTCAGCATCTGCTAGCAAGAACCTCCTCTTCAACTCTGGCAGTTGATCTTCAATCTCTGGATCTCCAATGGTCTTCATCACCTCAAGTCTTCAGCTCTCCCAAGTTCCCAGACAAACCCAATACCCAAGCAAGCAAGCAATAATCCCCAGAGGGCACACCATACCAGTCAATCAAATATACAGTATATTAATAGCAGTAGGGGAATCCTGACTTTTTCTAAGGGATCTAATAACTACCCATAGCCCCTATAGTCCCATAACTAAACTAGTCAAACCCTAAGTCCTAAGGGAAAAGAATCAAATCTCCTAAGTCATCACCTAAAACCCTAGTTTTATCCATGTTGTTCAAGCCTACATTAAGCACCTAAAATTAATTTCTAAAAATGGGAATTAAATTGTTTCTACAAGTTCAATATCTCATCTAAGCAACCTAAAAAGAATGAACAAAAAATATGAAAGTATCTAATAGAACAAAAATTAACAAAATCATGCATGAAATGAAGCTACTCAAAATGTCATTTATTTAGAAAATATGGGAAAAATATCAAATAAAAATAAAAATGCAATTTTATTTAATGACAATTTTCTACACAGAACCAAGAAAATATAGAAAAAACAACCACTAAAAAAGAGTTAATTTCCTATTTTATATGATTTTTTTTAAAGTTGGTAAAAATTAAAATGAATTAAAAACTAAATTGAATTAAAATGAGAGGGAGGGGGTACTAATAGCAAAGCGCCCTAGTTGTATTCTTGGATGGGCCAGGCAGTGGGGGTGCGCGTAGCAAGTTTGTTAAGCCCAGAACAAGTCAGAAATAATGAAAATAAAAAAAAGGACGCAGGGGGTGAGAATAGCAGGGTTTTCACGTTCAAATCATAATGGGCTCAATACTGGGGGGTGGGGATATCATTAACACACCTAGGCCCGCCCGTTTCATTAAATGAAACGGTGCGTTTAGGGCTTCTACCTCTCTCCCTCCAAATCTTCAGTATGAATGAGAGCCACACGATGGGCTCTGAGGTCAATGGTCCAACAAGCAATGGACGGCCATGATTGCGTCTTCCTCCTTGGTTCATGAGAACTAGGGTTTCCCTCCATGAAAACTCCATGCACGCATACTTTCAACCTCTCGGTTCTCTCTCTCCAGTCCATGGATCAACACGATATAAACATGAAAAACACTCCAATTTTCTTCCTCTACAAGACTATGGTGGTAGTTTGTTTTGAAACTCAACAAATCACTCAACCCGAGCGCATGACATTCTTGGTTCCATTAAAATACTCTGCAACTCATCCTCAAGATTCTCAACCAAACCTATACTAATCTCTTCTATACTTAATGGTTATCATTCTAAACTAACAAGCTAAGGTTATTATGTACTATGCTATGAGTTCTACATCCTAACAGTTTCAAGCACCTGTCAACAATCATCACTAAATAGCACCAAACTCATCCTAATCGTTCTACTAACAACCTAGATCACATCTAAACTAATAAAACCATGTAAATCTATCTATATCAAGCTATGGGAGAGAAAATGCACCTGCTGCAAAAGCTTGGAAATAGATGTTGAACTCGTGGATCTGAGAGCCTTGATGCTTCAATCTTGATCAACTAACTCAGTGCTTGATTCTGTATGCAACACCTTGATGAATTGGGCTTTGGATCTTGAGTTCCAATGGAAATTGCAATTTGTGTGTTCTTGATGGAAGTGCACGAAAATGATCAATATCCACCAAATCTTTGATTCAATTCTGATCCATGATGATGGTGAAATGTAGGAGGATCAATGTTGATGAGAATTGATGCTGAATTTGTGAGATTGAAGTGAATTTGCAACTTGGAGAATGAGAGAATTTTGGGAAATTTTTGGTGAAAAATGAATCCAACCCTTGCTCAATTCTGATTTCATGAATATATAGGGCTCAATGGAAACTTCTAGATCCATCTTACAACTTCCCTTGCCTTCCAACTTTGATTGATTTTTGGTTATGTTTCTTCAAATGCAAGTAACCATAAGTAACTTTGATTTTTTCCACTAAGCTCAAAAATGTACTTGAACCATTGTCTTTGAAATGTCTTTTGGACCCAAAATCATATATTGGAAGTCCCCATTTGGACTTATAAATCTCTCAAACCATTTTTCACTTTGACTTTATTTAAGTTATAAGCCATTTTAGTTCAAATTTGACCAATCATGCAACTTCATGTTATGAGCTTTTCTAACAATTTGTGACCTTCTTTCTAGACTCAAAATGTCATTTGGAGCAAGTTTGGTGTTGTAAGTTTTTCCATTTGAGGCCTCCTTGTATGAGTTTTGGACATAGGTTAAAATGACCTGTAATTCACAAATGACCAAAATACCCTTTGCTTGCCAAGACCATAAGTTGAGTTCCACACATCATATGAAGGCATGCCATACCATTCTAGAAAGCTAAGACAATTAGGAACAATTCCTATGTTGACCAGAAATTCATTTGAAATCTCCTTGAGGGGTAAAACTAGCTTGGAAGTCAAGTCACTTTCACAGACAAAATTTCAGATACCTCAGATGACCTGTAACTTGCAAGGACCATAACTTGAGTTCTATAAATCTCCTTGATGTCTTCCACCACTCAAATTAAAGGTCTTGAGATCCTCTACAAGTTTCATGTTGGCCAAGGATCCATTTGAAGCTAGCATTTTGACTTATCTTGCTTGGAATTTTGACCTAAACTAGGGGATTTTACACAGAAACCCTAATTTAGAAGCTCCTCTTCTCCTTGATTTCTCTTGAATTCTTCTTGGCATATCCTTATATCTTTCTTTATATGTTCAATGATGAACCCCACATCTCTCCACTAGACTTGAATGCCCCTTAAATCAGTCAATTGACCTAGGGTTGACCTAGGGTTGACCCAGATGAAACCCTAGTTGACTGCCTTCAGCTATAGCTCTTGTGCTCTCATCAATGACTTGTCTCCTTCTTTAAATAACTTTCTAAGTCTCTCATAATGTCTAGATACTCTCCATGCCTTCTCCTCACAGCTCACAACCCTCTTGTTGACCCTCAGATACCCTCAGCTAGGAGATGGACTCAAGGCTTGATCTGCTGAACTCTTTGCTTTCAAATTCTTTCCTGATGACTTGAATGAGATTGAATTGGGATAATAACCTCTTGATAGGCTTCTAGAGATGAGAATAAAGATTGGTCCCCCTGTTGTATGACTTGCTATGCTTATGCTGTGCAGATGATTAGTCTATGTACATGACTCTATATGCAAATGCTAATGATATTGAAACCTAAACCAAGGAATAAGGTTGGGCAAATTTTAGGGTGCAACAACACACACACACACACACACACACACACACACACACACACACACACACACACACACACACACACACACACACACACACACACACACACACACACACACACACACACACACACACACACACACACACACACACACACACACACACACATATATATATATATATATGAGTGGAGATTAACTTACTTCAAGAGTAAGTTTTTATAACTTATTAATCATAGCCTTTAAATTAGATTTAATCGTATGATTATAAATAAAAATGTTACTTTAACCATTAGATTAGATTCAATTTAAAGGCTATGACGTGGAGTAAGTAAAAAAAACTTACTCTTGGAGTAAGTTGATTCCCAATATATATATATATATATATATATATATATATATATATATATATATATATATATATATATATATATATATATATATATATATATATATATATATATATATATATATATATATATATATATATATATATATATATATATATATATATATATATATATATATATATATATATATATATATATATATATATATATATATATATATATATATATATATATATATATATATATATATATATATATATATATATATATATAATTGATGTCAAGAACAAAGTAAAATTGAGAAAAAGAGATAGTTTCTTAATAAAACAAGAAACTGTTCAATTCAAGAAGAGAGAGAGAGAGACAAAGGAGAGAAAAGAAGAAAAAGAAAACATAGTTGGTTATAACAGTTATTCAATTCACTTTCTCACTGAGCGTTAAATGATTACAAGTGAAAAATAACAACCAACCTCTCTCCTAACAAGTGAGAGAGCAATCTATTTATAGGTTATTAACATATGTATGTTATGTATGAAGATAACACGTGTACATGACGTATATAACTACTACATAACGTAATACATAAGATATCTTGATTTTAATCGTGACTATGCATTTCATTTTCCAAGTGCTCAACTTCAATAAGAAACTTTTCCTGTTCTTGCTCTTCTTCATATATATTTGCATTTGGATTAACGTCATCATTTTTCTTGAATGCCTTCTCTTCTTGATTGAAAACCACATCATGACTTATTATACACCTCCTGTGACCTGGTTTAGGCACCACAACCTATAGACTTTGACTCTCTCAGGATACCCAAGGAACATGCATCTCAGAGCTCTAGGTTCGACTTTGTCTTACCTAATGTGAGCATAGGATACACACCAAAATACTCTAAGAGTGTCAATATATGAGGGCGGCCCAACCAAACTTCTTCAGATGTCTTCATACCCAAGGCAGTCGAGAGACACCTATTTATCAAATATGCTGCTATTACGACAACCTTATCCCAAAACACCTTCTACAATCCAGCACTGACCAATATGCATCTAACCCTTTCCAGGATTGTACAATTAAACCTCTCATCCACGATATTTTAATGAAGAGTATCTGCTGTAGTCTTGTGCCTAGAAATACCATACATAACACAATGATTGTTAAAGGCTTCATTGCAGAACTCAAGAACATTGTCGGTGCTCAATCTCTTGACCTTCCTGCCAGTTTGAGTTTTGACCAAAGTCTTCCAACTTTTGAAATTTTCAAAAGTTTCATCCTTAACTTTATGAGTGAATACCCACAACTTTTGTGAAAGATTATCAACTATGGATAGCAAATATCTTGCACTTGAGTGTGACATACTTCTTGTAGGCCCCCAAAGATCAACATGAATATAATCAAGGGATCCATGTGTTATTTGTTTGCCTTTATTGAACTTCACTCTCGAAGTTTTTCCAAATACAAAAGGTTTACAGAAGTCCAGCTTTCCGACCTTGCCACCACCTAGAAGATTTTGTTTCCCCAGTTCGACCAGGTCCCTTTCATTGACATGGCCCAATCTCATGTGCCATAGCTCCGTCTTCGACACAGACTTTGTGGATGCAAAATCTGCTAAACCACTTACAACCTCAGCCTCAAGAGTATACAAGCCTTTCCTAAATTCACTAAGATAAATAAAATTTCTCTTAAGATCAAATACATACCTGACGCAAGTTAACAACTTTATTGACTCATCATGGAGCTTGAATCTCACAAATCTAATCCCTGCAATTGTGCAGGCTTTTTTGTTTCCCAGTAGCACTGATCCACCATCTTGATCATATAATTTCTCAAACACATATTTGTTTGAAGTCATGTGCTAAGTGCGACCTAAATCCATAATCCATTCCTTGCAAGAAATCCTGCTCGAACCCATCAGAACATCAGATGATTTGTAATCATCTTGAACAATGGCCGCATTACTATTGTTCTTGCCATCACCATAAATATTCAACTTATCATGACACACTTTTCTTGTAAGACTTTCCTTCTTACAATGGTAACACTTAATAGCAGGAGCATTACCACCATAAGACTTGTGTTGATCTTTACCCATCTTCTTCTTAAACTTACCATCCTTCTTCGAGAATTTTCCTTTTACGGATAATCATTCACCAACAGATAATGGCTTGTGCTTTTTTCTTTCGTTCAAGTCCTTTGATTACAAGGGTGATTGAACTTCTTTAAAGGCCAAGGACTCTCTTCCATACAAGATACTTTCTTTGAAATGAGAATAAGATCTAGGTAAAGCACACAATAGCAACAATGCTTGATCTTCATCATAAATGCTACCATAAATATTCTCCAGATCAAGAATCAGCTTGTTGAACCTATCCAACTACTCAGTCAAGACTTTGTCTTCACTCATCTTGAATGATTGTAAAGCTTGCTTCAGGTAGAGGCGAATGATCAATAACTTGGTCATGTATAAACCTTCGAGTTTTTTCCACACACCTACTACCATTTTCTTCTTTAAGATCTGCTGAAGAACCCTATCATCAAGGCTCAATATGATGGTATTATGGGCTTTATCAATCATCATCGTCTTCTCCTTCTCCATTAGAGCAACATTCATCTTTTCTGATCCCTTCAATGCTTCTAGAAAACCCTACTGATTAAAAAGAGCTTGCATATTCAAGCACCATAATCCGAAATTGTTTACTCTAGAGAATTTCTCATACTTCATTAATGGCATCTTGCTCCATGCTCACCACACCAGTTTGTTGTGATAATTGATGCCAAGAACAAAGAAAATTTTAGAGAAATGGAGAGTTTCTTGATCAAATAAGAAACCGTTCAATTCAAGAAGAGAGAGAGAGAGAGAGAGAGAGAGAGAGAGAGAGGCAGAGAAGAGGAAGAAGAGAGAAAATAGAGTTGGTTATAACGATTATTCAATTTACTTTCTCACTGAGCATTAAATGATTACGAGTGAAAATAACAACCAACCTCTCTCCTACCAAGTGAGAGAGCAACCTATTTATAGACTACTAACATATGTATATTATGTATGAAGATAACACTTATACATGACATACATATCTACTGCATAACATAATACATATGCTATATTCGACTACCATGTTCTTGAACAAACTTCGACTATAACATGCACATTCAATCTTGTCAAATTCTGAAACTACCCCTGTCAAAACTGTTATTATGTGTGTGTGTTTATATATATATATATATATATCTATATATATATATATATATATATATATATATATATATATATATATATATATATATATATATATATATATATATATATATATATATATATATATATATATATATATATATATATATATATATATATATATATATATATATATATATATATATATATATATATACCATATCCGGTCTGGGCCTGATCTCGGCAGGCCCAATACCACGTACGGCCCAATAAGCGAATCGGGCACGCCGGGCACGCGCGTCCCACAGGACAAGCAGAGCGCGCCACCGGACACAAGCAGCGCGTCCAACAACATCGCGTCGTCCCCTCTTATCAGCTGAACAGGACACACCTCGGCGCGTCAAAGCGCGGCCTTGGTTCCTCCCCGACCTAGCAAGCTCCCCTCCGCGGGGAGAACAACGTGCCCGGTGCACGTTCTCCACGTGCACCCCTCCGCGGGGACACGTCATCAGCCAACTTCCCACCTCCGGAAGAGCAGGTCAAACCCACTTTTCGGAGATCTAGGAGCGGTTGGACTAGGGCGAAGACCACATCCTGGTCTTCACTACGCCACGTAAGCCCTAGCAGTCATTAGGGTTGGGCCTGGTCATCCAGCCCATCTCAAATGACCGTTGGCCCAGTGCTGGGGTCTCTCTATAAATACCCTCTTCCTCAAGAGGGTCAGGTATTCCATTCTTCTACCACTTTCTGTATTTGCTGTCACTCTGCCCAGTTTCTCACTTTGGCATCGGAGTGCCTTGCAGGTACACCTCCCTTCTTTCCCCTCAGCATCGGTGAGCACGCAGCAGTCCAATAGAGTATGGCCGGCCCGTGATCCCCTTCTGATCAGGTCAGATCAGTGGCGCCGTAAGTGGGAACGGAAACTTCCTCGTTACTCCGAGCAGAAAACCAAAGTTTCACCAACACTCCACGATCATGGCTAGCCCACACCACGACGACACTCCGCACGACCTCGCGCTCAACGTCGCCACCAACGGAAACAAGCAGATGGAAATGACGCGTCCGGCGGAAACCAATGAGAGGAACGACCAAACTGCCTCGCCTTCATCCGCAGAGCGACCCCTCCAGGCCGACCATCGGCCCCCAGGTCCGCCAGCATTCCAACCCGTTCCCACTCCGGCGGGAGCAGACCCGACAGTGGCCGCCCTATTCGTGGCCATCAACCAGACGAACCAGCTGCCGGCCCAGCAAAACGTGAGAATTGGAGCGTTGGAACACGTCGACCCTCCGAGGTACCCCCCGCGGGAAGACCAGAACGGAGGTTCGAGGAGTCCCTCACCTCGACCCAGAAATCGCCGGCCATGGCTGGAGAGGCACCGCGCACAAGTAGCGCGAGAACGCACCAGGTCCCCGGCAAGACAAGTTCGCGAACGGAACCAAAGCGCCGCGGTGATCCCGACCGGGGATCCCCGAGGCGAAAACTCAGGCAGGAGGTCGAGGACCCGAAACCAGGGCCCTATTTTAAACGGATCGTCCCCTCATCGGTCCCCGACACCTAGCGACGAGGACGATTACCGCACCCCGCTGTCCCGAGAGATCATGGCTGCCCCCATACCCCAAGGGATGGAGAAGCCCCCGACACTGTCGACATACGACGACACATCCGACCCGGACGACCACCTGGAGGACATCGAAGCCATGCTCGATTACCAAAACGTCCGGGGAGCCATCAAGTGCAGACTCTTCCTGACGACTCTGAGGAAGGGCGCCATGACCTGGTATAAAAGTCTGGAGCCCGAGTCAGTCACATCGTGGAGAGTCTTGAAGGACCTGTTCTCCAAACACTTTACGGCGTCCCGACGCCACCCGAAGACGGAAGCAGTCCTCGGGGCGATCATCCAGGGCCCCGACGAACCTCTCCGAAAATACATCGAAAGATTCACTCGGGAAGCAGTGCAGGTGACGACGTCAGACGATATGAAACGCTACTTAATAGAACAAGGTCTGCGCCACGACTCCAAGTTCTACGAGGCCGTAGGCATACACCGGCCAACATCCCTCCAAGATTTCCTTGACAGAGCCGCGCATTACATCCGATTCGAAGAAACACAAGCGGCCAATTCCGCGCGAGACACCCGAGACAGGGAGGCCCCCCGCGGGCACCGAGACGACGGAGCCTCGAGCCATCGACGAGGAGGAGACCTTCGTCGAGAAGACCTCCCCCGCGAGCCCCGCGAACAACGCGAACCGCGTGGCCCGGCCGGCAGATTCATAGAGTACACAGCCTTAGTCGCTTCACGCGAGCGCATACTGGCCGAATGCGCCAAAACCGAATTCGTGCAGGGAGGTGTCCGTTTTCCGCGACCAACACCCCCCAAACCCAACGTGGACAAATCGAAATACTGCTGATTCCACAGGAGCCATGGGCACGTGACAGAAGACTGCATCCATCTCAAAGACACGATCGAAATTTTGATCAAAGACGGTCACCTGAAGAGATACACCCGAGGAGGCGAACCACCTAGGCAAGAGGCTCCAGAAGCCAAGAAAGTAGAAGAACTTCCCTCTCCAGAGGACAACGGCAGGCTCCAGGTCGCGCTGTGTGTCAGCCGCCCCGAGGATTGGTTCGCAGGCAGAGAATTCGGTCTCCCCGAAGGACCCGACCTACTCGACGAGCCAATCCGACCAACCAGCCGGTGGGAGTACTTCCCCAGGGCCATGGTCATCTCTGATGGAGCCACGAGGAGTCTGTCCATAGGATCCGTGAAAAGAAAATTCGACGAACTCATCGCGAACAACTCCGGCAAAATGAGCACGCTCGAGAAATTCCGAGGCCGCTCTAACCCGATCACATTTTACCTCGAGGAACTCCCCGGGGGATCCCCCAACTCCAACATACCCCTGCTCATACGTGCAAGGATGGCAAACTTCGACGTCAGGCGCCTCCTTGTCGACGGAGGAAGCTCGGTTGACATCATGTACTCCCACCTGTTCACAACTCTCCAGCTCGACGAATCCAACCTTTCCCCCTATGTAGGCTCCGACCTTCAGGGGTTCAACGGGACGACGACGAGACCTTGGGGATACATGGAATTGAAAGTCGCCTTCGGAGAAGAGGAAACAACTAGGGAAATCAGCGTCCGCTTCTTAGTCATCGAATGCCCATCCCTCTATAAGTGCATCCTGGGCAGGACGATGATAGCAGAACTCACCGCTGTACCCTCCACCGTCCACCTGAAGATGAAATACTACATAAGACGGGGGGCCGTGGTGACCCTTAACGGAGACATCGAGGCCGCCCGAAGATGTTTTGAGGCCGCGCTGAAAGGCCTAGACTCCATCGCTCCAGCGACCAAGAAGAAAACTTCAAACACAACGCCAAAGGGCGAACCAACGGAGCTAGTCAGATCCGTTGAACTCGACAGTCGCTTCACCGGCGAGCTCGACCATGAAACGAAGACCAGCAAAGTCAACGGGCAGCCCTCACACCCAGCGCGCCCCATCCCGGACGGAGAATTCGAACTCATCCCCCTCGGGGAAAACACGAGCAGAACCGTGAGGATAGGCGCCGGACTCCCAGACTTCGCGAAACGACAGCTCCAAGCCTGCCTCCGCGAGAACGCCGACCTCTTCGCCTGGAGCGCCGCAGAAATGCCCGGACTCGACCCCGAGATCGCCTACCACCAGCTGTCCATCAACCCGACCGCAAAGGCCGTTGTGCAACGCCGACGTCGCCAATCCCCCGAAAAATCGGCAGCGGCCGAAAAAGCTGTAAAAGACCTCCTAGAGGCAAACTTTATTTCGGAAGCCCGATATTCAACCTGGCTGTCCAATGTTGTACTCGTTAAATAGAATAATGGAAAATGGCGCATGTGTGTTGATTATACTGATCTCAATCGGGCATGTCCTAAGGACGCCTACCCCCTCCCCAACATCGACAAGCTCGTCGACAACTCCGCGGGCTTCAAGCTCTCGTCCTTCATGGACGCGTACTCGGGATACAATCAGATCCCGATGGCCGAACACGATAAACAGGCCACAGCCTTCATGACGGCGTCGGGCAATTACTATTACAACGTGATGCCCTTCGGCCTCAAAAACGCTGGGGCCACGTACCAGCGGATGATGAACCGTGTCTTCCACGACGAAATCGGAGACATGCTCGAAGTATACATGGACGACATGATCGTCAAATCTGGCACGGAGGACGACCACACGGCACACCTCCGGAAGGTCTTCGAGACCGCGAGGTCGTGCCGCATGCGTTTCAACTCGGAGAAGTGCACCTTCGGCGTCTGCGCCGGTAAATTCCTCGGCTACTACTTGACCGAACGGGGGATCGAAGCCAATCCGGACAAATGCCACGCCTTCTGCAATATCACCACGCCTGCTACGAAGAAGGCCATCCAGTCCCTCAACGGCGTGCTTGCCTCCCTCTCACGATTCATTGCCAAGTCGGCCCAGCACGCCCTCCCATTTTTCAAACTGCTCAAGAAGGAGACCAAGTTCGAATGGACGGACGAATGCGAGAAAGCCCTTTGCCACCTCAAACACGTCTT
The DNA here is from genome assembly GCA_963859935.3 of Lathyrus sativus. NCBI lineage: Eukaryota > Viridiplantae > Streptophyta > Magnoliopsida > Fabales > Fabaceae > Lathyrus > Lathyrus sativus. The sequence continues at coordinate 64,740,622 of OZ012738.1, read as the reverse complement.
ATCCGAACCACCAGTGCTGACGCGTCCCGCGACGGGCGAAACCCTATACTTATATCTGGCCGTAGCCAACGAAGCCGTTAGCGCCATCCTCGTCAGCGAATCCGGGGAGGGCCAAAAGCCCATCTACTTTACTAGCAAAGCTCTCCATGGCCCAGAAATCCGATACCAGCTGATCGAGAAGGTCTCCCTAGCCCTCATAACGGCAGCACGCCGACTCCGGCATTATTTTCTCACACACGCCATCGTGCTCCGCACCGATCAGCCCATCCGCCAGCTCCTCGGCCGCCCCGACATGGCCGGACGCATGCTGAAATGGTCGCTAGAACTCTCCGAGTTCGACATCACCTACGAGGGCCGACATGCCATCAAGGCTCAAGCCTTGGCCGATTTCGTCGCCGAGATGACCACACCGCCCGACCCCACTGCCAGGAACCACATCTGGACCATTTTTGTGGATGGCTCCTCCAACTCCACGGGGAGCGGCGCCGGCATCGTCCTCGACAACGACGAAGGTACGGTCATCGAAGTCTCCCTCACACTGGCCTTCTCGACGACCAACAACCAGGCCGAGTACGAAGCGTTTCTGGCCGGCCTTCGCCTGGCATCCGACCTGGGAGCCAGGGACATCCGAATCTACACGGATTCCCAGCTAGTCGCTTCACAAGTCCGAGGCAAATATCAAGCAAAGAACGACAACCTCGCCGAATACCTCGCGCTCATCACCGAAAAACTGCGAGGTTTCGACACAGCAAAGATTCAGCACGTCCCTCGCGAGCAGAACACCCGCGCCGACATCCTCTCCAAACTGGCAAGCACCAAAAAGCGAGGAGACCACAAGTCGGTCATTCAAGAGATCTTGTCGCAACCAAGTACCAGCGCGACCACCACCCCCCTCTACATCAACATCGTCGGGGATACTGACTGCTGGATGACCCCACTCCACACCTATCTCAGCACCGGCCACCTTCCGGCCAACCCTGGAGAGGCTAGCGCAACCAGACGACGCGCCTGCTCGTACGTTCTCCTCGAAGGACGACTGTACCGCCGAGGCTTCGCAATCCCACTCCTCAAGTGCGTAGATAAATCCCAGAGCGCAGCCGTTCTAGAGGAAATCCACGAGGGCATCAATGCGCAGCACCTCGGCGGAAGATCCCTAGCACGAAAGGCCCTCTGAGCCGGCTATTACTGGCCATCAATGCAATCCGACGCGAAGGAGCACGTCAAACGATGCGACAAATGTCAACGACACGGGGACATGCACCTCTCCCCCCCAACCGACCTCACGCCCCTCTCATCTCCATGGCCATTCGCCTGGTGGGGGATGGACATCCTCGGGCCTTTCCCCTTAGGGTCCTACCAGAACAAGTACCTCATCGTGGGAGTTGACTACTTCACCAAATGGATCGAGGCCGAAGCTCTGGCCAAAATCACCGCCCATAACATCCTCTGATTCTACAAACGCAACATCCTCGCCAGATTCGGGGTCCCACTCACCATCGTCACCGATAACGACACACAATTCACAGACAAAAACTTCCGCGACTTCGTCACCAAACTCGGAACCAAACACCACTTCGCCTCGGTCGAACACCCTCAGACAAACGGCCAGGCAGAATCGGCGAACAGAGTCATACTCAGGGGACTCAGACGATGACTCGGCGACGCCAAACGAGCATGGGTCGAAGAGCTCCACAGTGTCCTCTGGGCATACCGCACCACTCCCCGCTCAACCACGGGGGAAACCCCATTTCGCCTCACGTACGGAACCGAGGCCGTGATACCCGTCGAAATACGCGAACCATCCCGACGAACGGAAGCTCCCCTGGACACCGACGACAACGACGACGCCCTCCGAGAAGAGCTCGACCTCGTCGAGGAAATCCGGTCAGGGGCAGCCCTCCGAGAAGCCCGGCTGAAGCAACAAGTCACACTTCGCCACAACAACAAAGTCCTAAAACGCGACTTTCAAACAGGTGACTTAGTTCTCCGCAGAAACTAGAAAGACTCCCACGAGGGCAAACTGGTCGCGAATTGGGAAGGCCCTTACCGAGTCCGGGACAAAACGGAGCACGGGGCCTATTACCTCGAAAACTTGCACGGGGAACAACTAGCTCGACCTTGGAACTCCGCGAAGCTTAAGCGGTACTACAGTTAGAACACTGCCCGCGACGACCCATCGTCCCGACCACTGGGGGGGGGGGGGGGGGCGACATGGTACCACCGCACACCCCCGCGTCCACTAGCGACCAAAGAAAAGTAAGCCCTGCTTCTTGTGTGCGCTGGCAGACGGCCTTGCTCGGCAAGGAACACCTCGACCGAAATCCCCCGCCGCCGTACCAAAATCGGCAGGACACCCAGCTCGCGATGGGACGTCCACGCCACGGGGAGAACTACCCCCGAAACGGCCCGGCTACGTCGCCGGCCAAACCGGCCGGTTCCCTTCACCACCGGTAACAAATTTGTCGAGCTAACACCCGAGGCATGCACGTCAAAAGCATTCGAGTAAACAAATAAATACGAAAAACGAGCATAAACATCATGCAAATACCGAGCGCACACTTAGAAAATTCACAAAAAATATATTAAGCAAAAAGCGGGCACCAGCCCAATAGTTAATGTTACACAAACAGAGCACGCAGGCCCAAAGAAAGACAAGTTACAAATATCGGCACGCAGGCCATAAAAACAACGGGCACGCAGGCCCGACAAATCTAGACTACTTCATCCTCCTGGTCAGCAACCTCGGGGACCTCCGCGGGGACAACAAAGTAAGGGCCAACCACCTTCCCATCAACAATCTCGTGATACGGCCCAATCCCATCCACGACCAACGCGACGCCGGGGTTGACGACCTGGATCTGCTCTACAGCGTTCTTGAACCCGACCTCGACAGCATCCAAACAATCACCTTCCAGCACCCGGATACGGGCAACCAGATCAGCACGGGTGATTAACCGTTGATCCCCCTCTGTCTCGTCCTCGGCCGGACGAAGTGCACTATCCAAAACTTCCATACGGACTTTCAGCGCCTGCACCTCGGCCGTTGCCTCCCCCAGCTTCTCCTCTAGCGAGGTCACCTTCCCCTCAGCGCTCTCTTCCCGTTTGCGCTGCTCAGCGACATCCTTCTGACTCTTCTCCAATTCCTCAGTAAGCTTGGCCAACCGCGACTGCATAAAGGTAAGGTCCCCCTGCAGTTTGGATAACTCGGCAGCGGAACAACCCTCCTCGTTCAGCACAAGAGCCGTCGTGAACGTCCGCATCATTGCAGCCAAATCCTCCGCCAGGACACGTCGACGAGACTCTCGATCGGCCTGACGGACAACCTTCACCTCCCCAGCGGAGACGGTAGGAGAACGAGCACCATGAAAGTAGCCCGGATGCTGGTGACCAGGTGGGACGACGTAACCTTCATCGACCGAGCCGACCGTCAGATCTACCAAACCGCGGGGCTCCTCGGATCTCGGCCTTTTCGCTGCTCCCTGAGACGAGGGAGACTGACTCTCTTGAGGCGAGGAAGACGAACTCTTCCCTCCCGGCGTCGCAACCTCCTGTCCGACCAACTGACTCACCCGCGTCCTCGGAACCGCGGCATTCCTGGTAGCGCGCAACTGCTTCACCCGCTCCTCAACAGAAGACATGTTCGTTGCAAAAACAAAGAAAGAGTTAGCAACGGCCAGAACACCCGAACACGGGGAGAAAAGAAACATCCCTACCTAGATAATCCAAAGCGGCCGCCCCGGTGGCGCAACCGAGCAGGGTCTTAGTATTAATCAGCCGCTTTTTGGTTCGCACGTTCCCCTGCGCGTCGAGGATGTACCGACCATCAGGCGTCACCAACTTCGACGGAGGAAGGGCCCGCACAAAGGCGACTATTTTCAAATAAGCGACCATATCTCTCTGGTCGAGGGTCCCCGCCCGTACGATATACCTATCCGTACCTCGGTTGAAATGCTCCGCGGTCCACAATAGATGTATCTTGGGAAGCCACGCGAGGAACCGCTGGCCGTCTACCATTCGCTCGCCCTCGGCGAAGAGAGTATCCGAGCCCTGCTGCATGATCAGTTTAACGAGGTAGAACCGACTTTTCAAATCCTTGACGGAATCACTATACGCCTTGAAGAGCTTGGTCGACTGTTTAAATGAAACCCATCCGTGGCGGCCATTCACCGACTGGCGCTGTAAGTGGAAGATACAGAAAAACAACGGTACCGTGGGCTCCACCTCGAGGTAGAAGCACACCACCTCGAAGTCACGGATGAAAGCCAAGGCGTTGGGGTGCAGTTGGGACGGGGCCAAGCGCAACCAATCGAAGAGCCCCAGATGAAAGGCGGAGAACGGTAACCTGAGCCGAGCCTCTTTGAAGTAGAACTCGGGCATGGGAAACATCCGCCGCCCATATCGCGAGCAGATGCGATGGTGCTCCTTCGGACGGTACACCTGCCAATGTTGCGGCTCCCCGATAGGCGTATCCTCGACGGTGGCGTACACGTCGGACGCATCGGCCACAAAACAAGACGGGGTAGACAGCGGCTCTTCAGCCGCCCATTCTTCGGACGGGGCAATGCGCTCGTCGTCAAAGTCCGGGACCTCGGGTTCGTTGTCTTCGACCATCTTCCCCGGTACCAAAGCCGACATCTACACCTGAAAAGCAGAGGACAACAGTGAATTCGATAGCCAGGATCAAATCCACCCTTCCACCGCAGGTCAAGTGAAAGGGAGACAAAGGCCAGGGAACGGCGAGCAAACACGCGCTCCCCGTCGACCCCCCTCGGGGCGTCCAAAGCCGACCCACCATCCCTCCGCGGGACGGTCACCGGAAAAAGCGCACATCCCCGGGGAGTTCATCGGACAAAGCACTCGTCCTCGGGGAATTCATCGGAGAAAGCCCCCGTCCTCGGGACATTCATCGGAACAACCGATTCTCCCCGGGACATTCACCAGAAAAATCGCCAGATACGACGGATCTTGCGTCCCTCCTCGGGGCATTCATCATGCCCCGACCACGCATTCTAATCAAACGGCGAAAATAAAAGGGAAGAGAAAAGAGAACTCACTTGTAACGGCGGCGAACAGGAGGAAGAATCAAATGGTGCGGCGGCAATCG